>JASEVX010000002.1:124623400-125111920 GCA_031761405.1 Serripes groenlandicus
TTTCAACTTTTGTTCAGTAATTATACCATAATTTCTAGAGATTTTCTGTTGTCTGCTGCAGATTTGTTGTATGTGGGAAAGGGTTAAAAAAGATATGGACCTTTTCTTGAAACTTTTCGAAAGTTCCTTGTATTTGATAGAAGCATGCCTATAATTTTCTATATCGTTTCTTTTTCAGAAAGAATTTGACACAATGTTAGAAATCATAGAACTGCCCATATTTCAAAGTGTAATCAACAACATAACCGGGAAAGGGACAAACTTAAAGGTTAGTGTTTTTAGACGCATCTGATTAAAAAACTTTTTTTTTTAGTAACATAGAGCATTATTTGTAAATTTTAATTGCTTCAAACTTTAAAACATTATGGGTTTTTCAATGAAATTTTTCATTTTGAGCTTGACTCCTTATTCCACAATGTTTTTTCCAAAGTGATCTGCTGCTAGTTTTTATTAACACCTTCCAACTTGCAGACGCAAATTGACATGTTTGCAGCAGACAGCTTTTTAAAACATTGTTGCGAAACAAGATATTGCTGATATTGAGCAATATTGTCTTTTGCAACACTCTTCTGATCTCTATTCAATCATTTTCCATTCCCTTAAGGGAAGATTCCATACTTTTGCTTAAATGTTTTCAAAGTCATCTGCTACAGATTTGATGTAAGTTGGAATGGAAAAATACTAAGTTTATGTGAATGTTACAGGTTTAAAAAAAAGATCAGGGATATATAATTAATTATACATGTATAAACAATACAACTCTTACTGTTTCTATTCCATGACGTCATTTCCTGCACTCATATATTTAGGGCTTGGCGTGAAACAGTTGTAACTTAAATCAGTATTTTTTTTACCAAGGTTAATCCCCTCGCCATAAAGTCTTTAAAAGCGTTAAATCATTTTTCTTGGTAAACAATGGAAATTTAGGAGCCATTGCTCTTTCTGAGCAATGGCACCTAAATTTGCATTGTTTACAAAGGGGTCAAAATTGCCCCTATACCAGGCTTTTCGAAATAGAATTTAAGTTACAACCCTTTCACGACAAGCCCTCAGTATGTTATTGGATGAAATAGAAACAATGTGATTAAATTAAATTCCGAAAGAAGACTGTCCAGCCCAATACTTGAAAACTGAGTTATGTGATATTTATATGATTACTATTATTTTTTTTCCCCAGCTGTTGGCCTATTTAGAAATTGATCGTGTTGATGATGCAGTATTATCACTGAAGTCTATACTTGTCAATATGAATAAAAGTTACCCCGTTATATTTCCATGTGTGGTAAGTGACCGTATATGGCCTTTTCTTGGGAAAAGGTACGAGTTGGCGTTTGAGAGCAGTGTAGATCCCCGTTAACCCTTTCCCACATACAACAAATTTGCAGTGGAGGACTTTGTAAACATCTCAACAATAATATGGAAAATCTCCCTTATTCAAGACATACTTATTGAAAAGAGTTGAAAATATTGTGTCAAAAGGGGAAATTTCTTCTTTTGTCACAAAGTTTTCAAAAGTCTTCTGCTGGAGAGGCGTCAGAAAGCGTCTATATGTGGGAAAGCGTTAATGTATTACTGTACTTATATAAAGCTTGTTAGATGCTTTTGTCAACATGTGTAGATTCTGATAAGGATGAGTGAATGTTCATGCTAATCTGAACCTTTACCCTTTCCCTCATATAGAGGCTTTCTGACGCCTCTGCAGCAGACAACTTTTTGAAAACATAGTTTCTCCTTTTGACACAATGATTTCCACTTTTAGACATAGGTTGTCCATTCAATTATAGAGATTTTCTATGTTTTGACAAAATACGTTCAAAGTCGTCTGCTGCAGAATGGTTGTATGAGGGAAAGGGTTAATTGTTCAGAAAGGCCAATTTGTATCTTTTCCCATGAACATTCTCATATGTCAATTGACATTTCTACATTTGACTAATCTCTTCATTATGTATTTTTGGACACTGAATGTAATCATTTACTTGGCAAAGGTTTTCGATCATCTGAGCCGAAGGACAGAAGGTGATCTATTCTGATCACTTCCTGTCCATCTTCCGTTGTCTGTCTGTCTATCTGTCCATCCATTTTCTGATGGAAATGTAGCCCCAACTGCCTTAACCTGCCGTTAACACTTACAACAAATCTGCTACAGGTCACTTCAAAAATATCAAAGCAATATCCATGAAAGTCTTTATGAATGACTGTATAATTCTTCAATAGAGTAGAAACAATTGTGGTTAGTGGAAATATTGCTCGTCTTTTTTTTAAAGCCTGGTCCTTCATGTAGCCCTGGTAGCGACGCGGGCTGTCAATCCACGGGTTGTGAGTTTGAATCCCAGCTCGGCCAACATTCTTTCCGATGTTTGACAAAAGTCACTGTGACTTGTGTCATTTGTCTTTCACCAATGGGCTGTTTAACTGACTACATGTATGTGGAAAAGTAGCCAGTTGCTTGGAAAGTATGTTGTGTGGTGTACTGGTGTGGGAAAACCAGGAAACGCATGAGTAGGTGATCTGGTCGCCGTGATATGACTGAAAAATTGTTGAAAACGGCGTTTAACCCCAATCAATCAACCATCATGTAGCATATCTGCAGCAGACGACTATTAAAACTTGTATACAAAAATATGCTAAATCTCTATAAATGAAAGTAGTATTCAATAGTGTTGAAAATTCTCCTTTTCTCACTGTTTTCTTAGTAGTCTGCTGCAAATGCTTCAAGATGCGAATGCATGGGGGCAAGAGAATGCAGTGACACCCCTTTTTGCCTGACATGGGTCAATTTACTTTCCTTACCCAAAGCTGTAGATAAGCAGCGTTTTTCATGTTTTAAAATAGTTATTTGACCCTTAAACCATATGTTGTGGGTACTCAAAAGAATCGTCTCATTGAGACAATTCTTTTGAGTACCTACATCATATGGATTCATTGGATAAAAAGAGAGATATTGTGGGGAAAAGAGCTGAAAACCCTCTTTATCTGGACATCTGCCTTACCATTTCAGTTGGAGAAGGTGAAAGAGAAAGTAGCAACTTCAGACAGTGTAGAACTGAAGGCGAGTTTCAATGACATACAAAGGGCCTTGGTTAGGGGAGAGTTTGTGCGGAATTACGATATTGAGACCCACTTGAATGGACTGATAGGGGCTAAGGAAGTGAGAACTGCACAAAAATTACTGACATCTCGAGGAACTTACAGTTTCGCATTTCAGGACAACAAAATGTACCAACCTCACAGATGAATAAATCAATTAGTTAACCCTTTCCCACAAACAGCAAATCTGCACCAGACGACTTTGAACACGTCGACTCAAAAATATCGAAAATCTCTATAATTGTAGGTATAATTACTGAACAAAATTGAAAACATTGTGGCAAAAGGAATTATCACGATGTTTTCAAAAGTCGTCTGCTGCAAATGCGTCTATAGGTGGGAAAGGTTAATTAACCCTCTCCCACACATAGACACATTTTTAAGCATCTGCGGCAGACGACTATTGAAAAAAAACTTTTAGCAATAGGAGAAATTGCTCATAATTGGCAATTTCTCCTTTTGCTACACATTTCAACTGTGTTCAATAATTATTCTTTCAATTATATATATTTTCCATATTTAAGCCTAGATATTTTACAAAGTCGTCTGCTGCAGATTTTTTTTATGTGGGAAAGAACTTTAAACTTTAATAGTTTGTTTCCCTGATATGTGATTGTTTATTATTTGATCTGCTTTGAAAATATTTTGTTACAAAACTATAGAAATTTGGAAAATTGTATTGTATTTATTAGTCGCCGGGCAGAAGCCCGCGACTTCTATTTTTAATAGCTTTTCGGAAATCACATGGGAGGGCGGCTTATTATTAGAAAGAAACAAATCTAGATGATTTGAACATATTACAATTGTGGTTGTTTACGAACACTAATAAATGACACATCTAAAATGAAATAAATATTCCGATTTTTTAATGTTTGCAGTTTTTTTTATTTCACTCGCATTTAAGTTTTTTGTCTTATTTACGAAGACAAAAGTGGTCCCTTCAAGACGTGAACCAACACCCCCTAATGCAGACTCTTATGTGTCATCATTGAGGTCAATTTCGGATTCTCCTTTTAATAGCAATTTTAACTTACTAAATGTTGTTTTCATGTTCAAAGAGATGTCTTGATTTGTGTAGAATTCATTTAATAATGTTAATCCATGAATATCTAAAGTAGGAACTGTTTCTAAGCTAAATATAGACCCTATTCTGTTGTGTAGTTTCGTGACCTTTAACATCGATTTTCGCGCATGCGCATTTCGATATGAAAAAGCGAGTGATATTATTTTATTTTAGACAAGTACAAGACGAATGTTTGACGCAAAGCGTCAAAGAGAAGCCGCAATATTTCGTTGTACATGTAGAAATAAGAAAAAAAGAACATTTTTAAATCCACAAACAATAGAACAATTTAAACTGTAGACGGTAATGCTGATATATTTCTCCTTTTGAAGACTTTTGTTTTCTTCAAATTACCTCCCTTTAAAGCAATACCAGGATATTTACCTTGTGATTCGAATAAGATTGACAAACATTGAAATTATATGAATGAATACTATTATTTAAATAAGTAACAACAGCAAAATTAAATTTAAGCCAGATAAATGTGTACACATTTCGTTAATTTTTTATAGATAATGTATAGGTATGTATATAAAATTTATAAGCAAATGTTTTCATTACTACGTTCCTAATGTTTGAATAGACTAAGGAAAGTCAAGAATACATAAATAAATCAATGCAGTCTTTTCCGGCGACATTGATGCCTTGCATCAACTTTCTCTTGTATGGTGTTGAAAACAAGTAGACTTTCAGTTTCTCCGTATTCCAAATCGTTTTCTCAAATCTTCTGCTGGTAAGGAGTGAAATTTCGTCTGTAAAAAGTCAATGCAGCAGAAGCCTAAAGATACATCATATCTAAGTTTTATGCTGGTATGGCGTGAAATGTCGTCTGTTTCAAGTAAATGCAGCAGAAGCCAAAATAAACATCATATCTAAGTCTTCTGCTAGTAAGGCATGAAATGTCGTCTGTTTCAAGTAAATGCAGCAGAAGCCAAAGCAAACATCATATCTAAGTCTTCTGCTAGTAAGGCATGAAATGTCGTCTGTTTCAAGTAAATGCAGCAGAAGCCCAAACAAACGTCATATCTGGTGTATGGTTAATCTGTGATATTTACCGATTCACGCAAAGCCGTCTGCTCACACTTGCCTACTGGTTGTTTGTTGTAAAGAGTATTAAATATATCCTTGAAGGAAAACTGTTTAATATGTCTCTTTCCCCGATGTGTTGATTGATAGATCGATTGATTTATTGGAATATTGCCCTTTCCCACATACAACAATTCTGCAGCAGACGTCTTTGAAAACATAGTGCCAAAAACCTGAAAAGCTCCATAAAAAATAGTTTATTTGTTAAATAAAATGCATCTGCAGGTGGGAAAGGGTTGAGGATACGTCAAACAGGAACTGACATTCTTAAGTCTTGAAATAACGGGTAATTACCATAAATTTGTCATTTGGTCATTAGTCATTTCCAACATATAACAAATCTTCAGCAGACGATATCAAAAAGATTTGGGCAGAACTATGCACAACCTCTATGAACAAAATTGTAGGTGTTTTAAAGATTAGAAAACATTATGGTTAAGTGGAGGAAATGCTCATGATGCATAATGCATAATTTATCCCCTTGTAAATCACGCATGCATCACAATGAGCTAACGCTTTCCCACATACAAAAGATCTGCAGCAGACGACTTCGAAAACATATGGTTAATACTATTGTAAACCTCTTAAATGAACGTTTAGTCTTAGAATCGTGTAAAAACATTGTTGCAAAGGGAGATATTGCTCATTTTGCCACAATGTTTTCAATAGTTGTCTGCTGCTGAGGATTCAGAAAGTGTCAGTTTGTGGGAAAGGGTTAATTCGCCAATCAAAATGCTTCCAGGCTTTTTGTACCACTACATTGGGGGTAGGTTACAGCCTGACCAGACTGCTAACAGAAAATCTGCCATGGCTAAGTGGTAGGCATAATGGGGGATTTGAAGCCTAGCGACCTCAGTTTGATCCTCGCTCGCTTAGGTAGAGTGCCTTTGGGCAAGGCACATTTCATAACCAAGTACTGGTTTGTTTTCCCATGGATCATGAATTAGTGTTCTGTCGCCATGAAATGATGTTGAAAATGGTGTACAACTCCTATTATCTGAAACAGACACTTTGCTGTTTGCAGTGTTCTGAAGAAAAGGCCCGCAAACTATCAAACTGAAAACGTTCTCTGTGCTCAGAAATAAACTCTGTGATCGAAAAATGGAATGATAAACAAAAGACTGGAGTTATGAAAGTAGCTATTTAATCTTGAAATAGAGTTCGAAGAAGTATTTAAATAAATGAAATTAAAATCTTAAACAAGAGGGCCATAGTGGCCCTAGATCACTCCCCTGAGTTATGCAATGAGATATCCAATGCAAAACACATGACAAAGTCTCAAACCGCTGAAATAAAATATGCAGTCTCCAGAGTGTTAACAAGATTTTCCTTTAATATAACCCATATTCGAACTTAACCTAGATATCATTGATATAAACATTCTGACTAAATTTCAAGCTGCTGAATAAAAAATTGCGGCCTCAAGAGTGTTAACAAGATTTTCCTTCAATTTGGCCTTGTGACCTACTTTTTGACCTGACATGACCCATATTCAAACTAGGCCGACATATCTTCAAGACAAACATTCTGATAAAGTTACAACATGCTCCAGTTGAAAATGCAGTCTCCAGAGTGTTAACAAGATTTTCCTTCAAATTGACCCTGGTTTTTGACCCAATATGACCAATATTCAAAATGGCCTAGAAATCATATAGACAAACATTCTGAAAAATGGTCAAGCTGCTGATTGATTTTTCATCAATTTGGCCTAGTGACCTTGTTTTTGACTGGACATGACTCATATTCAAACTTTGCCTACATTTCATCAAGACAAACATTCTGACAAAATTTCAATATTTTTAAGTTAAAAATGCAGCCAATTTGTCCAAGATTTAATGGAGATGAATGTTCTGATAAACTTTCATTAAAATCAGATGCAAAATGTAACCTGTAGATTGTTAACAAGGCAATTGTTGACGACGGAAATGTGATCCCAATAGCTCACCTTTATCACTTCCTGCACAGGTGAGATAAACAAGAGGGCCAAGATGGCCCTAAATCGGTCACCTGAATTCGTAGCAAATATCTGGGAAAATTTGATCAGGAGTGCAAATGAAACTGCAAGGAGTGTCTAAGAAATAGCTTATCAGTTAAGGCCATTTGCAATAAGGCATTTGTGGGAGACCGTGGTGCAGAGGTAGAGCGTCGGCCTCTCTTATCAAAAGGTCCTGTGATGAGCGGGTCCTGACTGGGATTTTTCCACACAAACGGCGCGAGTACTGGTTAAGTCTCCAGGAAGCAGACATCGAGCGTGATTAATATAAGCTGAAAGCTTGTTTCGCAATCAATGTAAAATAAATAAGGCATTAAATCTTTGCACAATTTGAAATAGGACCACCAAAGGAACATTCATGTGAAGTTTGATAGAATGGTCCAATGGTTTAGGGGGAGATGGCATTTGAAGCTAAAAGTTAATTTATCCCATTTCTGAGGCCACATATATCATATCTATTTTAACCAAAAATATGATGTAAAGGAACATTTCTGCTTAATTATCTTGAAATCTAACAATAATTAAGAAAGGAATTATAAAGCCTTGTCATTTGGTCCCTTTCCTGATGCCAACTTGCTGCCCTGTTTTTCAACAAATCAATATGGCTTAAACAATTTTTATAGATGGTCACTCAAGTAACATTTCTACAAAATTATCTCTGAATCGTACAAGCGGATTCTGGAGGAAAAGGATATTAAAATGGGACTTTTTGCCCCCTTTCAGATGCCACAGAACCAAAGTTCTCCATGGAATTTAAATCTTTGAACAATATTGAATGAGGAAAGGAACATTCCTGTAAGGTTTGGTTGAAATTGGTCCTGTGGTTTAGGAGAAGATGATGTTTAAAGCTCAAAGATAATGACGGACAGAGAGTGATCAGAATAGATCACCTTGAGCCTTCGGCTCAGGTGATCTTAAAAGTATTATTACAAGAAAATAGTTGCAACTATTCTGAAAAGAAAACCCTAAAAACTACATGTATTAGTGTAACCCCCAAGAGAACAAAATCGTTAACCTTTCTTTACCCACATCCAACATGACCCGCAGCAGACTACTTTTGAAAACATTGCAGTAACAGGAAAAATTTGTTCATAACTTACAATTTCCATCTTTTTTTTGCCACATTGTTTTGAACTCTGTTCAATAATTTTACTTAAATATATAAAGACATATTTCATATTCTTGCCTAGATGTCACAGATATGTTGTATGTGCCATAAGATAATCCCTTTCCCACATGCAACAAATCTGCAGCAGATAGCTTTGAAAAGTCATAGACAATTACAATAATTGGAAGTATCATTATGGAATAGAGTTGAAAACATTGTTATGAGCAATTTCTTCTTCTGCCACAATGTTTTCTAAAGACTTCTGCTACAAATATGTCAAAATGCATCTACAGGTTGGAAAGGAATAGTTATATCATGAAAAATAAATTTACACACTCACTTAACTAATCGGTGAAGACTTAACCCTTTCCCTCATATGGCAATTCTGCAGCAGACAACTTTGAACATGTTTTTGTCAAAAGATGGAAAATCTCTATAATTGAATGGATAACCTATGACAAAAAGTGGAAAACATTGTGTCAAAAGGAGAAATTGCTTGTTTTGAGCAATTTCTTCTTTTGTCGCTATGTTTTCAAAAAGCCGTCTGCTGCAGAGGCGTCAGAAAGCTTCTATATGAGGGAAAGGGTTAATGTGTTAAAAAGAAATATGCATAATTATATGTCTCGCTTTGACAATAAACGCAAATGTAAAGGACACAGATAAAATAGTGTGCATTTTAATGTTGAGCTAAATGCAAATGATACATGTACATTCACAAAATATGGTAGTTACGCTTCTCCATCGTCTGCCTGTAACACTTTGCATTTTGTTATTATTTGACAGATTCATTTAAAGTTACAACAATAAAACTTTGTGATTAGGAGCAAGGAACAATACATGTACAAGGAAAATAACTCAAACGAGACATTGCTTAAATAATGAGCAAGTTCTCCTTTTGCCACAATGTTTTCAACGCTATTTAATAGTAAAACTATTGATTTATTGAGATTTTTCATGTTTTTGTCAATAAGTTTTAAAAGTCGTCTGGTGCAGAATTGTTGTATGTGGGAAAGGGTTAAAATCTAAAAAATCTACTATAAACTATATAAACCAGGATAAGAATCAAAGCGCCAATGGCACTGTAGTGGCGATCGTATGGAAAATCCTGCAAAGTAACAAGCAGTATATCGGTGTAGGGCTTGCAATGACTCTGGTGCGGGTATATTTGAGAATGTATCAACCCTGCATCTTTTGACAGTAGAATAATGTTAGTTTGCCAGAATGTTGTCTTGGTGATTATTTAGTTACGTTCTGAAATTGGTCATGATGTGTTCAAAATTAGGCCATTCCAAAGTTATGAAAAATCTAGTTGGTATTCGATAGACTACCGTTTTAGCTCATTAGAATGACTATTTGTAATCTAAATTGTTTGGGTAATCACATGTTTATCACCAAGTCGTTAGGCCATATTAAGATAAAATATATTTTACACTTTAGAAATGACTAAAGAAAGGAGAGAAAACAGTATCCATTAGTTTGGTGTTTGTTTCAATTATGTCCGATATTAAACAGGTCTGTTCAATTTAGTCCCTTCACATTGCATGATTGAGGGTTGTCACAGTGTATTTATATGTCTCTGAGGTTGTTAAACTGCTTCGAATAATGTGAGTGCAAAAACAAACACAAAACATGCTCCAAAAGCACAATTTCACTATTTGCCAAACTGTTTAATTTATGAAAATATAGGCATATATTATAATGCTAGATCTTCAAACTCAATTAGGCTACACTGTCAGCATTGATTGCTAATTGACTCTAGAACGTGCAGACGTGTATACATAACGTGTGTACACACTGCCATCGTGTGTCCTTTAAACCTTTGTAAACCAGTCTTATTATCTAGACGCTTTCATATATTTAAACAAGTACAAAATAAAGCGTTTATAATATTGAGATTTACAAGCTTTTCTGGTTTTTGGTCTCGCGAGCTATTTATAGAACCTTTTGGAATTTCCAGATTTGAGTATCACCAGAGTTGTCGTTATTTGCAAGGCAGAACGCGCAATGATATTTATTATCTGCCAAATCATGACGAAGATAATCAGAGTACAACCAACTCCTGCCGAATCAGGTTAAAGGTCAAAAGGTTACGGTTGACTACAGTAAAAATAAAACGAGGCACAGGAGTATCATGATACTCTGCATAGCGTACCCAAGACGCCCGATGATATTTATTATCTGCCCAAACATGAAGAAAGATAATATGTAAATAGTTTAACTCTATTTAGATATTTTCTCGATAAATCTCAAATATTAGTACCAATCCGGTATCAAAGTAGCACTAACATTATCATTATTAATCGTGTGCCTGCATCACTGATGGAACTATATATATATATGGGGTTTAACGGAAGTGAGTAAATTGCCTTTGCAGAAATATCCAACCGATTGTTCAAATACGACTATATAATTTTTTTTTCGTTGTTGTTGTTTTGGTAGCACTGTGGCGATTGTCAACCAATTTTTTTTTCGTTGTTGTTGTTTTGGTAGCACTGTGGCGATTGTCAACCAATCGCCACAAAAACCTTAATTCCCAGTAGGAATTACATGTTTCTACCATTTAATGCTAACAGTTGACTGGATGATATTCAAAATTATGTCATACAAAGGTTTGGATAAGGTGCAGTGAACAGCTCCTTTGTCTACTACACTTCTTTTATTACCCAACCAAACCCCTGTGTTGTTCAACAGTTGGCACACAAAAGAGTTGTCTCAATGAGGCGATTCTTTTGAGTACCCACAACATAGGGTTGGAACTTGGAAAATCTTATAAACATTTTAGAAGAATCAGAGCTCTGGTGATATACAATATCACCACTCATGATGAGATGCAATTTCTCTTTTTCCCGTAATATTTTAAAAAGTTGTCTGTCACAAAGGTGTCAAATGTCCATATCAGTCAAAAAGTTACTACAGTACAAAAATGCATTATATGATGGCACACGTTTTACCTTTCTTTTCATCAGTCATAAAGTTACTACAGTACAAAAATGCACTGCATGATGGCATAAGTTTTACATTTCTTTTCATCAGTCAAAAAGTTACTACAGTACAAAAATGTATTACATGAGTTACATGATGGCACAAGTTTTACTTTTCTTTTCATCAGGGTACTTGGTTGTCTCACTCCGGTTACTGAAACAAAACAATACAATCTTCATTTTAACCCTTTCCCATGTACAACAAATCTGCAGCAGACGACTTTGAAAACAATCATGCAAAAAACATTGGAATTCTCTATAAATGAAAGTACAAGAGAAAGTTCAATGTCGCTGGATATCCATAGTGCAGTTATGCATAACACTAACATTATAGTAGTTGAATAAACAGTTATCAACTGAGGGGCATATTGGAACATCAGGGGTGGGGTCAAGTGAAAATGTATCATAACTTGCATTGTTTTGTCAACGAAGTGAATGATAATTGAAGCCTTTCATTGTTTATGATCAATCTCCATTCCAAAGAAGGTTGACCATACACACAACCAACTAATTATTGATCATAAACAGTAATGGAAATGAGTAATCTTGCCAATCATTAGTCTTAGTATGTATACAGTGCTTTCATTAAGAAATAATTATAAGATTTGTGAATTCCACATACACTTTTCAAGATGTTTGTCAGAATATTTGAATTTTATTATTTTTCAATAAAACCACAAAACAGACAATTTAGGATTTGCATGCAATAGCACGTCATTTTACCTTTCCTCTATTAAAGTCAACAGTGGACACCTTTGCAGCAATCTACTTTTAAAACAATGAGATAAGGGTTAATTCGCTGAAGACATGAGTTTTCTCTTTTTCTCAAAATGATATTAGCTTGGCATCCTAATTATATCATACTTTAACAAATGTTGAAATGTAGTCCAATATTTATAAATTAGACCACCTTCGAAATATAATATCAACTAAACAGTTAAATCTCATTGAAATTGTTGTATAATTTAAACTTAATGTCGAACATAAACTGAGCCCTACAACATGTTTTATTAACCAGGTTTTCCGAAGGAAAAATCTGGTTATTAGTTTGGCGAAGACGGCGGACAGATGGGTGGGCGGGCGGTCGTCAACTTTCCTTGTCTGGACCATAACTTTGCCATGCATAGAGATATTTTCAAATAACTTGGCACAAACATGCACCATATCAAGACGATGTGCCAAATGCAAAAAAAAATTCTGTACATTCAAGGTCAAGGTCACAGTGATAAGAAATAGACTTTACTTGAACTTTTCTTGTCCGGACCATAACTTTGTCATGCATAGAGATATTTTCAAATAACTTGGCACAAACATGCACCATATCAAGACGATGTGCCAAATGCAAAAGAAAATTCTGTAGATTCAAGGTCAAGGTCACAGTGATAAGAAATATACTTTAATTTAAATTTTCTTGTCCGGACCATAACTGTGTCATGCATAGAGATATTTTCAAATAACTTGGCACAAATATGAACTACATGTATATCAATATGATGTGTCACATGCAAAACTTTTGTCTGTAGCTTCAAGGTCAAGGTCACAGTGACAACAAATAGACATCAGTTGAACTGTTCTTGTCCGGACAATTACTTTTTCATCCATAGAGATATTTTCAAATAGCTTGGAACAGATATACACCATATCAAGACGCTATGTCAAATGTACAATTTATGTGTTAAGCTTCCAGGTCAAGGTCACAGTGACAGAAAATATACTTTACTTGAACTTTTTTTGTTCAGACCATTACTTTACCATGCATATAGATATTTTCAAATAACTTCGCGCAAATATGCTCCATATCAAGACGATGTGCCAAATGCAAAAAAAAATCTGTAGATTCAAGGTCAAGGTCACAGTGATAAGAAATAGACTTTAATTGAACTTTTCTTGTCCGGACCATAACTTTGTCATGTATAGAGATATTTTCAAATAACTTAGCACAAACATGCACCATATCATGATGATGTGTCACATGCAAAACTTGTGTCTGTAGCTTCAAGGTCAAGGTCACAGTGACAACAAATAGACATCAGTTGAACTTTTCTTGTCCGGACAATAACTTTTTCATCCATAGAGATATTTTCAAATAGCTTGGAACAGATATACACCATATCAAGACGCTGTGTTATATGCACAATTTATGTGTTTAGCTTCCACGTCAAGGTCACAGTGACAGAAAATATACTTTACTTGAACTTTTTTTGTTCAGACCATAACTGATCAGACCAGATCACTGATTATCAACCTGGCATTAGGGATCCTAAAATGTGGCTGCTTACAACAAAAGGTTGCTTAATATCTGTTATCTATTATATGTTCTTAATAAATGAGGCCATCAACACACGATTGACTGTATTGTACTGATATTTGTTAGATAAAGTTGTGATATATTTAATTGACAAAGTAATTATGATTATTCATCAATAGAAATATTCCCTGTTACTTGAATTACCGGTACTAGCTTTGATTAACTATTAACAGAAAGATTTGACTGATCTGTTAATTCTTAATCAAACACCTTCCATTATAGAAAACCTGGTTTCAGGGAATTTCCATGTCTTGTTTTAATTCTTTCCTTTCGTTCTTGAAACTCTCTTTATAGGCAGTGTTTGTTCAAAGTAATTTTTCTATTAAAACCAGTTTTATCTCGGTTTGTTCTTTTCTTCATTTGTTTCGAATCAAATAAACATTTTAAATCACCTATTTCAAAAGTCGAGCTAATAAAAAACCATAACCGGATGACAACACCTTCAGTGTAGATTTTCTAAGTCCAAAAGGGGGGATAATTTGGTCAATATTAAGTTCAGGGTTATGGAACTTGTTGTATCAAGTTATGTTAAGACATTGAATAAGTTTAGGAAGTTTCAAAGCTATAGGTTAAATTGTGTTTCAGTTATCACCATTTTTCTCCCTTCAAAGTAGATTTTCTAAATCGAAATGGGGAGATAATTTTGTCAATACTATTTACAGAGTTATGAAACTTGTTATATAAGGTCAACTTAAGACACTCAGCAAGTTTGTGAAGTTTCAAGCAAAAAAAAAGAAAAGTTTTTAAGATATGAAAAATCATGAGTAAAAAATTGTCAAAAATCTGAGCTAAACAAAAAACCTTAACCTTACGTTTTGAAGTTTTAAGTGAAACAAATAAAGATTTCCAGCTATATACTTTTATTATTTAACATATTATGATTATGTTTATGAAGTTTAGTGACTTTAACAGTAGTAGTTTGTTAGAAAACAGAAAAAAAGCTGAGCTGAACAAAAAACCTTAACCGGACGACCACGCTGCCGCCGCCGCCGACGCCGACGACGACGCCAGGGTCATAACAATAGCTCTTTTTTTTTTCAAAAGTCGAGCTAAAAATTGAAAACACTGTGACAAAAGGTAAAATTTATTGTTTTGTGCAATTTCACCTTTTGTCACAATCATTCACGATGAAAATGTTTTCTAAAATTGTCTGCTGCAGATGTGTCATAATGTGTCTACCAAGTGGAAAAGGGTTAACCCTTTTACACATACAACAAATCTGCAGCAGGCAATTTTAAAAAACATCTGGTTAAAAATATAGTAAACCTCTATAACTGAAAGTTTTATCATTGGATAGATTTGAAAACATTGTGACAAGAGGAGTAATTGTTGCCACTGTTTTCAAAAATCGTCTGCTGCAGGGGCGTATGTTGGAAAGGGTAGGAACAAACTTGAAAAAGATGTTGAACTCTTATCAATTTATTGAACCCTACTTAGCAGACGACTTTGAAATTATCAAGCCCAAAATATTAAAAATCTCTATAAATGAAGTTTTGATTGAATAAAGTAAAGATTGATGCAAATGGGGAAATTGCTCATTACAAGCAATTTCTCCTTTTGCCAGGATGATTTCAAAAGTTCTCTGCTGCCAAGGCGTTAGAAAGCATCTATATGAGGGAAAGGATTAAAACTTGATAACAAAGTACAATGTTGGACTATCAAACTCTCACAAGTATTCCTTATGAACATTGATATTGTATTTTCAAATGTTCAGTAATATTCTGCAAGTGCTTGTCAATGTCATGTTGCTACTCTGAGGGAAGGGTTCAATTACTTACAATACAATAAATTACTTGTACATTTGATTGAAATTAAGTTCAATTACAAATACATTCAGTTACTTGTAATTGAAAAAGATTTCTTTCTTGTGTCCACTTTTACGGTTCTTTTCCAAAAATGATTTCAATTTGGTGAAGTCTTAATTTCTCAAAAAGAGCAATTTCTACCTTTCCAACAATATTTTCAATAATCACTTACCGTAACCCTTTCCTACTTGTAGGCTCATTTTGACAAATCTGCAGTAGATGACTTTTGAAAACATCATTGAAAACATCATGATGAGCAATTTCTCCTTTTGCTACAATGTTTTCAAAAAATATACTCTCTAATTAAGCAGCTGTTGAATTTAGTCAAGCCATCTGGACACACTATATATGAGAGAACAATTAATGAATAAAGTTGAAAACATTGTGACAAGAATGTGTCTCCTGAAGAGGTGACAGAAAGCATCTGCATGTGGGAAAGGGAAAATAACCAGTTGTTTTATTTGTAATCAAGATCCTTTCAAAGCAGACGACTCTTTAACCCTTTCCCACCTGCAGATGCATTTTGACTCCATAGCAACAGACGACTTTTGAAAACATTGTGGTGAAATTGCTCATGATGAGTAATTTCTCCTTTGACCACAAAGTTTTCAACTTAATTTAACAATTAAGCTATCTTTTATGGAGATTTTTATGGTTTATGTCACTATGATTTCAAAGTTGTCTGCTGCAGATTTGTTACTGGGAAAGGGTTAAGGGAAACCATTATATAAATGAAATCGTCTAATCAAAATAAAAAATTACCTTTGCCCACTGGGTGAACCCTCTGACTTTCCACTGTCCCGTTTTTTTACTTCGCCATCATCCTTTTTGTCCTTATTAGAAACCATAGACCCTAAATTACAGTAAAATTATCCATCAGTTAGTGGAGGACAAGAAACTAACAGGGATTCCTAGTAACTATGAGCGAAGCAAGAATAGCAAGTGTATAAATTTAACTAAAAAACATGATTATTTATTCATTTAATTCAAGGAAAAATTGCATTATTAATTTTTTCTGTCATGTAGAAATATCATTATGTATTACCGGTACCTCATTTAGATAATTCTTTCCCACATACAACAAATCTGCAGCAGTTGACTTTGAAAATATATCGGCTTAGTAAATAATGGGAAATCTCTATAAATGAGCAATTTCTCCCTTTGCCACAAAGTTTTCAATTCGTTTCAATAATTAAACATACCCTTTAAAAGATTTTTCTCCTTTAGCCACAATGTTTTCAACTCTTTTAAATAATTAAACTGAATTACGGAGATTTTTCACAGTTTTGTATATATGTTTTCAAAGTCGTCTGCTGCAGATTTGCTGTATGTGGGAAAAGGTTAATAAATATGGACAAAACATACACAGAAGCAAATGAATGTTAGCTGCCACATTCATCACAGTATCTTTTTATTATTAACCCTTTCCCTCATATAGACGCTTTCTGACGCCTCTGCAGCAGACAACTTTTTGAAAACATAGTGACAAAAGAAGAAATTGCACAAAACGTGCAATTTCTCCTTTTGTCACGATGTTTTCCACTTTTTGTCATAGGTTATCCATTGAACTATGTGATTTTCTATGTTTTGATAAAATAAGTTCAAAGTCGTCTGCTGCAGAATTGTCATATGATGGAAAGGGTTAAACTTTTCCCATATACAGACATTTTCTTACGCTTGTGCAGCAGACGACTTTTGAAAACATTGTGGCAAATGGAGAAATTGCTTAAAATGAGCATTTTCTCATTTTGCCACCACGTTTTCAACTTTTTCCAGTAATTATACCTTCATTGATAGACATTTTCCGTGTTTTTGGATCAAAGTTTGTAAATTCGTCTGCTGCAGATTTGTTGTATGTGGGAAGGTTTGAATCTTCTACAAAATACAGATAACTTTCATCAACTTTGCAGAAGACTACTTTGAGACTTAACTCTTTCCAACACACAACAAATCTGAAGCAGATGACTTTGAAAATATCTAGGCAACAATATTAAAAATCAGTGTAATTTTAAATACTATTGTTGAATATGGGCAGTTTCTCCTTTTGCCACAATGTTTCAAGTCATTTGTTGTTAAACCATAACAAATAACCAACATCAGATCACATTAACCCTTTTCCTCATATAGACACTTTCTGACGCCTCTGCAGCAGACAGCTTTTTGAAAACATAGTGACAAAAAGAAGAAATTGCTCAAAACGAGCAATTTCTCCTTTTGACACAATGTTTTCCACTTTTAGTTATAGGTTATCCATTCAATTATAGAGATTTTCCATTTTTTGACAAACTGTGTTCAAAGTCGTCTGCTGCAGAATTTTTATTATGTGGGAAAGGGTTAACAGACACAGGAGTCAACACCAACACTGAATACCACTCCAAAATGTTAGACAAAATATACAGCCATTTGCCCGCAAAGAAATCGATGGTTTCATGCGCAAAGGTTGCAACTACATCTTGAACAAGATGTAGTTTCAACCGTTTTGCATGAAGCACTCGGAAGTTATTAGTAGTTTATTTCAGTACACACACATATTAATGAGTTATCTCAAGTGATTTCATCTTCCTGAGTTACCTCCCCATAACACTTTAATATGATCTTCATCGGTATCGCTATCAAAGTAATTTCCCCCTGTGAGCATTGGCTGTGTAATAGGTTGGTGTGTACTCAAATCATCTATGATATTACCTTCACTTTCATTTTCAACAGTTAATGTTCCTTCCATGCTTCCAATAGTTGCATACGGAGATTCTCTCCCATTCGTTGGTGGTTGCGGAGGTTGTCTTTGATGACCTGGTACCCTTTAAAGTTCAAGGATAGAAAACTATTGTAAAGGCTAAGATTCAACATGCAAACAAATTATTTTAGAATTAACCAAAATAATATACAGAGTTCAGTTACCATTGAACATTTTAGAACCTTTCTAATGCCTTCACAGATTTTCTGTATTTTTACAGAGGTGATTTCAAAGTCGTCTGCTGCAGTTTTGCTGTATGTGGGAAAGGGTTAAGAAAAGGAGTCTTCACATTGTTCTAGTTTTGGAATCTCAGTTTTTTTCATCGAGAGGATCGTGTGATTACAGTTTATGACTGGCATTCTTCATAAATCAACCAAAAGGTTTTTTTGCGACCGTTGTAGACCCAGAAGGTTTCAAGAAAATTCTGTAAAGTAGTATCCATTTGGATCCTTAGCATGAATAATGTTAAACCCTTTCCCTCATACAACAATTCTGCAGCAGACGACTTTGAACATATTTTGACAAAAAATGGAATATCGCATTAATTGAATGGATAACCTATGACTAAAAGTGGAAAACATTGTGGCAAAAGGAGAAATTGCTCGTTCTGAGCAATTTCTTCTTTTGTCACTATGTTTTTAAAAAGCTGTCTGCTGTAGAGGCATCAGAAAGCGTCTTTATGAGGGAAAGGGTTAACCCTTTCTTACACACAACAAATCTGCAGCAGACAACTTTGAAAACATGTAAGCAAAATTATGGAATATCTCTATAGGGATAGTTTAATTATTGAAAAGAGTTGAAAACATTATGGTTAAAGAAGAAATTGCTAAACATGAGTAATTTCCTATTTTTGACACAATGTTGTCAAAAGTCATCTTTTGCAGAGGCGGCAAAAATCATCTGTATGTGGGAAAGCACAGCTCATATATAAATTATGCCAGTATATTGCTTACCTTTCTGCTACAATACGGACACCATCATCTTCATCATCATCATCATCATCAAACTCATCATCCTCATCATCTTCGTCTGTTTCCTGAGGGTAATCCTGAAAGAATTTAATAGATTTTATTAGTCAGTTGTTTTTATCTCTTTCCCACATACAACAAATCTGCAGCAGTTGGCTTGGAAACCATGAAGGAAAAAACACAGAAAATCTCTTTAAATTTTATGCATAATTGCTGAAAAATGTTTTTAACATTTTGGCAAAAAGAGAAATCGCTTGTTTTTAGCAATTATTATATTGTCTTAATGTTTTCAAACTTGAAATGCTAAAAAACTGTTTATATCTTTGAAAGGGTTAAAATGGCATTTCAACATTTTCAAAATACAAAAATATAAGATTTTTCTTCTTGTTTGATTATTTCAACCCTCAGTAAAATTTTATTTTCAGTTATCAAGATGTTTTGAACATTTCCTCAGAAGTTTCCAAAAAAAGATAGATTAAAGTATATAATACCAGTGGTTAGATATAAAGGTAATGTTTTCACACACAAAATATTAAGGCCGAACAGGAACTCACCTCTGAATCATCATCATTATAAACTTTCTTCGGAAATGTTAGTCCTAAAATGCAAGAATATAATATCTTTACCTTTTCCTACAGACGCTTTCTGACAGCCCTGACTTTCGAAAACATTTTGCAAAAGGAGAAATTGCGCATGATGAGCAATTTCTCCTTTTGAACCAATGTTTTCATCTCTATTCACCATATTTTTGCCTAGACATTTTTCGAAGTCGTCTGCTGCAGACTCTTTCTATGTGGGAAAGGATAAATGGATACCTGAAATATGAATTCAAATATCCATTTCGTTTCTTTGAATTTCTAGACATTTTATCTATGACCTAATATCCTAGGATTTGCATGCACTCTTTCAAATTGGAGACAAATGGAAAAAAATAAATAAAAATAGAGCAGATCAAATATTTTCTGTTTGGGTTGTTTATCCCTTTCCAACATACAAAGACTTACTGAAGCCTCTGCAGGAGATGACTTTTGAAAACATTGTAACAAAAAGAGAAATTGCTCATAATAATATAGAGCAAATTCTTTTTTTGTCATGTTTTCAATGGTTACAATACACCAAAAAAAATGCTTGTTTCCATGTAAATCGACCAGTTTCAGTCCTCAATTGTCACACTTTCTAAGCGTTTCTCATGTAGAACACCACATATCATTGAAAAGAGTTACCTCCTAGCTATAAAACAATCCAAAGAAAATGTGGGGTCATGCATTATGCAAGAAAGAACTTGCCAGGCGAAAATGGTAACCGTCATTTTGGACCAATTCGGGCCCGGACAAAACAGGTGTTTAGCATTCTCTACTTTTACTTTCAAACAAGGTCAAAATACTAAAACTGATCAAATCAATAATTTCCAGTGCATCCTATACACATTCACAATGCATTTAAACTTAATGTCATATATTCAATACATTCTGGTGATGGTATACTCAATATCAGTAGTGGTTTTGAAAATATGTAAATTGGTACAAAAACTTAACCAAAATTCTAAGTTGAAAAAGGGCCATAATTCTTACAAAAATCTTGACAGAGTTTGTACTCTTGTCTGTTGATGGAGTAAATGATGTAAAAATAAGTGTTGTAAGTTTCGAATCCATATCTGTAATGGTTTTGAAAAAAAGTAAATTGGTACGAAAACCTTAACCAAAATTCTAAGTAAAAAAAGGGCAATAATTCTTACAAAAATCATGACAGAGTTATGTTCTCTTGTCTGTTGAAGAAGTAATGACAGTGAATAAGTGTTGTAAGTTTCAAAGCAACATCTGTAATGGTTTTGACAAAAAAGGGAATTGGTACAAAAACCTTAACCAAGGTGTGACACCAACACCAACACCAAGAACATTGTGGCAAATGGAGAAATGATTTTGAGCAATTTTTTCTTTTGTCACTATGTTTTCAAAAAGCCGTCTGCTGCTGAGGGGTCAGAATTATTAACAAAACACACATAAAAGCAATTCATATTTGCACCACACTTAGTTGGAGTTTTTTTTATTGTAAACCCTTTATCCAATAATACAGATGACTTTTACCCTTTCACACCTACATACTCGTCTGCTGCAGCTTTGTCAAATGTGGGAAAGGCGTAAACATTTAAAGAATATCAAATAGATGGAAGAGTTTTATACATGTACACAGGTGTCATGTTTTCTTCGAACTCAACTGCAATAATCATGTAATCTTTTCAATTAGTACAAAACTAAATGTAATGCGAAATCTACGGACAAATGCCTTGGAAGTCATTTCTTAATGCAAGGGAGAGTTGAAAACAGTTGTCTGCTGCAGAAGCGTTAAAATGCATCTTCATGGTAGAAAGGGTTAACCCTTTCCCTCATACGACAATTCTGCAGCAGACGACTTTGAACGTATTTTGTCAAAACATAGAAAATCTCTATAATTGAATAGATAACCTTTGACTAAAAGTGGAAAACATTGTTGCAAAATGAGAAATTGCACATTTTGTGCAATTTCTTCTTTAGTCACTATGTTTTCAAAAAGCCGTCTGCTGCAGAGGCGTCCGAAAGCGTCTATATGAGGGAAAGGGTTAATAATTTTCATAGTATTACCTTTTCTAGGACCTGTTCCTTCCATGCTTCCAATATTTGCATACGGAGATTCACTTTCATTCGTTGTCGGTTTCAGAGGTTGTCTTTGCTGATTTGGTGACATTCCTGGATCTTGCCGACTTGAAAAATCAGTTTCGAGGTTACCAGGAATGCTTTTTAAATCAGAATTCACGTAAGTGCCAAGGTCCGTGGAGTTTAGTGTAGTTGGAGGCGGAGACTGAGTGGGTAAAGGAGGAGAAGCTTGAGAGGCCCTGGAATGGAAATTTAAGAAAAAACTTTCCCTCTTGCAACTTTTTCCACAATTACAGATGCATTTGCAGTAGACAAGTTTGTGAAATGGAGGACTTGCCCTTTATGAGAAATTCATCCTTTTGCCACGTAAAAAACTCCGAAGATAGATTTTAATGATATTTACAAACCAAATATTGAAGTAACAAGAGCTGCCTAGAAATGGACTGTAACGAAGTTGCATGCAAAACATTAACAAGAATTTCTTAGTCAAATAATAAAGGATGCTAATTTGAATTATATGCAGGAAAGAGTTATCTTTCTTAATTATTTACATAGGTGTGATGGTTGGGAAGGGCTGTAACAAGTTTCAATGCAATGCATCGAGTAGTTACTGAGATATGGACTCTAAATCTAGTTGCACACACAACTTTAACTAGAATTTCTAAGTCAAACAAGGGACATTTTTTGCATGGCATATAGGATAGAGTTACCTTACTTGATTGTTTACATAGGTGTGATGGTTGGGAAGAGTTTTTATAAAGTTTCAATACATTGCATCAAGTTGTTACTGAGATATGGACTCTTCATAGTTGCATGCAAAACTTTAACCAGAATTTCTAATTTAAAACAAGAGGGCCATGATGGCCCTTGAATCGCTCACCTGATTTTTTTTTTTTTTTCACTTTAGCTATATAAGCCTCGCCCCCTGGCAGCCAGTTTCCGACCAATCAACTTGGCTTGAAGGAATCTGATAGAGGGTCACCCTAGGAACATTTCTACAAAATTATTTGAAAGTCGGCCAGATACTTTTGGAGGAGAAGATTTTTTAAGTTTTCACTATAGCCATATAATGCAAAATAGCCCTGCCTACTGGCGGCCATGTTTTTTGACCAATCAACATGGCTTGAAGGAATCTGAAAGTGGGTCATCCAAGGAACATTTCTACAAAATTATTTGAAAATCGGGCCGACACTTTTGGAGAAGAAGATTTTTTAAGTTTGCACTATAGCCATATAAGGCAAAATAGCCCCCCCCCCCCCCCCCCCCATGGCGGCCATGTTTTTCGACCAATCAACATGGCTTGAAGGAATCTGATAGAGGGTCACTAAAGAAACATTTCTACAAAATTATTTGAAAATCTGCCAACCAATTTGGGAGAAGAAGAATTTTGAAGTTTTTCGGTTTCGTTGCCATGGAAACCAGAATTTTGCATGGATCCCAAAAATTTGAAGGAATTCTGGTGAGGTCAATGAGAGGATGCTTTCTGTGAAGTTTCATCCCAATTGACCCACTGGTTACGGAGGAGAAGATGTTGAAGATTTTTTAAGTTTTCACTTTGGCCATATAAGGCCAAATAGCCCCGCCCCCTGGCGGCCATGTTTTTTGACCAATCAACATGGCTTGAAGGAATCTGATAGAGGATTACCCAAGGACCATTTCTACAAAATTATTTGAAAATCGGCCTGACACTTTTGGAGAAGAAGATTTTTTAAGTTTGCACTATAGCCATATAAGGCAAAATAGCCCCGCCCCCCCTGGCGGCCATGTTTTTCGACCAATCAACATGGCTTGAAGGAATCTGATAGAGGGTCACCCAAGGAACATTTCTACAAAATTATTTGAAAATCAGCCTTACACTTTCGGAGGAGAAGATTTTTTAAGTTTTCACTATAGCCATATAAGGCAAAATAGCCCCGCACCCCTGGCGGCCATGTTTTTTGACCAATCAACACGGCTTGAAGGAATCTGATAGAGGGTCATCCAAGGAACATTTCTACAAAATTATTTGAAAATCTGCCAACCAATTTGGGAGAAGAAGAATTTTGAAGTTTTTTCGGTTTCGTTGCCATGGAAACCAGAATTTTGCATGGATCCCAAAAATTTGAAGGAATTCTGGTGAGGTCAATGAGAGGATGCTTTCTGTGAAGTTTCATCCAAATTGACCCACTGGTTACTGAGGAGAAGAAGTTGACGCACGACGCACGACGGACGCCGGACAAAAGGCGATCACAATAACTCACCTTGAGCAAAGCTCAGGTGAGCTAAAAAGGCCATAATTTGTTTTATATACAGAATTGAGTTATCTAACTTGGTTATTTACATAATTATGTGATAGTTGGGAAGCATTGTAGAAAGTTTCAATGAAATTCATCCAATAGTAACTGAGCTATGATGAAATGTTATGTACTTGACTGCAAGACTTTAACCAAGGTGTGATACCAACGCCAGATAGAGCACAATAGTTCTCCTATTCTCCGAATAGTCAAGCTGAAAAACAGTATAACAAATTCCATGTTCCTCTCTCTAAATACAAATATCAGAGTACTTGTAAGTTTGTGTGGAGAGGATCATGGGATTACAGTATATATATTTAGCAAGTACAATTGCTTACCTTTTTGGTTCACTACGGAGATCATCATCATCATTATCATCGTCATCATCATCATCAGTGTCCTGAAAGAAGATATCGAGGGCTTGGCGTGAAACGGTTGTAACTCAAAACCTATTTTGAAAACCCTGGATTAGGGGCAATTTTGACCCTTTTGTAAACAATGCAAATTTAGGTGCCATTGCTCAGAACGAGCAATGGCACCTAAATTTCCATTGTTTACCAAGTAAAATGATTTAACACTTATAAAGACTTTATGGCGAGGGGATTAACCTTGGTAAAAAAATACCAATTTCAGTTACAACCGTTTCACGCTAAGCCCTCGATATGCCTTTCCCACATGCAACAAATCTAAAGCAGATGAATGCGAAATTATTCAAGGCAAAACTATGGAAAGTGTCTATAATGGAAAGTTTAATTATTGAAATTATTGACGTACATCTGATAACAGGATGGCAAAATCAGAAATTGCTCATCTGTCATCATGAGCAAGTTCGTCTTTTGCCATTCCGTTTTAAAAAGTCACCTGCTGTAGATGCGTCAATCTATGTCTACATGCGAGAGAGGGTTTATAGTTCTTTTGGTAAGTTGGTTTTAATCCTATTTCAATTTATTTTTGGTGACATAGCGATGTCCTGCTCTAGTATTCCTTTGAATTTGAATAATTACTCACAACTATCACATTTCCACTGTAAAATAAAAATGTAAAGGAAAGTATGCGCCACATGACCATCAACTTTAACCCTTTCCCTCATACAACAATTCTGCAGCAGACAACTTTGAACATATTTTGTCAAATAATAGAAAATCTCTATAATTGAATGGAAACCTATGACTATAAGTGGAAAACATTGTGGCAAAAGGAGAAATTGCTTGTTTTGAGCAATTTCTTCTTTTGTCAATATGTTTTCAAAAAGCCGTCTGCTGCAGAGGCGTCAAAAAGCGTCTATATGAGGGAAGGGTTAAACTTTATGACTCTGTGACAGGAGAGGGTTCAGATCCGTCTGAGCATCTTTAATCGAGGGGCAAAGGCTCAGTTGTAACGTTCAAGGGGTTCATGAGTTTGAACCCTGGCTTGGCCATTAAATTTTTTCAATGATTGACAAAAGTTATTGTGACTAAGCATCAGTTTTCTTCCAAACTCTATGTTAGAATGGTTCAGGTACAAGAAAGCCAGGAACCAGACTATAGGTGCACTGGCCATCATGGTACAGGTGCAACAAAGTCAGAATCCAGACTAAATGTGCACTGGTCATCATGGTACAGGTGCAACAAAGTCAGAATCCAGACTATAGGTGCACTGGCCATCATGATACAGGTGCAACAAAGTCAGAATCCAGACTATAGGTGCACTGGCCATCATGGTACAGGTGCAACAAAGTCAGAATCCAGACTAAATGTGCACTGGTCATCATGGTACAGGTGCAACAAAGTCAGAATCCAGACTATAGGTGCACTTGCTATCATGGTACAGGTGTAACAAAGTCAGAATCCAGACTATAGGTGCACTGGCTATCATGGTACAGGTGCAACAAAGTCAGGAACCAGACTATAGGTGCACTGGCCATCATGGTACAGGTGCAACAAAGTCAGGAACCAGACTATAGGTGCACTGGCCATCATGGTACAGGTGCAACAAAGTCAGAATCCAGACTATAGGTGCACTGGCTATCATGGTACAGGTGCAACAAAGTCAGAAACCAGACTATAGGTGCACTGGCTATCATGGTACAGGTGCAACAAAGTCAGAATCCAGACTAAATGTACACTGGCTATCATGGTACGGGTAAAACAAAGTCAGAATCCAGACTATAGGTGCACTGGCCATCATTGTACAGGTGCAACAAAGTCAGAATCCACACTATAGGTGCACTGGCCATCATGGTACAGGTGCAACAAAGTCAGGAACCAGACTAAAGGTAGACTGGCTATCATGGTACAGGTGCAAAAAAGTCAGAATCTAGATTATAGGTGCACTGGCCATCATGGTACAGGTGCAACAAAGTCAGAATCCAGACTATATGTGCACTGGTCATCATGGTACAGGTGCAACAAAGTCAGAATCCAGACTATAGGTGCACTGGCTATCATGGTACAGGTGCAACAAAGTCAGAATCCAGACTATAGGTGCACTGGCTATCACGGTACATGTGTAACAAAGTCAGAATCCAGACTATAGGTACACTGGCCATCATGGTACAGGTGCAACAAAGCCAGGAACCAGACTATAGGTGCACTGGCCATCATGGTACAGGTGCAAGAAAGCCAGGAACCAGACTATAGGTGCACAGGCCTTTTGCTATTCCAAGGTGTTCTTTAGCACAGGTTTGACTGTACCTGCAAACTTGACAAATAAAAGCGTTATTATAAAAACGAAAAATTATTGACGTTTAAGCTATTTTCAACAGTTATTCAATTATATCACTATGATAAAACACTTATTTACGTTTCCAGTAATGCAGGAAATGTGTCTTGCATTAGGGCACTCCACCATGACCGAAGCCAGTAGAATTAAACCAGGAATGCTTTATCTTAGATCCCATGAACTCTAAAATGGTTGAATATAGTGTTGAAAGTGGAGACATTTCTGACACGTTTTGACAAATCTGCAACAGACATCTCAGAATGAGCAATTTCTCCTTTTGCCACAATATTTTCAACTCTATTCAATAATTTTACTTTTATTTGTAGAGATTTTCTATACTAAAGCCTTTCTGACACAGATTAATTCCTTGTTGAAAAGGGCTAAAACCGCAACTTCTTTTCTTACATGTATGAATGTTGAGGCTTCTGCAACCAACATCTTTTGAATTTCTATATTTTTGCCTAGCTGTTTTCAAAGTCTGCTGTAGATTTGTTGTATTTGGGAAAGGGATAAAGTCGTCTGCTGCACGGTCCTCAAAAATCGTCTGCATGTTAGAATGTCATATATACTAATATTTGACACCTCTGCAGCAAGCAACAGGAAACATTAAGCAAAAAGGAAAAAACTCTTTATCCTTTTTTCGGCATGATTATTTCATCTTGTTATTAAAACTGATCTATACTTTTCAAGATGCCTCAGATGTTATCAAAGCAATTGTCTCTAAATATATCATATCAGTAAAACCGTTTTTTATCAAAAAATATTAGGCCCAAACAGGAACTTACCTCTGAATCATCATCATCATCAAATTTCACCTGAACATTTTGTCCTACAATGCAAGAAAAAATAATATTCAAGGACACATACCGGTAATATATAAATTTATAATTATTTCCTTTTGTTTCTTTCAATTTCTAGACCAAACGTGGCGTGTTTTGACAATTTATGCCCAATTGCGGTGAACGCCAATTACGGGAAAACGTGATTCAAGTTGATATATCCGGAAAAGTCTTATTTATTTCAAAAGATGTAAATTTGATTACCATAGCAACCAGTTTTTCAAAAACATGAGCTGTCGGAGGACAGAGTGCTCGACTATTCCACCGCTTTTTTTTTAGTTACTAAGATATGGACTCCAATGTAGTTGCATGCAAAACATTAACCAGAATATCTTAAAGGGTTATAATTTGCATTATATACACGATAGAGTTATTTAACTTGATTATTTTTATAGGTGTGATCGTTGGGAAGGGTTGTATAACGTTTCAATGGAATGCATCAAGCAGTTACGAAGATATGGTCTCTTAATATAGCTGCATGCAAAACTTTAAACATAATTTATGAGTCCAAAAAGGGCCAAAACTTGCATAAACATAGGTGTGATAGTTGGAAAGGGTTGTATGAATGTATATTGTTTTATGGCGCATCGACAGCTAAGGTCATTTAGCGCGCAATTAAATTAAATTATTCATGATCCCTGGGTAAACAAACCAGTACTAGGCTAGAAAATGTGCCTTGCCCAAGGGCACTCCACCATGACCGTAGTGCCGCGACTGGGGATCGAACCCGGGACACCCGGTTTCGAAATCCCCCGACGCTAACCACTCGACCAAAGCGGATTCCTGGAAAGGGTTGTATAAAGTTTCAAAGCAATGCATAAAGTAAATACTAGGATATCGACTCTTTATGTAGTTGCATGCAAAAATTTAACCAAATTTCTAGGTAAAACAAGAGCACCGCGTACAGCACAGACGCTCGACTGATAGGGAGAAAACAGAAAAGAAGCTGAGCTAAACAAAAAACCTTAACCGGACGACCACGCCGATGCCAGGGTCATGACAATAGCTCTCGTTTTTTTCAAAAGTCAAGCTAAAAAGGTCCAGAAATTGCAAAATATACTGGATAGTTATCATAATTGATTGTTTACATAGGTGTGATCATTGGGAAGGGTTGTATAAGGTTTCAATGGAATGCATCAAGTAGTTACTAAGATATGGTCAAGTAAGATATGATATCTCAAGTAAATACTGAGATATGGACTCTTAATTTAGTTGAGGCATGCAAAACTTTAACCAGAATTTCTAGTTAAAAAAGGGCCATAACTTGCATAAAATGCAGGATAGAGTTATCTAACTTGATATTGTACATAGGTGTGATAGTTGGGTTACTAAGGGTTGTAGAAAGTTCCAATGCAACGCATCAAGTAAATACTGAGATATGGACTCTTAATATAGTTGCATGCAAAACTTTAACCAGAATTTCTATGTAAAAAAAGGGCCATAACTTGCATAAAATGCAGGATAGAGTTATCTAACTTGATAATCTACATAGGTGTAATAGTTGGGTAGGGTTGTAGAAAGTTCCAATGCAATGCATCAAGTGAATACTGAGATATGGACTCTTAATATATTTACACGTAAAACTTTAACAAGTTTTCTTACTTGATAATCCACATAGGTGTGAGTAGGATCATAGAAAGTATCAATGCAATAAGTGTAGTATTTAACCCTTTCCCTCATATAGACGCTTTCTGAAGCCTCTGCAGCAGAAGGCGTTTTGAAAACATAGTGACAAAAGAAGAAATTGCACAAAACGTGCAATTTCTCCTTTTGCCACAATGTTTTCCACTTTTTGTCACAGGTTATCCATTCAATTATGGAGATTTTCTATGTTTTGACAAATTACGTTCAAAGTCGTCTGCTGCAGAATTGTCGTATGAGGGAAAGGGTTAAGTACTTGCATGCAACACCTTAACCAATGTGTGACTAAACGCCGACTCCAACGCCAGAGTGAGTAGTATAGCTCTCATATTCTTTGAATAGTCGAGCTAAAAATTGGTAAACTTACAATGCTCGACGAATGGCTATATAGCTGAGTGTGAGGGAAAACAACTCCAGAGAATGCACGAATGATAAACTTACATGCATGGATAAATTAATTTTGTATGTTATATCATATTGTCTTTAAAATATAAAAGCATGTAAGTATTCTTGAAGTAATTCTGAAATTGTGACGTTTTAGTTGTTGTTTGATAAGCCTTGTTTTAATGGGAACAAATGCTTGCAGCAATCTTAAATCACTCGATCTGGTTTGCTCAGATACCGCCTTTGGGTCTATTTTGTCAGGACAGGTCACATTAATGATTAGAACCATTTGGAATTGCAAATACTTAAACAATTTCCCACCTGCAGACACATTTTGATGCAATAGCAGCAGACGGCTTTTTGAAAACATAGTGACAAAAGAAGAAATTGCTCAAAACAAGCAATTTCTCCTTTTCCCACAATGTTTTCCAATTTTAGTCATAGGTTATCCATTCAATTATAGAGATTTTCTATTTTTTGACAAAATATTTTCAAAGTCGTCTGCTGCAGAATTGTTGTATGAGGGAAAGGGATAACACAAGAGTGTTCCAATGTCTGTATAACTCTTTCCCACATACAACAAATCAGCTGCAGACGACTTTTAACATCTGGCCAAAAATGCGGAGAATCTCTATAATTGAAAATAGAGCAAATACTTCTTTTGCCACAATGTTTTCAAAGGTCACTTTTTGCAGATGTGTCAAATGATTCTGCTAGTGGGAAAGGGTCAAGCATAAAAAGTGTTTTGTATCACTAAAACCCTTTCCCACAAACAACAAATCCACATAAGACTCCCTTAAAAACATATAGGCAAAAATATGGAACATTTCTATAAATGAAATTATTATTATTGAAAAGAGTTGAAAACATTGTGGGAGAAAGGAGACATTGCTCATCATGAGCACTTTCCTCTTTTGCCACAATGTTTGCAAAAGTTGTCTGCTGCATAATGTTTTAAAATCCATCTGTAGGTGGAAAAGGGCTATCTGATAAAAGAAAATCCTATAACCCTTTCCCTCATATAGACGCTTTCTGACACCTCTGCAGCAGACATCTTTTTTTGGAAACATAGTGACAAAAGAAGAAATTGCTCAAAACAAGCAATTTCTCCTTTTGCCACAATGTTTTCCACTTATAGTTATAGGTTATCCATTCAATTATAGAGAGTTTCTATTTTTTGACAAAATATGTTCAAAGTCATCTTCTGCAGAATTGACGTATGAGGGAAAGGGTTAACGCTGATACATTTTGAAATCATTGAGGCAAAAATGAGAAATTGTTCATTTTGAGCAATTTCTCCTTTTTGCTACAATGATTTCAACTCAATTCAATGAATAACCATACTTTCTTTAGAGAGATTTTCCATATTCTTGCCTTCATGTCTTCTGCTGCAGATGTTTTGCATGTGGGAATGTTATAAAGCCATGTAACAAGGCTCTCAATGCTGACCATTACACAGGGGATTCAATTTACAAAACCATAGTTAACCCTTTCTGATTTGCAGAAGCATTTTGAACCATATGATAACTTTGAAAAGATTGTGACAAAAGAAGAAATTGCTCAATATTTTCAACTCGGTTATGAAGATTTTCTGTTATTTAGCCTAGACGTTTTCCAAGTTGCCTGCTTAACCCTTTCCCTCATATAGATGCTTTCTAACGCCTCTGCAGCAGACGGCTTTTTGAAAACATAGTGACAAAAGAAGAAATTGCACAAAACGTGCAATTTCTCTTTTTGCCACAATGTTTTCCACTTTTTGTCATAGGTTCAATTCAATTATGGAGATTTTCTATGTTTTGACAAAATACGTTCAAAGTCGTCTGCTGCAGAATTGTCATATGAGGGAAAGGGTTAAGATGTTGTAAGCTTTAGGAGGAAATGATTTGAGTGAAAGTGACCTTGACCTTGTCTAAAAAAGACCAGACTACCTCTGCATCTAAAATATGAAATTTTATTTCTAGTAAAATCAGTCAAACCATTTTTTTTAAACTTATTTATTTTACATCAATTGTGAAACATGCTTTCAGCTTATATTAATCACGCTCGATGTCTGCTTCCTGGAGACTTTACTTGCACCGTTTGTGTGTAAAAATCCCAAAGTCAGGACCCGCTCATCACTGGATTCGAACCAGGGACTAGTCAAACCTAACTAAAGATATTTAGGGAAAATGAAAGTTTGACATCCAATGCATACACCCACAAGCTTTCTCCCCTGCCCAAAGAACTACATCACCATTCTTAAAAATGGTTTCAATTTTTGTTGAAACCCTGGTTAAAAAAGCAGAAAACAAATGTTGTAAAATTTATTCTTTTTTTTAATCTTTAATCTTTAAATAAATATATGTCCTATTAGACCTATACAATAGCTGATCAAAAACAAACATCTATTTTATTTTGTTAACCTTTTCTAATATTTGATACATTGGATGCTTCTGCAACAGATATCTTTTGAAAACATTATGACAAAAGGAACAAGAGGCCCATGAGGGCCTATGCTCTACTGGTATGGTTCTTTGGTCATTTTCAATCCAGAGCATGTATGTATGGTGAAGATCGGATAGTAAATGGAGGCTCTTTTGTGTTCACAAGCTGTATTATAGAAATTTTTACAATATCATGGGCCATAATCCAGTCTTGCATGGGCGGATCTAGCTGGTTTTCAAAAGGAACCAAGCTCTCATCAATATTTAACTACTATCTAAGTTTGGTGAAGATCAGATAGTAAATGGAGCCTCTATTGTGTTCACATGCTCAATTATAGCAATTTGGACAATTTCAATTTGGTTTACGAAAGGAACCGAGCTCTCATGGATATCTTACTACTGTATAAGTTTGGTTGAGATACAATCAAAAGTGAAGACTGTATCATGTTAACAAGCTCTTTTATAGCAATTTTGACCATTTCAAGGGCCATAATCCAGTCATGCATAAGCAGATCTGGCTGGTTTTCGAAAGGAACCGAGCTCTCATGGATATCTAACTACTATATAAGTTTGGTTCAGATACAATCAAACGTGAAGACTATCGTGTTAACAAGCTCTTTTATAGCAATTTTGACCATTTCAAGGGCCATAATCCAGTCATGCATGGGCAGATCTGGCTGGTTTTCGAAAGGAACCGAGCTCTCATGGATATCTAACTACTGTATAAGTTTGGTTGAGATACAATCAAAAGTGAAGACTGTATCGTGTTAACAAGATCTTTTATAGCAATTTTGACTATTTCAAGGGCCATAATCCAGTCATGCATGGGCGGTTCTGGCTGGTTTTCGAAAGGAACCGAGCTCTCATGGATATCTAACTACTGTATAAGTTTGGTTGAGATACAATCAAAAGTGAAGACTGTATCGTGTTAACAAGAAATTGTTTACGGACGGACGCACGCACGGACGACGGACAAATCGCCACGACATAAGCCCTTCTGGCCTTTGGCCAGTAGAGCTAAAAATTGCTCATACTGAGCAATTTTTCCTTTTGCCACAACGTTTTCAAACTCTATTCAATAATTATAATTTCCCTTTCAGAAATTTTTCAATATTTTTGCCAATTAGCTTTCATCGTCGTCTGCTGCAGATTTGGCGTATGTGGGAAAGGGTCAAATTATATTACGGTCCTTGAGGTTTTCCCTTGTATTGCCTAGACACTGACTGTTGCAGGTTTAAACCCTTTCCCTCATATAGATGTTTTCTGACGCCTGTGCAGCAGACGGCTTTTTGAAAACATAGTGACAAAAGAAGAAATTGCTCAAGACGAGCAATTTCTATTTTTGTCACAATGTTTTCCATTTTTAGTCATAGGTTATCCATTCAATTGAAGAGATTTTGTATTTTTTGACGAAATATGTTCAGAGTTGTCTGCTGCAGAATTGGCGTATGAGGGAAAGGGTAAATTGTTTGTGTAAAAGGATTATTAAGAGAAATAACAACATAAAAGAAACAGAAAAGAAGAGACTTATAACAAAAGGCACATAACAAATAGATAAAAGTCAAAAGGTTAAACCAGATTTGCACAGTAAGTGTTATTGTTTTCAGTTATCAGCAAAATAGTTTCAAGTTTAAGCCAACTACTTAAGTAGAAGAAACAACACAATGTTAGGTTAAGTAAAATGATGAAAATTTCCACACAAAAAACCCAATCCTGTTCACTATGATCAATTTTTCCTTTTGCCACAATGTTTCAAAAGTCATATGAAGGGTGCCTGAAAATGAGGCTGCAGGTTGGAATACCATTCATTATATGTCGCTTTTTATCAATTAATTCTAAGTCTGCTCAACCCAAATCTCATTTAAACCAGAAGTAAAGCTCGCCCGCTCATATATAGTATAATATATATACAGATATTAACAAAGAGAAGGCTTTTGGTCTTTAACCCTTTCCCTCATATAGACGCTTTCTGATGCCTCTGCAGCAGACGGCTACTTGAAAACATAGTGACAAAAGAAGAAATTGCACAAAACGTGCAATTTCTCCTTTTGCCACAATGTTTTCCACTTTTAGTCATAGGTTATCCATTCAATTATAGAGATTTTCTACTTTTTTACAAAAAATGTTAAAAGTCGTCTGCTGCAGAATTGTTGTATGGGGGAAAGAGTTAATAGGATTGGCATAACCCTTTCCCTGAAACACATGGCGTTAGATGCCTTAACAGATGACCAGTTTAGGGATCATTGTTGGGAGAGGAGAAAATGTTAAAACAAGCAATGTCTACTTTCCCTGTAACTTTGTAAACATCTAGGCAAAAACATTGCAGACATTTTTTGGAAATAATTCTCCTTTTGCCACACTGTTTTATACTCTTTTATATAATTAATATTTGATTATACATTTGTTTATAGAAATTTTCCACATTTTTGCCAAAATGTTTTCAAGGTTGTCTGCTGCAGATTTGTTGTATGTGGGAAAGGCTTAATAAAAGACTTGAGCAGTATCAGCCCAAAATGGATATTGTTGCATAGACAAACAGCGAAGACTCGGGTAAGCCTATGCAAACCCATAGTCTCAAAAGAGCCTTCACTGATTGCCAATATTCAGACAAACTATTGATGTATCCTCAGAGCATAGATATCATAGAATCACTTCCCGAAATGTTTTCAAAGTTGTCTGCTGCAGATTTGTTGTATGTGGGAAAGGCTTAATAAAAGACTTTAGCAGTATCAGCCCAAAATGGATATTGTTGCATAGACAAACAGCGAAGACTCGGGTAAGCCTATGCAAACCCATAGTCTCAAAAGAGCCTTCACTGATTGCCAATATTCAGACAAACTATTGATGTAACCTCAGAGCAGAGAAATCATAGAATCACTTCCATTCCACTTTAGTCCTTTCCCACATACAACACATCTGTAGCAGTTGACTTTGGAAATATCTTTGCAAAAATATAAATAATCTCTACAAAATAAAGTATAATTATTGAATATAGTAGAAAACATTGTGACAAAGGGAGAAATAGTTCACAGTCATCGTGGGCAATGGTAATATTTTCTGAAGTCATCTGCTGCAAATTGTGCCAAAATGCATCTTCAAGTGAAAATGGGTTAAACACCTCTGCTGCAGATGACGTTTGAAAACACTGTGACAAAAACAGAAATTGCTCCAAACGAGCACAATATTTCTTTTAATAAGTAAACCCTTATTTATGAAGATTTTTCATGTTTTTGTCAAAATATTTTTCAAGTCTTCTGCTGCATATTTTTTGTATGTGAGATAGGGTTAACCCTTTCCCTCATATAGACACTTTCTGATGCCTCTGCAGCATATGGCTTTTTTAAAGCATAGTGACAAAAGAAGAAATTGCTCAGAACGAGCAATTTCTCCTTTTGCCACAATGTTTTCCACTTTTTGTCATAGGTTATCCATTCAATTATAGACATTTTCTATATTTCGACAAAATATGTTTAAAGTCGTCTGCAGCAGATTTGTCGTATGACGGAAAGGGTTAAATACATTGTGATTTAAAAGCATGGATGTCCAAATCAATTGAATAGTGCCTTTCAAGAAAAACTAGTGATTAATTACCATTAACAATTTTAGAACATGATCGTGTTTTACTATATACAAATTTACTATTTATAAAAATGAAATACTATTTCACCTATTACCTATAACATACAACATTTGAAAATATCTGAAGATTATAATAGAAAACTTACGCACAGAATGATCTAATGATCACAGAAAGTAAAAAACACCAAAAGTTATGCACAGCAGGGAATGTTTTGAAAGAGTCTCCTACCATACAAAAACACGATACATCAAATATAATATCAATAGGTTTTGGTAAAATTCATTGTTAAAATGGACGGATAAGAAATGCAATCATTGTTATATATTTGTTTACACAGCCCTTATTTTAACATATTCCCTGACAAAGACACCATTGCAACTGATGACTTTTTTTCAAATGATGTGGGAAAAGGAGGAACTGCTCATAATAGTTATCAAAAATATAAAATAAATCATTATACAATATACACATTTATTCTTCAGATGTTTTCAATATAAACTAGAACTATCACTGAAGATGATAAATACCCCCAAAACAGCACCTTGACCTACACCATAACTTAATAAGTAAAAGGGCCATAACTCTGTAAATAACTTGCAATTGTAACACCTTTAGGATATGCATATCTCCTCTTGGTATAGAAGCTTCATGTAGAATTTGATTGAATTCAACCCAGTGGTTTGTAAGAAATAGGCCGGACAAACTATGGCTTCGGACAAAATATATCTTCCGACCGACCGACTGACACAGTGACTCCTATATACCCCCTCTTCTTTAAAGGGGGTATAATTATTATAACAAAAGCATATCAGGGAAAAACATTTATTTTGGACGGATCTGTAGTAATGAGAATTAGCATGGGTTTTGCAAAGACCCCACCCAATTCAATTCATTGTACACTAATAGGGATATAAAAGTAAATATTATAATGCACACATTTCAACTTAAAAACTAAATTTGTACATATCACATGATAAACAAGAGGGCCATGAGGCCCTGGAATCGCTCACCTGAAAATGGGCTATTTAAGACATAACTCTCTCATGCTCAAGCCAAACATGTGGCTTCCAGAGTGTTAACAAGATTTCCCTTAAATTTGGTCTAGTGACCTAGTTTTTGACATGACATGACCCATATTCGAACTTGGCCTAGATATCATCAGGACAAACTTTCTGATAAAGTTTCAACATGCTCAAGTATAAAATGCGGCTTTTGACCCGACATGACCTATTTTCGAACTTGGCCTAGATATCACTAAGACAAACATTCTGACAAAGTTTCAACATGCTCAAGCCAAAAATGCGGCTTCAGGAGTGTTAACAAGATTTTCCTTAAATTTGACCTAGTGACCTAGCTTTTGACCCGACATGACCTATTTTCGAACTTGGCCTAGATATCACTAAGACAAACATTCTGACAAAGTTTCAACATGCTCAAGCCAAAAATGCGGCTTCAGGAGTGTTAACAAGATTTTCCTTAAATTTGACCTAGTGACCTAGCTTTTGACCCGACATAACCTATTTTCGAACTTGGCCTAGATATCACTAAGACAAACATTCTGACAAAGTTTCAACATGCTCAAGCCAAAAATGCGGCTTCAGGAGTGTTAACAAGATTTTCCTTAAATTTGACCTAGTGACCTAGATTTTGACCCCACATGACCCAGTTTCGAACTTGGCCTAGAGTTGATCGAGATATATGTTCTGATAAACTTTTATAAAGATTGGATGCAAAATGTTGCCTCTATTGGATTAACAAGCAAATGTTGAGGACGGACGACGAACGACGAACAACGGACGACGAACAACGGACGACGGACAAAAGGCGATCACAATAACTCACCTTGAGCACTATGTGCTCTGGTGAGCTAAAAATAGCATACTTTCTTTACCCTTTCCCAAATGTAATAAATTTGCAGCAAACAACGTGGATTTTTTGTACATGGGAAAGGGCTATACGATACGACAATATCGCAGCAGACATATTTTGTCAAAAAATAGAAACTCTCTAATTGAATTGATAACCTATGACTAAAAGTGGAAAACATTGTGGCAAAAGGAGAAATTGCTCGTTTTAAGCAATTTCTTCTTTTGTCACTATGTTTTCAAAAAGCTGTCTGCTGCAGAGGCGTCAGAAAGCGTCTATATGAGAAAAGGGTTAAGACTACAAAATATGATCCCACGTGAATCAAATTCAAACTTGATCTGTTATTTTGTCATAAAACAGCTACCCAACAAATGTCAATAAAATATCTACACAGGTTGCAATAAAATTGAGCAAAATAAGTTTTAAAGTCCATGGGTAATATTAACTCTTCTTAGATTATCCAACTGCAACCCAATTCAAGCTTGACTAGAATCTTATTAATGTCAAGATGTTAAAAATTAGATATTGTAATTGAAAGATCTGCATGTTTTACAAAAGAAAATAAAAAGAAATCAATTTTGATAGAATGAAAGCTGTACAGCGGGGTAAAAACTATGATAAGCCCCCTAGTGTGGGAAAACAAAAATATCTCACGACAGCATAGTTTGATTGTGAAACTTCAATACTAAATCTTTATCACTCTCACATACAACAAATCAGTAGCAGACGACTTTGAGAATATCTGAACAAACATATGAAAAATCTCTATTCATATCAAGTTAAAACCATTCTGACAAAAGGAGAAATTACTCATCACAAGCAATTTCCCCTTTTGTGACAATGTCTTCAAAAATCAACTGCTGAAAGATGCTACAAAAAACATCTGTGAGTGAACAGGTCTTTAACTTAACCCTTTCCCACCTACAGATGCATTTTGATGAATAGCAGCAGACGACTTTTAAAAACATTGTGGCCAAAGGTGAAATCGCTCATGATGAGCAATTTCTCCTTTGGACACAATGTTTTCAACATTATTTAACAATTAATCTATCTTTTATATGGAGATTTTTCAGGATATTGTCACTTTGTGTACAAAGTCGTCTGCTGCATATTTGTTGTATGCAGAAAAGGGTTAAACATATTGCTTCTTTGATTGGCATGGTGAACGTCAATGACAACATAATTCATCCAGGGACACAGAAAAAGAGATGTTAAAAATGAAGCAAAAATGAAGCAATAAATGATTCAATGAAAGAGATAAAAACTCCAAATAAATATAAACAGAGAAATGAGGTTTACCCTTTTTCACACTCAGATTCATTATGATGCATTTGCAGCAGACTGTTGGAAGCATTCTTGGAAAGGAGACATTGCTCATAATGAACAACTTCTCCTTTTCCCACAAAATTTCCAGCTCTATCAAATCATTATAATTCGATTTATAGAGAGTTTCCATATTTTTGCCAGGATGTTTTTCAGGTCCTCTACAGCAGATTAAGGTATAATGAAGCCAATGACTAAGCTAAAAGTGTTTTGTGAGAAGCTCTTGACAAAACGTTACTAAAAGTGTAGAACAGTTTAACCCTTTCTCACATACAGACACGGCAGAAGACTTTTAAAAGCATTATGACAAAAGGAGAAATAAAAGTGTAGAACAGTTTAAACTAGCAGAACTTTTCTATAGCAATTTCCACTTTTCAAGCTTTAACCCCTTTTCCCGCATACAACAAATCCGCAGCAGAAGACTTCTAATACATATTGGCAAGGACATGATAAAACTTTCATAAATAAGGGTTTAATTATTAAAAAGAGATGAAAACATTGTGACGAAAGGAGAAATTAATCATGATGACCAATTTCTTCTTGTGCCACAATGTTTTCAACTCTATAAATACATGTATACTTTCATTTATATAGGTTTTCCGCATTTTTGTCAAGATGTTTTCAGTCATCTTCTGCAGATTTGTCATTTGTGACTAAGGGTTAAAGAAACAAATGGACAAAATGGAATTAATGAATTAAAACAAAATTGTAAACTTTGTGCTAAAGTGCGACATTTTTGATTTAGAGAATTGCTTCTTTTATCCACAATATTTTTAAAAGTCATGTTCTGTTGGACAAAAAAAACCTTAACATTAATGCTAATTCAAGTAAGTTAGGTATTAAAAATACAAGCTACTCAGAATTTCTTAAACATTTTCCCACATATAGATGCTTTCTGACGCCTCTGTAGCAGAGGACTTTGAAAACTTTGTGACAAAAGAAGAAATTGCTCAAAACAAGCAATTTCTCCTTTTGACACAATGTTTTCAACTCTTTTCAAGGAGTGTCTTCATTCAGGGAGATTTTCCATATTATTGTTTAGATGTTTTTAAAGACGTCTGCTGCAGATACGGCTTTTTTGAAAACATAGTGACAAAAGAAGAAATTGCTCAAAGCGAGCAATTTCTTCTTTTGCCAAAAAGTTTTTCCACTTTTAGTCATAGGCCTCCAATCAGTTATAGAGATTTTTCGATTTTTTGACAAAAAATAAGTGAAAAGTCGTCTGCTGCAGATTCGTTGTGTGTGGAAAAAGTATTAAATAAATTTATATTTTTGGGAACAAATGTTTTTTATTCATAAAACAAAGTTGAAGAGAACAATATCTTAATTTTGTTCTGCATAAGTGTAGGTATCAGGGAAAGGGTTAGAACAGTTTAACTGGTTAAACAGTAAATGTCAGTTAGTGTACTACAGAACCTACAATTTTCTTAAGGTAACCCATTCCCACATATAAACGCTTGCTGACACCTCTGCAGCGGACGACGATTGAAAACGATGTGACAAAAGGAGAAATTGCTAACAAAAAAAGCAACAGTATTTTCAACTCTACTTAATTATTAAACTTTCATTTTTCATATTCTTGCAAAGATGTTGTTATAGTCGTCTGCTGCTGCAGTTATGTTGTATGCTGGAAAAGGTTAACCCTTTCCCTCATACAGCAATTCTGCAGCAGACGACTTTGAATGTAATTTGTCAAAAATTAGAAAATCTCCATAATTGAATGGATAACCTATGACGAAAAGTGGAAAACATTGTGGCAAAAGGAGAAATTGCACGTTTTGTGCAATTTCTTCTTTTTGTCACTATGTTTTCGAAAAAAGCCGTCTGCTGCAGAGGCATCAGAAAGCGTCTATATGAGGGGAAAGGGTTAAATTGAAACAAACACAAAGTCCACTCAATGTGTTGACATGCAATACATACAACATTATTGCATTATCACAGCAATGAATGCAGTAAGCACGATAGTTGTTATCGCACGTGTTCACTTCTAGAACATGAAGCATAGTTATCACATGATCACACAAGTTTTACTTTTGTTGTCTTTTCTGTCCGGTAACGTTGGGGGTGTCCTCTCAGCCTCTTCCCTTTGGCGCTTTACGTGTTGTTCATGTAAAATCTGTTCCCTGGGATAAACAATAAATAAACTTTATCCCTTTCCCACATACAAGAAATCTGCAGAAGACGACTTTGAAATACCCGAAAAAAAAAATTGGAAACTTCCTTTAAATGAAAGTACAATAATCGAATAGAGTTGAAAACATGGTGACAAAAGGAGAAATTGCTCGTTTTGAGCAATTTCTTTTTTTGTCGCCATGTTTTCAAAAAGCCATCTGCTGCAGAGGTGTCAGAAAGTGTCTATATGAGGGAAAGGGTTAAACCCTTACTTATATACAAAAATTTGCAGCAGCTGACTAAAAACATTAAGACAAAAATAAGGAAAGTCTCTGTATAGTTTACAGAGAAGATTGCACTATGATGATGGCAAACAGATGATGGAGAAGTTTAGAATCACACTGCCAAGACAAGAGATGCAATAAATTGTTTTAACAGATTCATTTAAAAATCATAATAATAGTATGTGAGGAAAAGATTTCAATAATAAGATTGAAAATTTTCACTTTAAAACCTCTCTCACATGTGGACGCTTTCTGAGGTCTCTGCATCTCATAATGAGTAATTTCTTCTATTGCCACAATGTTTTCAACTCAATTAAAAAATTACACCAGCATTTAGAGGGATTTCCAATGTTTTAACCTTGATATATATCAAGTGGTCTGCAGCTGATTTGTTATATTTGAGAAAAGGTTAATAAACTGTCTGCTGTGTAAGGTATTGATTTGTTTTTTTGGGATTTTATGCCGTTTACAACATTATTTCAGTTATATCACAGCAGCAGTCCACATGTTCATGATCCCTGGGTAAACAAACCAGTACTAGGCTAGGAAATGTGCCTTGCCCAAGGACACTCCACCATGACCGTCATGACACAGCTGGGGATGGAACCTGGGACACCCGGTTTCAAATCCCCGACACTAACCACTTGACCATAGCGGATTCCTCACCGCGTAAGGTATTGGAAGTCATCTGTATCTGGGGGAACAGCTTTACCTATCTATTCTGATTTCCACCATATACAATAAATTAATTTCTGAAAATATCTAGGCAAAAATCAGGAAGACATCTTCAAACGAAAGTATGGAATTGATAATGTGTTGGCAACATGGCAAATTGCTCATGATGAGCATTTTTACCCCTATGTGCAACAATGTTTTTCAAAATATATGTTATATATATGGGCCGCTCCATGAGAAAACCGGTGATAGTGACATAGCATAAGAAATGAAGTAATCATCACTCAAAGTTTGACGAAATTTGTGTGTGAGTGACGCTGAAGTAAAATGACATGTTTACACAGAGTTTGATTTGGTTTATAAACATCATGTTCATCGAGGGATGAAATGAAGAGCGATATATATAATAATATTGTTACTGCCGGTTAATCTGCCCAATTTATTAGAAGACGTTATTATTAATTCAAAACATCCAACAAACACGAGCGTGTAAGATTAGTAAACAGATATATTTGTCTATCAATATGTTTAACTATTTAGTGTGTGATTATTCCCCCTTTCAATGATCCATTTATGTTTAAGAATTAAAAATATGTTTCTGAGGTTGTCTTGAAATGGTTTTTACCATTGACACTTACGCATTTTCGTTCTTTTTTTTTTTGGTTTGATCATGTGAAATTTGTGTGTATATAATAGCCTATTCATTGCCATCAACTATCAATTTAAATACATACTGAATATATTTTAACGCTGCTATGATGTTATACATGACTGTATGAAAAAAGTTTATCTGCATCTGCGAAAAGTAAATATAATATATAGCCCTCAATAAGGTGTTGAACTTAAAGTCATAGAAAAACAAAAGTCTATGAAATAAAACCGTGTGAATCGGATGAAATTGCAGATACAAAAAATATTGTTTTGTGTCATTATTATTCAATAATAGATGTATAACTGAGCGTTGCTTAACGAAAACAAACCTTCATGCATTTGCGAGCGTTAAAGAAACAGATCAGCGTGCAAATCCATACAATTTAATCCGCATCTAGGTGTATATGTAGAACCCTTTGTTATACTTCTGACAAACAGTATACACCTGGCTCATGTGTGATGTATGTGCGGGTAGATCTTAATACATGTATACACTTGTCGAAAACATCATAGACAGTAGAAAACAGCTCAATCTATTATGTACACAACATACCGACTCCAGATAAACGGTGCTATTAGTACTATATTGCGTTAATGCTTTAATACGTGATTTGTAAGAAATATTGATCATGAAATAATTTCTCAACCGGTGTTGCACTTGCAGGAGGCTGACCTGGAAATATGTTTGTTCCATTCTACATGTACTACATCAATCTGCATTTATAATAGAAGATATATAATATGTATAATCTGTTTAAGAGGCGGGTTTCATTTGTGAAAGCTATAAACAATCGGGTTTCAATTTTCATAGACTTACATACATGTACATGGATTATGTATAAATGAAAAATACATACGGAACAATACATTACAAGCCAATTTATCACATTTTCAGTTTCGTTTTTCAATTATTTAACCAGATAAAAAGCAAACGTTCGTGGCATATTGAACCAGTGTAGATCTAGATCAATCCGCGTATCTCAGTATGATCTTAACTTCAACCATTGGGGAGATATAGTTATCAATGCTTTCGAGAAGTTTACGTTTGAATCCAATTACACAATTGCATAGACCAGTCTTTTCTCAGATTGAGATCATGGAGAAATGGATCTTATATCAAAATAGTTTGTATAAGATGGCAAGAAGAATCCTGGAATAACTGTTTATGTTGTAATCTAATGAATTCATAAAGCAACAATGATTCTAAATATTGTTTAAACCATGGAGAAAACGCAGTTTGATGAAAGCTAGGATCTTGACCAGTTGTTTGGTTTATGCTGTATCCTGTGATTCATGTTTGATAATTGCACTTTCAACGATACTTCTGTTTATACGGTGATAACATGTAGTTTTTGTGGCGATTATTTTGACAATCGCCACAATGCTAACAGAAACAACAACAACGAAAAATATTTACATAGTTGGTTTTGAACAATCGGTTGATATTTTTTTTCCTTACTGCAAACTAATTTACTCACATCCGTTATAGTTCCATCATTGATGCAGAGACGTGATTAATAATAATTATGTCAGTGCTACTTTAGTACCGGATTGTTACTAATATTTGAGTTTTATCGAGACATTATCTACATAGAGTTAAATTAAATAAGTAAATATTATCTTCGTTATGATTGGGCAGATAATAAATATCATTGCGCGTTCTATCTGCATTGCAAATAACTCGGATCATACTCAAATCTGGAAATTCCAAAAGGTTCTATAAATAGCTCGCGAGACTATCTCAATATTATAAACGCTTTATTGTGTAGTTGTTTAAATATATGAAAGCGTCTAGATGATAAGACTGGTTTACAAAGGTTTAAAGGACACACGATGTCAGTGTGTACACACGTTATGTATACACGTCTGCACGTTCTAGAGTCAATTAGTAATCAATGCTGAAAGTGTAGCCTAATTTAGTTTGGAGATCGAGCATTATAATATATGCCTATATTTTTATAAATTGAACAGTTTGGCAAATAGTGAAATTGTGCTTTATGAGCATATTTTGTGTTTGTTTTTGCACTCACATTATTCGAAGCAGTTTAACAACCTCAGAGACATATAAATACACTGTGTTTATATGTCTCTGACAACCCTCAATCATGCAATGTGAAGGGACTAAATTGAACAGACCTGTTTAATATCGGACACCATTGAAACAAACACCAAATGGTGATGAACATGTGATTACCCGAACAATTTAGATTACAAATAGCCATTCTAATGAGCTAAAACGGTAGTCTATCGAATACCAACTAGATTTTTCATAACTTTGGAATGGCCTAATTTTGAACACATCATGACCAATTTTAAAACGTAACTAAATATTCACCAAGACAACATTCTGGCAAACTAACATTATTCTACTGTCAAAAGATGCAGGGTTGATACATTCTCAAATTTACCCGCACCAAAGTCATCGCAAGCCCTACACCGATATACTGCTTGTTACTTTGCAGGATTTTCCATACGATCGCCACTACAATGCCATTGGCGCTTTGATTACTATGAGGTTTTTCTAGCAATATTCAACCCATTATTCATTCTAGGCAACTGACTGTCTGTAAATGTAAAGGGTATTTATTTCTTTTCAATACAATGTAAAGCCGCCTTGCAGCGGTGGTGTACACTTTTACATGATGCCATCATGAAAGATCTGCCTGGTGGTTGTTATTTATTCTGCATCCAAATCAAGATGTTACATGGTACATGACATAGGACATGATGTAGAGTTATGCTATATTATATATATATGGTAATATCATCTTCATGAATTTGTGACAAATGAAATCCTGATAAGCTTATGCATTTGTTCAGTCTGGTCAAGGTCGCCCTTGTCCAAGCAGTTTTACATTCTTCCTGAGAGTAAGTTTGAAAGAAATTTTAAAAGCCAACTTAAGTATGAAATATAAATGAAATCGGTATTGATTGAAAATCTCTGTTGGTTGGTTTGGTATTGCATGACACATCGACTTGTGTTGTCCCAGCTGTCACGAATGCAGAATATTGCAGATATGAATATTTTAATTGACAAAAACACACCTGAACATGTTGTTATCTATTTATACCAGCTGTCATGAATGCAGAATAATGCAGATCTGAATGTTTTATTTGACAAAACCACACCTGAACATGTTGTTATCTATTTATCCCAACTGCCATGTCTTCCTGCACTAATGAACCAAGTGTTGTTTGATTATAACAAATTAAAGCAGAATGTTGCGTATCTGAATTTAAATAAGAGAAAATGGTAACAAATATCATCATTTGTTAAATTAAATTTACTTATATAACTAGGCCTACTCTGATTGTAATGCAAGTTTGTTGTTGTTATTTGTTAAATGTCATTCAACACTTCAGTTATACAACACAGCTTTCGTAGTACTATCCAAACAACCATGAGTACTAAAGAGTTAGCTTGACTATTGTCAATTGATAATTGGTAGTGCACCGACATGATCTCGGAAACTGATCTCAGATCTTTATGAAGTCGCTATAATCTCAAACCACACAGGTTTGAGGAAATTTGATACATTTGAAATAAGTACTCGTTAAACGATTACTATAAGAAAAGCCGAATCTAAATATATGCGATTCAATTCCTTCGATATAGTAGATCTAGATTGAATATATTTTCCGGATTTGTTCCCAAGTTTGTAAGCAATCAATGCACCCGACGGCATTCAAATAATCATGTTGATACGTATAATTATTGTTCGCGCAGCACAGGAAATACCAACACCATGTCATACATGTACTTTTATTTCAGCACGACCCTAACATCTTGTTCAAAACGCCGTGATTTAAAGTGCACTACCATTCCATGTAGTACTGTTTTACAGGTGAAGTTATACGCTGCATGACTTAAAATGTACTCAAACCATTTTGATACAATTAAGGATAACTATGCTGTAAATGACGTAAATGTTTGAGCGTCGAACATAAATCATGAAAATGACGTCGACGTCATTTCAGCAATTAGTAACACACGTCTATTATTGACGTGCATTACGGCGTCAATATGTGTCATACGAAGTCCACATATATATCATGCAAAACTAGACAGGTTGGACTATATGAACATGTAAAAATCCCAAAATCGAAAATGCTGTCACTATCACCGGTTTTCCCATGGAGTGGCCCATATATATATGTGTCTACATACAAGTGGGAAAGAATTAACTTGTCTATTCCTATATGAATCTATAACTGTAACACATACCAAGAGTGCTTGAAGGAGCGAATTGTTCACCTGCCAAAAACTAACACCAATAAAGTCATTCACTGATGGTCAGACAGACAAATCTGTAATCCCTATCAACCATGCTGCCTTACACGAATTTGACATACAAAAAGAGAGGCAGATGAAGTCAGTTAACCCATTCCCAAGATGCAGACACATTTTGCAGCACCTGTCGTGGATGACTTTGAAAACGTTGTGGTAAAAAAGAAATTGCTCATAATGAGTAATTTTTCCTTTTGCCACAATGTTTTCATTTTTATCCAAACACTGTTCTTTAATTTATTTAGTTTCTCTATCCATGCCTAGATATTTTAAAGTCATCTTCTGCAGATTTGTTAGATGTGGGAAAGGGTTAACCCGCTCCCTATATGCAGTAGCAATTTGATGCACCTACAGCTGACGTCTTGGAAACCATTGTTGCAAAAGAATAATTGCTCATAATGAGTAATTTCTCCTGGCTTTGACCACAATGTTTTGCATCTGTAATTAATTATAATACTGTAATTAATTATAATACTTTCCTTTCTAGAGATTTTCTATATTTTGCTAAGATATTTTTCAGTGGTTTTTTTATTCCTTTTGTATGTAGCAATGGTTAATGACATTTGATCATCCGCAGATCAGATAATACTAAAACAATCAAATCAGCCAATCATAATCAAGTATTACCTTTGACCTCTTGGTAAATTATCTAATACATGTATCCCATCAGCTTCCTGTCCGCCATTTTCACCTACATGGAACCCCGTGGAATCTGAAACACATGAAAATTCTTATTATTATTATCAGAGGCTCTATGAAGGAAACTAAGGTGTTAAACAACAAACAGCCTTGAATTCAGTAAAGCAATTTTGTAGCTCACTGATTGGTATTACTATACAAGGAGTGACATAGTTGTAGTTTGATATATGGAATCGATATATGTAACTAAACGTAAAAATTTCACTGAAGAAACTGCAACTGTTGCAACTTTTTCTTAACAAAACTTATAGCCATACCTCGCAACCCTGAGCACCAAGGAGGGCAGACATTACTACCATTTTTAAAGTTTTTGGTATGACCCAGCCAGGGATCGAACTCGCAACCACCCTCACCCAAGGCGGATGCTCTACCAATAAACCACCAAGGCAATTCAAAAGATGTATGACATTTAACTTTTTACTAAATACAGACACATTTAGACACATCTGCAGCAGAAAACTCGAAAATATTTTTGCAAAAGGAGAAATTGCTCGTAACTAGCAATTTCTTCTATTGCAACAATGTTTTAAACTCTATTATTTTATTATACTTTCAGATACAATATGTATATAGATTTTCCAAATTAATACCTAGATGTTTTCAAAACAATCAGCTGCAGATTTGTTGTATGTGGGAAAGGGATAATTCATGCTTACCAACCCTCCAGATTCAATCGTGAGTCTCACGATTTGAATAGGGTAACCCCACCCCCACGATCGTGAGGTAAAAACTCACGATTTGCGAAATTTAAAAAAAAAAAAATCTTGAAGATATGAATGTACTGAAAATTACTACAACCATTTTGAAACATCCACTTCTAAACAAATTGTCACTGATTAAAGGCCCTTTCTTTCAACAAGTTCAAAACAATGTGTGTCTGTCAACTTAATGATTTCTCCCTGTGTCATTAGATTAACAAAGATTCCATTGGTACTCAGTATTTCATTCAAAAGTAGGTCTAATTTAAATGTGGTTAAGATTTTTCTTTCTTGGATGCAATATGAACAGTCATTGCCACAACCGACAACTTGCTTGATTTTCTAGATAACCACAATTAAAAGGTTTTTTTAATATCAATGCATGAATTTGAAAACATGCCAAAATAATATTTAAATGCTAACATATAGTTGAAAATATACTGTTAAATAGAAAACATTCTCAAAATGAGTCTATTTTATTATTTTCCTATAAATATTGAAAGTATTGTCTCCTGCATAGTTATCTATTAATTCCGTTTTATCGTGAAAATTTCTACTGTTAAATTCATCGCACTGAAAATCTCCCCCTTCAAACCCCAATCTCCCACTTTGAGATCATGAAACTCCCCCTTGAGAATGAGAAAAGGTTGGTAAGCATGATAATTAATGTAATTTAGTTGTGTTGGATCACTTACTTTTGTGTTCTTAATATTAAATTTTTATTTGACTTTCAAATCCTATTTTTGTGGCGATTGGTTGACAATCGCCACAGTGCTACCAAAACAACAACAACGAAAAAAAAATTATATAGTCGTATTTGAACAATCGGTTGGATATTTCTGCAAAGGCAATTTACTCACTTCCGTTAAACCGCCATATATATATAGTTCCATCAGTGATGCAGGCACACGATTAATAATGATAATGTTAGTGCTACTTTGATACCGGATTGGTACTAATATTTGAGATTTATCGAGAAAATATCTAAATAGAGTTAAACTATTTACATATTATCTTTCTTCATGTTTGGGCAGATAATAAATATCATCGGGCGTCTTGGGTACGCTATGCAGAGTATCATGATACTCCTGTGCCTCGTTTTATTTTTACTGTAGTCAACCGTAACCTTTTGACCTTTAACCTGATTCGGCAGGAGTTGGTTGTACTCTGAAAGTACCTCGCCAAAATAAAACGGCCAATTAACTTCTTTTGTAATTTCTGAAAAGACCTACAAGTTTAACAATCATGGTCCGTGAAAAGTGCTTATTTCGTACCTGGTCCCGTTTTCAATAACATTGCAAAATTATAGAGTGGCATAGGCTAAAACGCAAATAAATAAATAAAGTCGGCTCACGAAAACAACATGACTGTCACGAAAACAACGTTTTCACATGTATTCATAAGTTTTCTAATTATTTACTTAAAAGCATGTGCACAAACATATAACGATAATTTTAAAAGTATGTAATAGTGTTTTTTGTACTAATTACGCGAAATAGAAAACTTAGAGAGTGGCGTAGGCTAAAACGCATATAAATAAATAAAATCGGCTCACGAAAACAACTCGGCTGCCGCGAAAACAACTTTCTTTACGACAATAATCCCATATTACCATATTATGGTTGTTACGAAAACAACTTTTTATAGTTGTATGTCTTCATAATTTTTTAAATTAGGAACAAATGATTGATTAACATTTTTTTAGAAAAGATATTGTCCTACGAAAATGACATTTTCTCACAACGTTTTCAACTCTTACAGTGTTCTATTAGCGATCATTTTCTCACAATGTTTTCAACTCTTCACTATTTTATCATTATTTTCTCACAATGTTTTCAACTCTTCACTATTCTATCATCATTTTCTCACAATGTTTTCAACTCTTAAAACTGTTCTTCTCACAATGTTTTCAACTCTTCACTATTATATCATCATTTTCTCACACTGTTTTCAACTCTTCACTATTCTATCATCATTTTCTCAATGATTTCAACGCTTCACTATTCTATCATAATTTACTCACAATGTTTTCAACTCTTCACTATTCTATCATCATTTTCTCACAACGTTTTTAACTCTTACAACTGTTCTATCTTACATTGTGATAATTCTCGTTTTCTCACAATGTTTTCAACTCATACAAATGCTATATCTTACATTGTGATAAAATGAGAAATTTCACAGTTTCTCACAATGTTTTCAAGTCATACAAATGCTATATCTTACATTGTGATAAAATGAGAAATTTCACATTTTATCACAATGTTTTCAACTCATACATATTCTCACAATGTTCCAACTCTATCAACAAACAATAGCCGGTGTGTAGAACACCCGTTGAGACCTTTATGAGTCATATAAAAAGTTGTTTTCGGTATCTAGCTATACCGACCTAAAAACGGGAAGCTGGAATTTTATCAAATCTGGAAATTCCGAAAGGTTTTTATAAATATTTTGAACGCTTTATTTTGTAGTTGTTGCAATATATGAATACGATCGCCACTACAGTGCCATTGGCGCTTTGATTTTTAATGGAACCCAATTTGATCATTGAGACGATTCTTTGGAGCAATACAGACATAGGGTTTATTTGCAGCAGATAACTTTGAAAACATCTATAGAAACTCTCTATAAAGTGAAAGAACTATTTTTAAATAAAGTTTAAAACATTGTGGCAAAAGGAGAAATTGTTCATGATGAGCAATTCCTCATTTTGCCACAATGTTTTTAAAAGTCGTCTGCTGCAGAGGCGTCAGAAAGCATCTGCATGTTGGAAAGGATTAATTAAGTTTTAAGTGAGATATTGTGGGGGGAAATACCTGCTTATAACTGTTTTTATATTGGCCTCCAGTTGATGAATCCTTAAAATGTTTAAATCATTTAACAATGCAAAAAATCACAGTAACATTTATTGTGTTAACCCTTTTCTGACACTAGAGAGTAGATTTATGTCTTTAGGGGAAACAAACTACTGGAGAGAGAAAGAAAAAAGGTCAGTATAGGAAAAAGGATGGGAATCTACTAAACCCTTTCTAACATACAACAAATATGCAGAGGACGACTTTGAAAACCTAATGGACAAGAAAATGGATACTCTCCAAGTATGACAGAATATTCATTGACTAGACTTGATAACATCGTGAAAAGAGATAAATTGCTCCTTTTGCCACAATGTTTTCAAAAGCCATCTCCTGCAGGGGTGTCAGAAAGTGTCTATATGTGGGAAAGGGTTAAACCTTCTTTGTCAATTTGAGAACAGTGTATAGCCTGATCAGAATGTGTTGATGTACTTGCTGAACTGGTTCTACACTGCCCTTAACCCTTTCCCTCATACGACAATTCTGCAGCAGACGACTTTGAACATATTTTGTCTAAATGTAGAAAATCTCTATAATTGAATGGATAACCTATGACGAAAAGTGGAAAACATTGTGTCAAAAGGAGAAATTGCTCGTCTTGAGCAATTTCTTCTTTTGTCACTATGTTTTCAAAAAGCCGTCTGCTGCAGAGGCGTCAGAAAGCGTCTATATGAGGGAAAGGGTTAAGGTTGGTTTTTACAGAGCATATCTCAAATATAGAGCAGCTATTGGACTATAGCAGAAACTGAAACAGCTCTTTCATCATCTCAAATTAAAGAGGCATTATATTCAGAAGGGATCGTTAACCGTTTCCAACGCACAACAAATGTTGAAATCTGCAGCAGATGACTTTAAAAACAAAACGTCAAAAATATGGGAACTATGAAAGAACAATAATAGAATGAAATTTAAAACATTGTGGTTAAAGGAGAAATTACTCATTTGGAGCAATTTCTCATTTTGCTACAATATTTTCAATATTCGTCTGCTGCAGAGGCGTCAGAAATTGTCAGTAAGTAGGAAAGGTTTCAGGAATTCAAAACTACGGGGGTACGGGGGAAGGATTGGGGTGTTATTCACCCCCCTTGCTACATGGGTTAATAATTTGAAATGTTCTTCAGATTGATTGATTGAAGTTTAACACCATTTTCTACAGTATTTCAGTTACTGGTACCAGGTATATCATGCAAGTCTTAGCATCTACTAGCATGACATTATGTTCACTGGCTTTTTCAAACCTGTTTTTTTTCTTTTGATTCTGCATGGAGTTTAATAGCTCATGTTGAGAGCTTCATGCACAGGTTAGCTAAAGATGTTGATAACATTATGTGCACCAGCTGAGATAAAAGACTGTAAAGAACCAATGAGCATACAAGCACAAACAAGAGGGTTCAAAGTAACACATGTGTCACCTGCCAATATGTCTGAAAGTAAAATGGTGTTAGATATATGAATGGACAGATGACAAGACTTGATGTGACCCCTACATGCTTCATTGACAATATGTCTGAAAGTAAAATAGTGATGGACATATGAATCGACAGATGACAGATATGTGATGTGACCCTACGTGTTTCCTTGACAATATGTCAGAAAGTGAAAGGGTGACAGACATAAGATTAGACAAGCCGGTAGGCGACGTGGGATTCGCCTTTGCATATTTTGAAAACTTCCGGCCCTAGCTCGGAAACCCGAGGTCGGAGGTCAATCACATAAAAAAAAAATTGTAGCTCTTGAATAACTTGATCAGATGGTGCAATAAAATCGCTATGGAATACTACCACTGCAGCGGTAGGGGCTATTGAAGTCAAAAACGACAGTAAAAAGATACCCTATCTTTGAAAGGCTACCATCGGAATCAGCCCGTTGGTTTGGGCTGTGGAGCGTCGCTTTACAAACAACTGGACACACAGACGGAAAAGCCTGACAATAAGGGATACCTAGCGAATCCCAACAGACAACAAAGACATGATCCAAGAATCAGGTGTCACAATTAAATGGGTTCTTCTAGCTCTACGATGTCAATGATGACAGTTTGGGAGAGCCCCATCTAAGCAGCATTTTGCATGCTCTTAAATATTTATTTTTATCACCAAAACTTGGGTTGTTTAAATTCATCTAAGTGAATACAACACCATTAATTGATTGACTGATACCTCCAGAGTGTTACCAAGATTTTGCTTCATTTGGCCTAGTGATATGTTTTTTTAACCCAATATGACCCATATCCGAGCTTGGCCTAGATATTATTAAGAGAAACATTCTGACCAAGTTTCAACTTGGTCAAAGTAACAAGAGCTGTCCGCAAGACAGCATGCTCGACTATTTGGCCATTTGATACTATAGACAACAGTTGTTACTGAGATAGTGGCTTGATAATATAGAACTATAAATCAAGTTGGATAAGTCTTGTTTGAATAGCATCTGCTGTTTATGAGAAAAGGCCTAGCATGCAAAATTTCCAACCCAAAATTGTAACTTCACTAAGGGCCATAATTTATAATAAATTCAGTCAGGAGTTATCTAATCTGATTGTTTGATATCTTTAAAGACGATATTGAAGCTTTAAATCAATATCTGAGTAGTTACTGTGATGTGTACATGATCGTGCCATGCATGCAAAACTTTAGCCAATTTTAAAAGTCAAACAAGGGCCATAATTTGTACTAAATTCATAAAAGAGTTATCTAACTTGACTGTCTGACACCCCTGAAGACATGAATGAAGTTTCAAGTCAATATCATTAGTGGTTACTGAACAAGTACCTTGCATGCAAAACTTTAACCAGAATTTCTAAGTAAAAAAAAGGGCCAGAATTTGCATTATATGCTGGAAAGAGTTATTATACCCCCAGATACATAGTAGTATATGGGGGCTATATTGCTCTTTACGATAACTAGGTTATCTACCCTTGATTACTCTTCAATTGCGCATGCGCATTCATGTGAATTATACTTCCGGGGAATACTTTCGAAAAGTCATTCAAGCGAAAAAGAACAGCATTGCTAACACTGTGGAGAATTTGATTAAACAAAGTTATACGCTTGCCGGTCCGTCTCTTTTCCCTACTGAAAGTGGATTGACAAAGGAATTTCCAACATGGGAATGTTAACTGATGATGATTTATTGTTTTGTTTATCATCAATATCGCGAAATTAACAGACGAGCAAAATGTATATTTACTGAATGATATATGTGGATGGTGTATGAGAGGCACGATTTATTGGTCTGGAATTAAATTAATAAGAACTACAAAAGTGTATTAGTGGAAATGAAAATTAAACTGGCAAATAGGAGAAGCTGCTCATTATGAACATTCTTTTCTTCTGCCACAATTTTTTCAAAAGCTGCTGATGTGTCAGCTGGGGGAAAAGGGTTCAGTTATATTTTCAAAAGCGTAGTCAAGTCAGTGGCACATTTTTAACCCTTTCCTACTTGCAAACACATTTTGATGGGTCATTGATGCGTCTGCAACATACAATTATTGTTAACATAATGGCACTTGTTCATAATGAGCAATTTCACCTTTTACAACAATGTTATTTAATTCAATAATTCTCCTATCATTTTTAAATAGTGATATTCATGTTGTTGTTTTCAAGCTCTACTTCTGAATATATGAGCCGTCACGCGAGAAAACTAACATTGTGGCATCTGCATAATTTGTTGACCAGATTAGCTTGCGCTGTCCGCACAGACTGATCTGGGTCGACACATTCCACATCAGGGGGGGGGGGGGGGGAATAGAGTAATGATTCCTGAAAAAGAAAATCAACAGGAGGCGAAACGTGTCTGTCAAAGTAAACCTGCGCGGCATGATTAGGATGATCCATGTCGACTCTTTACGCAGAGACCACAATGTTTGTTTTCTGTTTTCTCGCGAGACGGCTCATATGTTGAATGTATACCTCTTTCCCACCTACAGACGCATTTAACGAGATTTTAGCAATTTTTGTCAAGATGTTTTCAAAGTCGTCTGCTGCAGAATTGTTTAAACCCATATGCAGCTGATGACTTGGGAAATGTGTAGGTCAAACTTTGAAAAGTCTTTTTAAAAAATGGTACAGTTTGTACTTTGTGACAAAATGAGGAATTGCTCTGGAGAGAATTTTTATCCTTTTGCCACAATGTTTCTAAATATCTTCTGCGTGTGGCATTTGTAAATTCGACTATTGCACATTAAAGATATATAATAAAGTTCAATTTTTATTTTCATATTTATGCCCTTTAACTCATTTCCACTAGCAGGCAGGATTTGAAAATATTGAGGCAAAAGGAGAATTTACCTTTTACCCTTCCCACGTAATTACCTAATACAACTGTAGATCATCAATAGCAATTTTCGTGAATATTAATGAGATCTTTATGACCTGCATATCTTTGAAGATATGACCCCTGCAGTGGTGCGAGCTTGTTAATTAGGCAATCAGTCATGCAAGCGTGAAATCGATGTATACAAGCGGATTATACAATCGCCGACAGAGTAACTCAGTATGAATTGAATAGTAAAATACACAGTCAGTTAGAGATTTCAATTAGCTTCCATAAACTATATTTTAAAGTACTGTACAATGTTAGTTGTGAACATATTGGTAAAAAAGTAATACGAGGGTATGAATTTTTAACATTTCCAGACCGCGTATACATACGATAATCACTGAGAAGGTGGTGATGCTACTATATGCCTTAAGAAGAATATGCAGCAGTTGACTTTCGAAAACATTGTGACAAGCAGAGGACGTTCGAAAACATTATGACAAGCAGAAGGCGTTCGAAAGCATTATGACAAGCAGAGGACGTTCGAAAACATTGTGACAAAAGCAGAAATTTCTTATGATGAGCAATTTTTTAATGAAGCAATGTTTTCAATTTCTTTCAATTATGAACTATTTTTAGAGATATCAATTGATTTTTTTCTACATGTTGTTAAAGTCATCTGCTGCAGACTATAAAGCCACACGTAACTCTGACTGAATGCCGTAACCTTCTTCCCTCTGGTGACAATATTTCTAAACAGATCCGATGAACTTTGGTAAAAATGTCGCCCAAGAAACATTAATTTTGTTTTAAAATGTTTTCACATCAAGCCAGTACTTTTGGACAGGATTTTTGATTAGGCAACAACCCAAGTTTCTCATAGCATTCAATTATATTAAACAAGCAACTGGAGGATTGCAAGCAATACCATAGTCCCCTACCGGTTTGCACTTTTGAGTCTGTTTCTGTTGTCATAGCAACCCAATGTTTAGGTATATCAAGACAATAAAGTATGAAAATAAAGAAAGGGAAATAACTCAAAAATTAGGGAAGCAATAGTTATGGTTCATGTGCACTGCACTCCCCCTTGATACGATTTATTCATGTGTGAAATTTCATAGCCATAGCTAGTATAGTTATGGAGATATGCTCCGGACAAAAATCAAGTATGAAAATAAAGAAAGGGAAATAACTCAAAAATTAGGCAAGCAAGAGTTATGGTTCATGTCCACTGCACTCCCCCTTGATACGATGTATTCATGTGTGAAATTTCATAGCCATAGCTAGTATAGTTATGGAGATATGCTCCGGACAAAATCAAGTATGAAAATAAAGAAAGGGAAATAACTCAAAAATTAGGCAAGCAAGAGTTATGGTTCATGTCCACTGCACTCCCCCTTGATGAGATGCATCCATGTGTGAAATTTCATAACCATAGCTAGTACAGTTTTTGAGATATGCTCCGGACAAAAATCAAGTATGAAAATAAAGAAAGGGAAATAACTCAAAAATTAGGGAAGCAAGAGTTATGGTTCATATGCACTGCACTCCGCATTGATGAGATGTATCCACATATGGAATTTCATAGCCATAGCTAGTACAGTTTTGGAGATATGCTCCGGACAAAAATTTGCCGGACTGACGGACAAAAATCAAGTATGAAAATAAAGAAAGGGAAATAACTCAAAAATTAGGCAAGCAAGAGTTATGGTTCATGTCCACTGCACTCCCCCTTGATGAGATGCGTCCATGTGTGAAATTTCATAACCATAGCTAGTACAGTTTTGGAGATATGCTCCGGACAAAAATCAAGTATGAAAATAAAGAAAGGGAAATAACTCAAAAATTAGGGAAGCAAGAGTTATGGTTCATATGCACTGCACTCCGCATTGATGAGATGTATCCACATATGGAATTTCATAGCCATAGCTAGTACAGTTTTGGAGATATGCTCCGGACAAAAATTTGCCGGACTGACTGACTGACGGACTGACGGACGGACGGACGGACTGACGGACTGACTGACGGACGGAGTGCAAACCTAATAGTCCCCTTCGGCACGCCCCGGTAGGGGACTAAAAATTTGAAAGCAGCCCCACCTAAGGAAATTATTTTGAAATCTGTCCATTGGTGAGAGAAGTTGTTACTAGGAAATTGTTAACAGGCCATTGTGGGATGGCTGTGAAAACTTGTTGAAATCGACTTTAAGTTTAAACATAAATCCATCAATTTTTTTTTAATGAGTTATGGCCCCTTGAATTTCTCATACATATGTATATTGTCAGGCACCAGCTGGGGGTATTCATCACCTTCAGTGATATTTCTTAGTTAAACTTGTTTTTTTATATAGGTGTGATGGTTGGGAAGGGTTGTATAAAGTTTCAATGCAATGCATCAAGTAGTTACTAGGATATGGACTTTTAATGTCGTTGCACGCAAAACTTTAACCAGAATTTCGAAGTAAAAAAAGAGCTATAACTTGCAGTAAATACAGGATAGAGTTATCTTACTAGATAATATACATAGGTGTGATGGTTGGGAAGCGTTGTATAAAGTTTCAATGCAATGCATCGAGTAAATACAGAGATATTGACTCTTAATGTAGTTGCATGCAAAACTTTAAACCGAAAAGTCCAAAAAGGTGCATAATTGTATCAAAATCTGATATAAAGTATTGGGACTTGTCCTGCAAGGTCAATTGATGATATCCAATAAGTGTGTGAAGTTTCAAAGCAATAGCATCTGTGGTTTGTAAGAAAAAGTCTTGCATGCAAAACTTTAACCAAAGTTGCAACGCCAACGCCGACGCACAAGTGACTGTAATAACTCTCATATTCTTCGACTAGTCAAGCTAAGAATGCGGCTTCTAAGGTGTTAACAAGATTTTACTTCAATTTGGCCAAGTGACCTAGTTTTTGAACAGACATGATCAATATCCAAACTTGACCTACATATTATCAAGACAAACATTCTGATAAAGTTTCAACATGCTCAAATTAAAAATGGCATGACCCATATTCGAACTTGGCCTAGATATCTTTAGGATAGACATTCTGACCAAATGTTAACCATTTCCCTCATATAAACGCTTTCTGACGCCTCTGCAGCAGACGGCTTTTTGAAAACATAGTGACAAAAGAAGAAATTGCTCAAAACAAGCAATTTCTCTTTTTGACACAATGTTTTCAACTTTTTGTCATAGGTTATCCATTCAATTATAGAGATTTTCTATTTTTTGACAAAATATGTTTAAAGTCGTCTGCTGCAGAATTGTCGTATGAGGGAAAGGGTTAAGCTGCTAAAGCAAAAATGCGCTTTCTACAGTGTTAACACACTTTTCCTTCAATTTGGGCTAGCATAGGCGGATCCAGAGGGGGGCGCACCCGGCGCGCACCCCCCCTAAAATTTTCCAAGCATAAGTATTTTCCAAAATTACCATATGTAAATCTTTTAAAAACAATCTAAATCAAATGCATTTTAAACCTTGGCTAGTTTATTTCTTGTCCAACGGCATTAAAATTTGCTACAGTGAACATAGGATATTTTTTAAGAAGCAAAATCGTTTATTTCAGCAATTTTCGGTCTTCAAATTTCCGTTTTTCATATTTTTCCCCATTCGGCTACTCTTGAAATTGTGTAAACAAATAATGGCAGCGAGTCGGCCAAAAAGTTTCAAACGCGCAAAATTTGAAAGTCAACGCACGTTGGATGCGTTTTTCAGCCAGCATGTTGATCAGAAACATAAGCGGTCAGTAACCAATTAATTGTTTTATATTTATATTGCTGATTATTATTAGTCATAAACATGTGGTCCTTCCCTCCAAATCTCAATAAACCATTAATAAATTCGAGTCAGTTTGGAACTCGCTCAATTGTATGATTAATAATCAAATGATACACTGAACAGTACTATGGCTGTGTGTCCCAGTGGATGACTAGCTCGCTCTGTAATCAGGCGATTTGCAACAGTGTTGTTTAAAGTCTGGAGAGCGTTGGCTTAGATATTGGAATTTGCCGATCCCAAACAATGGACGGAGCAGGTAACATGTCTGGTAAAACTAAAGGGTTTGCCGCTAGATTCGCCCAACTATCCCCAAGACCAATATACCACTACTGTTCTTGTCATGACTTAAACCTTGTTCTCTGTAAAAGTTGTAAACTTAAAGAAGTCCGCATAATGCTTGATTCTATAAAACAACTAGGAATATTCTTCAAGTATTCACGAAAAAGAAGTAGGCGACTCAAAGAGGCCATTTCAGACTGCAACAAGAACAAAGCCGACGGTGAAAATATCAAGAAGAAGAAATTCAAATTATTTTGTGAAACAAGGTGGGTGGAAAAACATACGTGTTTGGATGACTTTGAATTAATGTATGAAGCTCTCATAATGTGCTTAGAAGCAATTTCGTTACACGAGCGAGGTTGGGATACTAAAGCGGTAGTTGATGCTAACGGTTTGTTGAAAAGCATAACCAGTCCTACCTTTATAGTTACATTTATGATTGTGCACCACTTTTTCGGCTATTTCAGTGGTATTTCCAGAAAATTGCAAGGCACTGCTTTGGATATTATTAAAGCATTTGATTTGATAGAGAGTGTTAAGACTGTAGTATTGAATGCGAGACAGGACGATACTGAATACGAGCGCGTCTTCGAGCAAGCATGTGACATGGCAAAACTTGCAAATATATCTAAAATAGAACTACCGAGACTATGTATTCGACAGACCCAGAGGAACAATGTACCAGCATCCACTCCTAGTGAGTATCATAAACGCGCGGTTTACATTCCATTTCTAGATTCAATGGTTTCTGAAGTAAGCTCAATATTTGGAACCTTAGCGAGGCAGGCTACCGTCTAACCTTGCGGCCTTAAATGAGGAATCGATTGACATGATATTCACCTATTACAAGGATGATCTGACGTCACCATCTACGTTTAAACAATAAGTGACATTATGGAAACACCTATGGGACAACCAAGATGATAAACCAACAGATATAGTATCCACATTGTCCGACCAAAACTGTGATTGCTTGATGTACCCAAATATCCACAAAATATTGAGTTTGATAGCATTGGTTGCGGTAACATCTAGCAGTGTTGAGAGAGCGAATTCGTCGATGAAGTTCATAAAGAACAAGTTGAGAAGTACTATGAACGAGGACCGATTTAATGCTCTAGTGTTAATGTACATACACAAAGATATTTATATTGATGTAGATCAAATAATAGACTTGTTTGCCAGGAAACATCCAAGGAAAATGTTATTGATCAACCCATTGTCATGAACAATACACGCACAGTTATAAATGAATGACTGATAAATCAGTATGTATTTCCGTTTATTATTTATATAGGTTATATATGTACGACGGTTTTGGTTTACTACATAATGGTAATTTTACTTAAAAATTATTGTGCGCCCCCCCCTAACCTCAAATCCTGGATCCGCCCTTGGCTAGTGACCTAGTTTTTGAACAGACATGACAAAAATTTGAACTTGGCCTACATATCATCAAGACAAACATTCTGATAAATGTTCAACCTGCTCAAGTTAAAAATGCAGCCTCCAGAGTGTTTACAAAATTTCCTGACCCATATAATGAAAATATAATTGATGCAAGAAGTTGAAAACATTGTGGCAAAAGGGGAAATTGCTTGTCTGCCGTCTGCTGCATAAAATTTCCCCTTTTGCCACAATGTTTTCAACTTCTTGCATCAATTATATTTTCATTCACAGAGATACATGTATTCCAATATTTAGTCTCAATAGTTTGAAAGTCGTCTGCTGCAGATTTGTTGTATGTGGGGAAAGGGTTATGACAAAAACCTATTTATGCCAATTCTCATATTAATGGACATAAGAGCTGATCATTCTGAGACTCATTGTACTGAACAGATGGCAAAAATGAACCCAAAGTGTACACATTGTGGTTAACATTTCCACCAAGTTTCATGATAAAAGGTTAAATACTTTTAAAGATATGTGCAACACAAAATGTTCACATCAAGGTCTATAACTCCGCTAATACTGTGTGGATGCCAAAATTACTCCACAAGTACACAACTACCTACATAAACTGACAAACATTCCCATGCACATACATGACTTTGTACCAAATACATGTTTGTTAAAAAAGCAGCAACAAATGTGGAGGAAGGACTGAATGACTGACAGATTGACAAATGTTAATCTCAATACCCCCTCCTCAATCATTAATTGGGTGCTTTACCATTTCCCACCTAAAATTAACTTGTAGCAGACAATTGTGAAAATACAAGAGGGCCATGATGGCCCTGAATTGCTCACCTATGCAATATGATTTGTAATGCGGTCAGGTAAGCTAATACAAGTGGCTTAATGTCAAGTATAGCTCCATTTGACACAAAGCAAATATAACCAAACCAATGTTGTCCGTCTTTTGTCAAATGAATATGACATAAAGAAACTGATAGGTCTGTTTCAGATAAGAAGGTTTCTAAGTTTTTCCTATATAGCTCTATGTAAAACAGGTGAACCCCGGGGCATGGCCAATTTTGACCAGGGCATAATTTGAACAATCTTGGAAGAGGACCACCAGACAATACTACATACAAAAATTCTTCAAATCTGTATGTAAAACAGGTGACCCACCTTGGTCGGGCCAATTTTGACCCTAGGGGCATAATTTGAATAATCTTGGAAGAGGACCACTAGAAATTGGTACTCACTAAACATTTTAGCACTTTGCCTTTTGGTTTCAGACAAGAAGATTTTCAAAACTTTTCTCTTTATATCTCTATGTAAAACAGGTGACCCCCAGGTCAGGTCCAATTTGACACCAGGGGCAAAATTTGAACAATCTTAGTGTTTAAATATCTAAGATCTAGGCCTTTCAGTTTCAGACAAGAAGATTTTCAAAGTTTTTTATAAAAAAATACTTTCTGCATGGAATTAATTTCTTTGAACAATTTTGAAAGGGCACCTCCCGAGGAACAACCCTGTGATGTTTTATCAAAATTGGCCAAGCAATTTAGGAGGAGATGTCGTTTGAAGGAATTGTTTACGGACAACAGACAACAGCGATCAGATAAATGAGAGAATAACTATTGAATAGATTTGAAAACATTGTGGCAAAAAGGTTATTAATTTACTCTTTATGAGTAATACTATTTGCCAAAATGTTTTCAATTGTTGCCTGCTTCTTGGTTTACTGCACGCGGAAAAGTGGGGTTAACAATGATTTCTATGGAATATACTAGTTATAGGCTAATCCTGGTCTATATTCCTTGCAAATATATCTGAGCTCATCTCACATTGACCAGATAAAAAAGGTGAAAAAAAAAGTCCCCATATGTTCTGGTTTCATTGTGCACACAATATTAAAGAACAAAAAAACAAACTCAACAGAAAGTAGTAAACTAAGCCTAAGAATAACAGATATGCAGAAGCTATGTTTAACTATATCGTTTAAATTCTGACTACAAATTAATGATATATTATACGAGGCATGCATTTTATCTGTTCTCCTAATTACCTCCCCTTCTATGTTTAACTTGATCCTCATCATCACTATCGTCAAAGAAATTTTCACTTTTGTGCTTTTCCCCTTTACCAAGTTTGAGTTGTTTTGGTTCAGTGATATCATCCATGGAATTACCTGTGTTAGCTTCTTCTCCCATTCTTTTGATACTTCCGATGGTGGCGTACGGAGGCTCCGTGTCGCTGGTTGTCGGTATCGGGGATTGTCTCTGCTGACCGCTTGACCTCTCTGGTTCCTGTCGACTGGAATGATCATTATCAGGATTATCGAGAGTGCTTTTTGAATTTGAATTTAAATAAGTGCCAAGGTCCTTGGAGTTAAGTGCAGTTGGAGGCGGAGACTGAGTGGGTAAAGGAGGAGGTGCTTGAGAGGCCCTGGAAAGAGGATAGAAGAAATAGAATTATGAACTATTTAACCCTTTCCCTCATACAGCAATTCTGCAGCAGACGACTTTGAACATATTTTGTCAAAAAATAAAAAATCTCTATAATTGAATGGATAACCTATGACAAAAAGTGCAATTTCTTCTTTTGTCACTATGTTTTCAAAAAGCCGTCTGCTGCAGAGGCGTCAGAAAGCGTCTATATGAGGGAAAGGATTAAATCTGTTCACTGATCCTGCAAACTGTTGATGCCTTTAAAGCTGATAACTTGAAGACAGAGTTTTTGAAAAAAAAGTAAAGATGACGTTTGCAAGAGATTGAATTAAAAACAAGTGCAACATCTCTTAAATAGTAAATACGCCCAAGGGCCATTATCTGACCTAGAAAAGCTTAACCCTTTCCCATATATATGCAGCAAACGACTTTAAAAACATCTAGGCAAAAACCTGGAAATTCTGTATAAATGAAGGTAAAGTTACTGAATTTTTTAAACCAATGTGGCAAACGGAGTAATTGCTTGTCTCAAACAATTTTTTCTTCTGTAACAATGTTTTCAAAAGTTGTCTACTGAATAGGCGTCAGAAAGCTTCGATATATTGAAAAGTGTTAAAACGTACAATACTCTAGAAAACCTAAACTGACATACATTTGAATGATATTGTGCACCAGAGGACTAGATTAGAGGGAGTGAACAGGTCTTTTCCCCACAATATTTCACTTATTACTCAACCAAATCCTATGTTGTGAGTACTCAAAAGAATCGTCTCAATGAGACAATTCTTTTGAGTAACCACAACATAGGGTTTGAATGTCAAATAAGGATTTTAGAACATGAAAAATGCCCCTTATCAAGAGCTCTGGCATGCTTCTACAATTTATAGTGATCATCTGTGGAAAGTTTCATTGACATCCCTAGAATACTGTTGGAGGAGTTACGTGCATAAGAAATGGACAGACAGAAGGATTGAAGACAAGTAAGGGCCATAACTGTAAATAAAAGTTATAATGGAGAAGAACTCCAAAATTTCTCATGAGAGAGTTTCTGTTCTTGCTTACTGCACCTCTGCAGATCACAAGCTATCTACATGCCAAGTTTGAAGCTAAAATCTTGGGATTAGATTTAAACAAGAGCTGTCGGTAAGATAGCGTGCTCTAATATTCAATAGCTTAATCATTACTGAGATATGGAATTAAATTTTAACAAATACAAGCTAAATGACAGAAGGAAAGCATGCAGCCAGTTCTGGGCTCAAACCAGGGGCCTCTCCCTTTTAGGGCAAGCACTCTCCCAACTGAGCTAATCAGGCCACTTACATGTGATCTCTCCAAGTTCAGACCGCGACATACACCCCTGCTAAACTGGAAATTCGCCGTTGAATCCAGAGCAAAGGATATCATAAATCACACTGCAAGCGCTGTAAGACTGACCAAGCAGTGCTGTCATGGTCCCTTATTGGGCCCCAATCCGGGGCTTGAACCTGGGACCTCACGCTTTCAGGGCAAGTACTCTTCCGACTAAGCTAACCGGGCCACTTACATATAATCTCTCCAACTGTGTACAAGTTCGGACTGCATGAATATTTTGCTTACCTCTTAGACAAGGCAGGAATATCATCATCGTCATCATCATCACTTGTAGTTTCGTCTGTTTCTTCATCAGTATCGTCCTTACAAGAAATAATATGATCTTGAAATTAGCTTTTTCTTAAAGTTCCAACAAAACTGTTCTTGTAAAAGATTCTAAGTAGTTAGTTTCATCAGGGACGTCCCTGGTTTTACTATAACTTGACAGAATTACCCTGGTCTTGAGGTTTAACCCTTTACCCCATATAGATGCTTTCTGAAACCAATGCATGTGTGGCCTTTTTAAAACATTGTGGTAAAAGGAGAAATTGCTCAAAACCAGCAATGTTTTCAACTCTTTTGAATAATTTAATGATTTCAAAGAAGACTGATACGAATTTGTTATATGTGGAAAAGGCTTAACCCTTTCCCACATATGACAAATCTGTTACAGACGACTTTGAGAACATGTAGGCAAGAATATGGAAAATCTCTTAAAATAATCATTTTGTCAATGGAAAAAGCTGAAAACATTGTGGAAAAAGTCGTCTGCTGTAAATATGTTGACTATTGTAATAATATATTATGATAATAATGTGTGTGTGTGTGTGTGTGGGGGGGGGGGGGCGGGGATTGGGGGATACATGGAAGTAAACTCACATTTGGTTTATAAACATCATGGTCATCAGCGGATGAAATGAAGAGCGACATACTGTTACACGCCGGTTAATCTGCCCCCATTTTTTGGAAGAATTTATTAATAATTCAAAATATCCAACAAACACTAGCGTGTAAGATTAGTAAACAGATATTTATGGGCCGCTCCATGAGAAAACCGGTGAAAGTTAAAGTTGCATAAGAAATGACGTAATCATCGCTCAAAGATTTTGACATCATGTGTGTGTGTACGTGAAAGTAAACTCACATGTTTACACAGAGGTTGATTTGGTTTATTAGCATCATGCAGCGGTGGTGTACACTATTTACATGATGCCGACATAATGAAAGATCGGCCTGTCTGTTGTTATTTGTTCTGCATCCAAACCAAGATGCTATATGGTACATAACATAGGACATTAAAGTAGAGTTATGCTATATAAATATGCGACTAATGAAATCCTGATAAGCTTATGCATTTGTTCAGCCTGGTCAGGATCGCCCTTGTCCATTCAGTTTTACATTCTTCCTGAGAGAAAGTTTGAAAGAAATGTTAAAAGCCAACTTAAGTATGTAATATAAATGAAAATGGCATTGATTTTGTCGTTATCTAGTTATCCCTGCTGTCATTAAAGCCGACTGTTGCAGATCTAAATGTTTGATTTGACAAAGATACACCATGTTGTTATCTATTTACCTTAACCCTTTCCCTCATATAGACGCTTTCTGACGCCTCTGCAGCAGACGGTTTTTTGAAAACATAGTGACAAAAGAAGAAATTGCCAAAACGAGCAATTTCTCCTTTTGCCACAATGTTTTCCACTTTTAGTCATAGGTTATCAATTCAATTATAGAGATTTTCCATTTGTTGACAAAAATGTTCAAAGTCGTCTGCTGCAGATTTGGCATATGAGGGAAAGGGTTAACTGCCATGTGTTCCCCAACTGACGAACCAAGTGTTGTTTTGATTATAAAAAAGAGCTGTCGGAGGACAGTGCACTCAACTTTTTTGCGCTTGCCAATAAAACAAACACTGTTTTGAGTGTTACAGAAAACATAACCAAGTACATTATCATATTATTTATAAGTACTTTATAAGTTGAAAAAGGGTCATAATTCTTAAAAAACCTTTACAGAATTATGCACTATTGGCTGTTGATGGAGGTAATGATGGTAAAAAGATGTGTGTAAATGTTTAAGCTATATCTCTAATTGTTTTGATTTTTTAAGATTTGGTATTAATAACTTAACCAAAATTCTAAATAAAACAAGAGGGCCATGATGGCCCTGGATCGCTCACCTGATTTTTTTTTTCTTCACTTTAGCTATATAAGCCCTACCCCTGGCGGCCATAGTTTCAGACCAATCAACATGGCTTGAAGGAATCTGATAGAGGGTCATCCAAGGAACATTTCCACAATTTTTTTCGAAAATCGGCCTGACACTTTTGGAGGAGAAGATTTTTTAAGTTTTCACTATAGCCATATAAGGCAAAATAGCCCCGCCCCCCCCTGGCGGCCATGTTTTTCGACCAATCAACATGGCTTGAAGGAATCTGATAGAGGGTCATCCAAGGAACATTTCTACAAAATTATTTGAAAATTGGCCATACACTTTCGGAGAAGAAGATTTTTTAAGTTTTCACTATAGCCATATAAGGCAAAATAGCCCCGCCCCCCCTGGCAGCCATAGTTTTTCAACCAATCAACATGGCTTGAAGGAATCTGATAGAGGGTCATCCAAGGAACATTTCTACAAGATTATTCGAAAATCGACCTGACACTTTCGGAGTAGAAGATTTTTTAAGTTTTCACTATAGCCATATAAGGCAAAATAGCCCCGCCCCCCCTGGCAGCCATGTTTTTCGATCAATCAACATCGCTTGAAGGAATCTGATAGAGGGTCATCCAAGGAACATTTCTACAAAATTATTTGAAAATCTGCCAACCAGTTTGGGAGAAGAAGAATTTTGAAGATTTTTTCATTTCGTTGCCATGGAAACCAGAATTCTGCATGGATCCCAAAAATTTGAAGGAAATCAGGTGAGGTCATTGAGAGGATACTTTCTGTGAAGTTTCATCCCAATTGACCCACTGGTTACAGAGTAGAAGAAGTTGACGGACGACGCACACCGCACGGCGGACGACGGACAAAAGGCGATCACATTAACTCTACTTGAGCAAAGCTCAGGTGAGCTAAAAAGGGCCATTATTCTTAAAAAAATATTAGAAGAGTTATGTTCTCTTGTCTGTTGATGGAGGTAATGATGGTAAATAAGTATTGTAAGTGTATAAGCTATATTTCTAATGGTTTTGAAAATAAGTGAATTGGTACAAAAAAATTAACTTTAAAGTTTGTTTTTGTCCGTCAAGCATTAATTATAACAAGAGCTGTCGGAGGACAGCGCACTCGACTATATGCCTCTTATTCACATAAAGCACTATTTCATTATATTGCACTTAAGTACTTTTAAATTATATATACTCCATATGTAAAAGCAACTGAATAGATACATACATTTAAAAGTCAATCAAGGGCAATAACTCCATATTAAAGTTAAAAATCATGAATGAAAGGTATAAGATGTAATTATATTCCAAATATGAAAGCCCTAGCACAAGTACTTATTGAGAAAAATTAAAAATTAAAATAAAATTCCAACTTGCCCTAAAACTTTAAACATCCAAAATAGTGTTTTTTATCCCAAAAAGAAGGTCAAACTCAACATCTTCAGCATTCAATGTGAAGAAAGGTAGTATATGTAATTATATTCCAAATATGAAAGCCCTAGCACAAGTACTTATTGAGAAAAATTAAAAATTAAAATAAAATTCCAACTTGCCCTAAAACTTTAACCACCCAAAATCATGTTTTTTACCCCAAAAAGAAGGTCATACTCAGCATCTTCAGCATTCAATGTGAAGAAAGGTATTATATGTAATTAAATTCCAAATATGAAAGCCCTAGCACAAGTACTTATTGAGAAAAATTAAAAATTAAAATAAAATTCCAACTTGCCCTAAAACTTTAACCATCCAAAATAATGTTTTTTATCCCAAAAAGAAGGTCAAACTCAACATCTTCAGCATTCAATGTGAAGAAATGTATTATATGTAATTATATTCCAAATATGAAAGCCCTAGCACAAGTACTTATTGAGAAAAATTAAAAATTAAAATAAAATTCCAACTTGCCCTAAAACTTTAACTACCCAAAATCATGTGTTTTACCCCAAAAAGAAGGTCATACTCAGCATCTTCAGCATTCAATGTGAAGAAAGGTATTATATGTAATTAAATTCCAAATATGAAAGCCCTAGCACAAGTACTTATTGAGAAAAAATAAAAATTAAAATAAAATTCCAACTTGCCCTAAAACTTTAACCATCCAAAATAATGTTTTTTATCCCAAAAAGAAGGTCAAACTCAACATCTTCAGCATTCAATGTGAAGAAAGGTATTATATGTAATTATATTCCAAATATGAAAGCCCTAGCACAAGTACTTATTGAGAAAAATTAAAAATTAAAATAAAATTCCAACTTGCCCTAAAACTTTAACCACCCAAAATAATGTTTTTTATCCCAAAAAGAAGGTCAAACTCAGCATCTTCAGCATTCAATGTGAAGAAAGGTATTATATGTAATTATATTCCAAATATGAAAGCCCTAGCACAAGTACTTATTGAGAAAAATTAAAAATTCAAATAAAATTCCAACTTGCCCTAAAACTTTAACCACCCAAAATCATGTTTTTTACCCCAAAAAGAAGGTCAAACTCAGCATCTTCAGCATTCAATGTGAAGAAAGGTATTATATGTAATTATATTCCAAATATGAAAGCCCTAGCACAAGTACTTATTGAGTAAAAATTAAAAATTAAAATAAAATTCCAACTTGCCCTAAAACTTTAACCACACAAAATCATGTTTTTTACCCCAAAAAGAAGGTCAAACTCAGCATCTTCAGCATTCAATGTGAAGAAAGGTATAAGATGTAACTATATTTCAAATATGAAAGCCCTAGCACAAATAATTATGAGTGAAAATGCCAACTTGCCCTAAAACTTTAACCGGACGCCGACGCCGGGGAGAGTAGTAAAGCTCTCATATTCTTCGAATAGTCGAGCTAAAAATGACATCAACGTCATTTCAACAATTAGTAACACATGCCTTATTTTGACGTCCATTACGGCTGACACCTCTGCAGCAGACGGCTTTTTGAAAACATAGTGACAAAAACTAGTTCTGCTCATTATGATTCATTTCTCCCTTTCCCTCAAGTCCTCTATTACAAAGACATAAAAGATCTTCTGTATAACCCTTTCCCTCATACGAAAATTCTTCAGCAGACTGAAAATATTTTGTCAAAGTATAGAAAATCTCTATAATTGAACGGATAACCTATGACGAAAAGTGGAAAACATTGTGTCAAAAGGAGAAATTGCTCGTTTTGAGCAATTTCTTCTTTTGTCACTATGTTTTCAAAAGGCTGTCTGCTGCAGAGGCGTCAGAAAGCGTCCATATGAGGGAAAGGGTTAATGGAAAGGCTAACAGAATCATTGCCATGCATCTGCAGCAGAAGATTTGTGGAAAAATACAAAATATTTTCAACTTTTTTGCAACTCACCTCCGAATCATCGTCATCGTCATCATCATCATCATCCTCATGACGTGTTTTACCTAAGTAATTCAGAATAAAAAGAGATGTCAAAGGAAATTGAGCATAAAATAAAGGATACTATATATCATATTGTGAAAGGTTAAATCAACCCCATTTCAGATGATTTCAGACAGCTCTGAAGCAGACAAACTTTTTTAATTGTATGTATTCAATAATTGTTTTTCTAAAAAGAGTTTCTATATTTTTGATGTTTCAATATGCAGCTAACTTTTTAAAACATTGTGACGAAAGGAGAAATTGCTGAATTTTAGCAATTTCTCCTTTTGCCACAATGTTTTCAACTTGTTTCATTAATCAAATTTTCCCTTACAGAGGCTTCCCATGTACTGCTGATGTTTGTGTACCACATATAGACGCTGTCTGATGCCTCTGCAGCAGATGAATTTTGAAAACATTGTGACAAAAGTAAACATTGCTCAAACAAAGCAATTTCTTCTTTTGCCCCAATGTTATTTTTAACTCTTTTCAGTAATAGGAAGTTCATTTATGTACCTTTTCTGTGTTTTGGCATTAATATGACAACAGACAACATTTTGAAAACTTTGTGGCAAAAAGAAAAATATGCTCATTATCCATTTGCAACAATGTTTTCTACACTATTCAATAATTAAACTCTCATTTAACTCTTTGCATGCTAAATTATTTTTGTATGCTAACATTATTATCGTCTGCTAAATTTTTAAAAAATATTTATTTTCCCCAAATGTCTACAGACATTGAATCGGAGTGACAAACAGTTTGGATCTCAGATCAGTCACCACGTTTTGTGGGGACTGATCTGGATCCAAACTGTTTGCAAATGTCATCAACAGTTGACAAAACCCGCCGCTAGCGTGCTAAGAGTTAAAGAGAATCTCCATATTTTTTTCTAGATGTTTTCAAAGTCGTCTGCTGCAGATTTTTTTGTATGTGGGAAAGGGTAAAGTGTTCATTATGTAACCTAACAGGCTTCATCTGATTTGATATTTGTATAGCTCTGATTTGATATTTGTATAGCTGTTTTCTCTGAAAACATTCAAGAATCTTTTTATCTTCTGGATATTCTGACACATTATTTTGTTATCAAGTCAAAAATATTTTCGGACATTTTGACCAATTTCTCTTTTTTCCCAAACAATGTTTTCAAAAGCAGTCTGAAAGGAATCCCAGGTTGTCTGTGTTAATTATACTAGCATAAATTCAAATTTTGTTAAATGTCTTGCGACACTCCCAAAGGCAATATGATGCATATTAAGCAGCTGATCTTTTGAAATGATTATGGTATAATGAGAAATTGTTTCATCTCTTTTTAATTTCAAATTTGATGAAAGATTTGTTGTATGAGTAATGTTACACTTAGTAGACCTTTGATACCAAGTGGAAACATTGAGGGCAAAGGAGAAATTTGTCATTGTGAAAAAAATCATCGTTTCCAAAATTGTTTCGGAGTAAAGTTACAAGTAAGTAAACTTTTGATACAAAGTGGAAACATTGAGGGCAAAGAAGAAATTTTGCAATTTGAATATATACACAGTTTCCCACATTGTTTCAGAGTATAGTTAAAAAACCTCTAACTTTCCCTCATACAGATGCTTTCTGACGCCTTTGCAGCTGAACACTTTTGAAAACATTGTGACAAAAGGAGAAATTGCTCAAAACAAGCAATTTCTCCTTTTGCCACAATATTTTCAACATTTTTTCAGTAACTATGCTTTCATTTATAGAGATAAATACTTTTGCCTAAGATGTTTACAAAGTTGTCTGCTGCAGATTTGCTGTATGTGGGAAAGGGTAAGAGCTTTAAAAAACTTACATTATGAAGATATTCTATATCAGATATAGATTATCTTCATAATGTAAGTTTTTTAAAGCTCTAACCCTGTATCTGGATATATTAATCAACATCAAAAAGCAAACACAAGAAAATCTGCTTAGAGCACAAGATCAAAATAGTAAATCCAAAACTAATCATTAGGGATAATGTTTAAAAACCCCATGAATGTGAACAATTACATGAGGCAATTCAACCCTTTTGCGCACGCAATTGCAGTTTGACATATACACTGAAATTAACTATTAACCCTTTCCCTCATACCAAAAATCTGTAACAGAGGACTTTGAAACCTTTCATTTAAAGCTTGTCTGGTTTTTTGAAGAAAAAAAGTCTGGCTATTGTGATAACCGTCGTGTCGTTGTCGTCGTCTGCATTGTTGTTACAAAATTTTAACCTTACCTCAAAACTCAAAAACAGTTACACATACTCAAATATGTTCCTAGAAACAATACGCTTGTCAGTACCAAGTCACATAACTCTGGCTTTAACAATTATTCAGTATTGCCCCCCTATCAAATTAGAAAAAAACAGACAAGCGATGGCTTTCGCTCCGCTGCGCTCTTGTTCAATAATGTTTTAAACTCTGATACAATATCGAGGGCTTGGCGTGAAACAGTTGTAACTTAAATCCTATTTTGAAAACCCTGGTTTAGGGGCAATTTTGACCCTTTTGTAAACAATGCAAATTTAGGTGCCATTGCTCAAAACGAGCAATGGCACCTAAATTTCCATTGTTTACCAAGAAAAATGATTTAACGATTATAAAGACTTTATGGTGAAGTGATTAACATTGGTAACAAATTACCAATTTTAGTTACAACCGTTTCACGCCAAGCCCTCGATATCATACCTCAAATTTTCCGCATTGTATACATATTACCTCAGATGATTTTCCAAGCAGATGAATCTAAAATTAGTTCCTTACATTACCTTAACCCTTTCCCACTTGCAGACACATTCCGATGCATTTGCAGCAGACGACTTTTGAAATCAATGTGGCAAAAGGAGAAATTGCTCATGATGAGTAATTTCCCCCTATGGCCACAACGTTTTCAAAAGTCTTCTGCTGCTATTGCGTCAATATGCATCTGAAGGTGGGAAAGGGTTTAATACCCAATCTCTTGCACATGCATACAAGTTTCAAAAATGGCTACTTAGCATGGCTACATCTCCAGGAAGCAGACATTGAGCGTGATTAATATAAGCTGAAAGCTTGTTTTGAAATCAATGAAAAATAAAGAAGCTTAAATTGAATGATTTTAATGTGGGAAGAAGAGACTAATTTCTAATTTCTGATAAATAAATAATTTTCTGTAACTTTCCAAAGAAGTTTTAACCCCTGACAACAAATCTGCAGCAGACGACTTTGTAAAATATCTAGACAAAAATGTGAAAAATCTCTTTAAAGACTTCAAAAGTTGTCATTTGAAGAGGCCTTAAAACATATTTGGTATATATATGTATAAACCACTTTCCTACATGCAGACACATTTTGATACATCTACATATAACAGCTTTTGAAACATTAACCCTTTCCCTCATAGGACAATTCTGCAGCAGACGACTTTGAACATATTTTGTCAAAAGATAGCAAATCTCTATAATTGAATGGATAACCTATGACTAAAAGTGGAAAACATTGTGGCAAAAGGAGAAATTGCACGTTTTGTGCAATTTCTTCTTTTGTCACTATGTTTTCAAAAAGCTGTCTGCTGCAGAGGCATCAGAAAGTGTCTATATGAGGGAAAGGGTTAAGACAGAAGGAGAAATCAATGTATTTGACTTTATGTAATAACTGTACTTTCATTGACAGACATCTTCTATATTAATGTTACCAAGATATTTTCACCTACGCTGAAAATTTGTAATATGTGGGGAAAACCTACCTTCAAGTGATTTAGATCAGATTGCTTCTTTTGTAATATTAAATGGTGCTTATAAATGCCTCTGCAAGCAGACTAATTTTAAAAACATTGTGGCAAAAGTAAAAAATTACTCATACCACTTTTAAAACATTGTGGCAAAAGGAAAAATTACTCATAATGAGCATTTTTAAGTTTTTCCAAATTGTTTCAAAATGTATTGAAAAAATAAAATTCTACTTTCGTAGCTCAGATTTGCTGAATGAGGGAAAGGGCTTACCCAATTTTGAAAATTACTCATTAGAATTACGCTGCCCTGATCAATGAAATCTAACAAGTACCAACAACAGAGGTCAAAACTATTGGAAGAAAAATGTTCTCCCACTAATTTCCTAACCAAAATTACCTATAATAAATCCTTTCACTCATATAGACGCTTTCTGATGCCTCTGCAGCAGACAGCTTTTTGTAAACATAGTGACAAAAGAAGAAATTGCTCAAACGAGCAATTTCTCCTTTTGCCACAATGTTTTCCACCTTTAGTCATAGGTCATCCATTCAATTATAGAGATTTTCTATATTTTGATAAAATATGTTCAAAGTCATCTGCTGCAAAATTGTCGTATGAGGGAAAGGGTTAATAAAACAAAGTAAACAAGAGGGCCATGATGGCCCTGGAATCGCTCACCTGATTTTTTTTTTCAACTTTAGCTATATAAGCCCCGCCCCCTGGCAGTCATAGTTTCTGACCAATCAACTTGGCTTGAAGGAATCTGATAGAGGGTCACCCTAGGAACATTTCTACAAAATTATTTGGAAATCTGCCAGACACTTTTGGAGGAGAAGATTTTTTAAGTTTTCACTATAGTCATATAATGCAAAATAGCCCTGCCCACTGGCGGCCATGTTTTTCGACCAATCAACATGGCTTGAAGGAATCTGATAGAGGGTCACCCAAGGAACATTTCTACAAAATTATTTGGAAATCTGCCAGACACTTTTGGAGGAGAAGATTTTTTAAGTTTTCACTATAGCCATATAAGGCAAAATAGCCCCGCCCCCCCTGGCGGCCATGTTTTTCGACCAATCAACATGGCTTGAAGGAATCTGATAGAGGATCATCTAAGGAACATTTCTACAAAATTATTTGAAAATCTGCCAACCAGTTTGGGAGAAGAAGAATTTTGAAGTATTTTCGGTTTCGTTGCCATGGAAACGAGAATTTTGCATGGATCCCAAAAATTTGAAGGAATTCTGGTGAGGTCATTGAGAGGATGCTTTCTGTGAAGTTTCATCCATATTGACCCACTGGTTACTGAGGAGAAGAAGTTGACGCACGACGGACGACGGACGACGGACGCCGGACAAAAGGCGATCACAATAACTCACCTTGAGCAAAGCTCAGGTGAGCTAAAAAGGTCAAATTCTTCAAGGCGGATTTTTTGTTGTTATCATAGCTCAAGCATAACCTGGTTTTTAAAAACAATTTACTTGCTGTGATCCTCACTGTTTTGGGGCGACCGGTAAAATATCTTGGATCTATGTACAAGTACAAATATCACAATAACTGCCTAGATATCAACCAACAATATCGACCTGATCATGATCTTAGTTTAACCCTTTCCCTCATATAGACGCTTTCTGACACCTCTGTAGCAGACGGCTTTTTGAAAACATAGTGACAAAAGAAGAAATTGCTCAAAACAAGCAATTTCTCCTTTTGACACAATGTTTACCATTTTTAGTCATAGGTTATCCATTCAATTATAGAGATATTCTATTTTTGACAAAATATGTGCAAAGTCGTCTGCTGCAGAATTGTCGTATGAGGGAAAGGGTTTAATATATTTATTTAATATTGATTGAGAAACAAGCTTTAAACTTACAATAATCATATCACTCGCAATGTCTGCTACCTGGTGAATTTAAACCAGTAATTAGGCCATTTACATGGAAAAATACAAAAGGCAGAACCGTCTCGTTACGGGGATTCAAACTCGGAACCTTTGGCATGAGAGGCAGAAGCCCTGTCTTCCTAACCTCTGTGCAGGATATATCATTACTATACCAATCATGTATTTCCATAAGCCTTCGGTTCTGTGTTAACCCTTTCCCACTTGCAAACGCATTCCGATGCATTTTCAGCAGACGACTTTTGAAAATATTGTGACAAAATGAGAAATTGCTCATGATGAGTACTTTCCCCTTTTGCCACAATGTTTCTAACTCTATTCAATGATTAAACTCTCATTTATGGATATAATTCACATTTTTGCCAAGAGTTGTCTGCTGCAAAATTGTCGTATGTGGAATAGGGTTTATATCTGCAACAGTCGACTTTCAAAATATCAAGGCAAAACTTGCGACAATCCCCATAAATGCAAAAGGAACTATTGTTTAGCATAGAACATTTTGCGAGAGAGAAAATTAATTGTTTGGTTTTTTACGCCCTTTCAACAATACACATTATGATGTTTACTGGGTAAGTTACCAGTACTACTGATCCATTATCTGACACCAGCCAGTCTGTCGTAATGCTAACTACCATCTTTAACCCTTTCCCACTTGCAGACGCATTCCGACGCATTTGCAGCAGACGTCTTTTGAAAACATAGTGACAAAAGAAGAAATTGCACAGAACGTGCAATTTCTCCTTTTGTCACAATGTTTTCCACTTTTTGTCATAGGTTATCCATTTAATTATTGAGATTTTCTATGGTTTGACAAAATACGTTCAAAGTCGTCTGCTGCAGAATTGTCTATGTGGGAAAGGGTTAAAGTCTTTGATATGGCCTGACTGGGGATCGAACCTGCGGCAACCTGCACCTGAGTCGGACGCCCTACCACTACACCACCGAAAGAGGATCAGGTCAATATTGTTGAACTATAACACATTTCGGCTAAATGCAGTAACAAAGTTAACCCTTTCCCACATGTAAACGCATTTTGACGCATCTGCAGTAGACAACTTTTGAAAACATCCTGACAAAAGGAGAAGTTGCTCAAAACAAGCAATTTCTCCTTTTGCCACAATGTTTTTGATTTGTTTTCAGTAATTATACCTACAATCATAGAGATTTTCCATATCTTTGATGAGGCCTCAGTCGTCTGCAGCGGATTTGTTGTATGTGGGAAAGGGTTTATATGTTTATCCTTTCCCTGATACAGATCACTTTTCATCCTTTTGGAGAAGATATCCAAGGGCTATATATAAGGAGGAGTGAGGGTCTTTCCCAACAATATCTCTCTTATGACTCATCTTATACCTATATTGTGTTTACTCAAAGGAATTGTCTCACTGAGTACCAACAACAGAGGGTTTGAGGGTCGTATAAAGATTTGGGGATGTGAAATAGTCTTCTTAATTAGAACTCTGCAGATATGGTTCATAAATATTATTATTAGAAATTGCTCCTGATGAGCAAATATATCTGCTTTGTAAACATATGGGCCACTCCATGAGAAAACCGGTGATAGTGACAACTTCTTTGATTTTGGGATTTTCACATTTTCATATAGTCCAACCTGTCTAGTTGTGTTTGATATATATGTGGATTTCGTATTAGGAATATTGACGCCGTAATGTACGTCAAAGAAAAACATGTGTTACTTATCATTGAAATGACGTCGGAGTTATTTTGATAATTTATGCTCGACGCTCAAACAATTTTGTCATTGACAGCAACGTTATTCTTAATTTTATCGAAATGGTTTGAGTACATTTTAAGTCATTCAACGTATAACTTCACCTGTAAAGCAGTACTACATTGAATAGTGGTGCATTTTAAAGCGTTCAAAAGCAGTCCGAAATCATAAAAGAGTAAAAGATTTACAAAAGAGAAAAACATCGTGAAAAGAGCAAAACATCATAAAAGTAATGTTTGCTATTCCCAGAATAACACTTCTCCAGCAGCAGAAGACTTTGTAAACATTAAGTAAAAAATATAGAAGATCTTTACAAATGCAGGAACAATTATTGAATGAAGTTGTAAACATTGTGGCCAAAGGAGAAATTTCTCATTATGTTTTCAAAAGTCGTCTTTTGCAGGAGCGTCAGACAGCGGCTATATGTGGGAATGGTTATTGTAGTCTCTACTCATTCATAATGAAGTGTTGAAGAAAGTATAGTAAAGATTATAAGAAGAATGGACTCAAATACGGTTTAATCGAAATTAATATTACTTTCAAGCATCCACGGGTAGGTTAAACTGCGAGCAGATTACATTTTCATCCATAGTCAATGAAAAACAAGAGGCCCATGAGGGCCTATGCTCTACTGGCATTGATCTGGCTTGTTTCAAAAGGAACCAATATGTCATCAATATTCAAATACCTTCTAAGTTTGGTGAAGATCAGATAGTAAATGGAAGCTCTATTGTGTTCACAAGCTGTATTATAGCAATTTTGACAATTTCAAGGGCCATAATCCAGCCATGCATGGGTAGATCTGGCCGTTTTTTTAGAAATGAACCAAACTCTCATGGATATCTAACTACTGTATAAGTTTGATTGAGATACAATCAAAAACTAGAAAGGTTGTTTTTATGAAAAAACATATGTCTCCCCATTGCAGTTTGTCAATGACTATTACAATATTGAACAAGGGGAGATAACTTTGCAACGAAGTAGCCCAGAGTTATAATTCTTGCAAGGTGCACAACTTCACATTGCCATCTGTCTATATTCCAAGTTTCAATAAATTCCTTTAAGTACTTTCTTAGTTCTGCTCTGGAGAAAGTTTACACTATTAAAATATTGAACAAGGGGAGATAACTCATAATTATTGCAAGGTGCACAACTTCACATTGCCATCTATCTATGTTCCAAGTTTCAATAAATTCCTTCAAGTGGTTTCTGAGTTCTGCTCTGGACAAAGTTTACACTATTAAAATATTGAACAAGGGGGAGATAACTCATAATTATTGCAAGGTGCACAACTTCACATTGCCATCTATCTATGTTCCAAGTTTCAATAAATTCCTTCAAGTAGTTTCTGAGTTCTGCTCTGGACAAAGTTTACACTATTAAAATATTGAACAAGGGGGAGATAACTCACAATTCTTGCAAGGTGCACAACTTCACATTGCCATCTAACTATATTCCAAGTTTCAATAAATTCCTTCAAGTAGTTTCTGAGTTCTGCTCTGAACAAAGTTTACACTATTAAAATATTGAACAAGGGGGAGATAACTCATAATTATGGCAAGGTGCACAACTTCACATTGCCATCTATCTATGTTCCAAGTTTCAATAAATTCCTTCAAGTAGTTTCTGAGTTCTGCTCTGGACAAAGTTTACACTATTAAAATATTGAACAAGGGCAGATAACTTTGCAACAAAGTGGCCCAGAGTTATAATTCTTGCAAGGTGCACAATTTCACATTGCCATCTATCTATGTTCCAAGTTTCAATCAATTACTTCAAGTAGTTTCTGAGTTCTGCTCTGGACAAACAAAAGTTAAGAAGAAGAAGAAGAATAATAATAAGAATAAGAATAAGAATAACTACAAATACAGCATGTCCCCCCTTTCGGAGAAGGGGAGACATAATAAGGACTGTATCGTGTTAACAAGCTCTTTTATAGCAATTTTGACCATTTCAAGGGCCATAATCCAGTCATGCATGGGCGGATCTGGTTTTCGAAAGGAACCGAGCTCTCATGGATATCTAAATACTGTATAAGTTTGGTTGAGATACAATCAAAAGTGAAGACTGTATCGTGTTAACAAGAAATTGTTTACGGACGCACGGACGCACGCACGGAACCACGCACGCACGGACGACGGACAAATCGCCACAACATAAGCCCTTCTGGCCTTTGGCCAGTAGTGCTAACAATTCACAAAGTTTACATTCTATTTGATTTGTGGTTGATGTTATGTCTTCAAAACCTTTATAATCAAAATACAAGAGAAAGTTGATGCAACGCATCAATGTCGCCGGAAATCCATACTGCAGTTATGCATAACACTAACATTATAGTAGTTGAATAAACAGTTATCAACTGAGGGGCATATTGGAACATCAGGGGTGGGGTCAAGTGAAAATGTATCATAACTTGCATTGTTTTGTCAACGAAGTGAATGATAATTGAAGCCTTTCATTTTTTATGATCAATCTCCATTCCAAAGTAGGTTGACCATACACATAACCAACTAATTATTGATCATAAACAGTAATGGAAATGAGTAATCTTGCCAATCATTAGTCTTAGTATGTATACAGTGCTTTCATTAAGGAATAATTATAAGATTTGTGAATTCCACATACACTTTTCAAGATGTTTGTCAGAATATTTGAATTTTATTATTTTTCAATAAAACCACAAAACAGACAATTTAGCATTTGCATGCAATAGCACGTCATTTTACTTTCCCCTATTAAAGTCAACAGTGGACCCTTTGCAGCAATCTACTTTTAAAACAACGAGATAAGGGTTAAATCGCTGAAGACATGAGTTTTCTCTTTTTCATAAAACGATATTAGCTTAATTATATCATACTTTAACAAATGTTGAAATGTAGTCCAATATTTATAAATTAGACCACCTTCGAAATATAATATCAACTAAACAGTTAAATCTCATTGAAATTGTTGTATAATTTAAACTTAATTTCGAACATAAACTGAGACCTACAACATGTTAATTTATTTTAATTCTTTCCTTCCTTTTTTATAATGAGAATAACAAACCACTCATGTTTTAAAATTATATTATGATGAGCGCCCTTGTGTCAATGATGCATAACAATATGCAGATCGGAAGCAATATGCCTTTAGGGAATTAAATGGAACATTTAAAATTGTCAAGGACAAAATAATTTTGTACGAAAGACCCGATTCTTTCTTATTCGCAGCGCTGTCGTTCTTGAAACTCTCTTTATAAGCAGAGAGTGTTCTTTCAAAGTATTTCTATTAAAACCAATTTTATCTCGGTTTGTTCTTTTCTTCATTTGTTTCGAACCAAATATACATTGTAAATCACCTATGATTTACTATTTGTAAGTGAGTGTAAAGAGCGGCTCTCTGCAAAGGAGATTGATCTACACAGTTGGTATTTGCGAGGTCACGCGATCAACAGTTTTAGCTTAGAAACAGTTCATATTTTAGATATACATGGATAAACATTATAAAATGAGACAATTCTGCAGCAGACGACTTTGAACATATTTTGTCGAAAAATAGAAATTCATAGAAAATGGATAACCTATGACTTAAAGTGGAAAACATTGTGGCAAAAGGAGAAATTGCTCGTTTTGAGCAGTTTCTTTTTTTTGTCACTATGTTTTCCAAAAATTTGTCTGCTGCAGATTTTCTGTATGTGGGAAAGGGTTAAACCTCTATCAAATGCAGATTCATTTCAAAGCATCTGCATACGATGATTTTTGTAAATATTGTGACAAAAGGAGAAATAGCTCATGATGAGCAATTTCCTCATTTGCCACATTGTTTTCAACTCATTTCAATATATATTTACTTTTATTTATAGAGATTTTACGTATATTTTCCTAAATGTTTCCAAAGTTGCCTGCCATAGACATGTTGTTTAACTCTTTCCCTCATATAAATGCTTTCTGACACCTCTGCAGCAGACAGCTTTTTGGAAAACATAGTGACAAAAAAAAAGAAACTGCTCAAAACGAGCAATTTCTCCTTTTGCCACAATGTTTTCCACTTTAAGTCATAGGTTATCCATTTTCTATGACTTTCTATTTTTCGACAAAATATGTTCAAAGTCGTCTGCTGCAGAATTGTCTTATGAGGGAAAGGGTGTTATGGGAAAGGGTTAAAACGGTCCTGATGCATTTTGACGTAGCTGCAGCTGACAGAACTTTTCAAAATATGGTGGCAAAATGAGAAATTGTTCATAATGCACACTTTCTTCATTGCCACAATGATTTCAACTCTTTTGAATAATAATACTTTCATTTATTGGGAATTTCCATGTTTTTGGGAACATGTTTTCTAAGTCATCTGCTTCATATTAATTTTTATTGTATGTGGGAAAAGGTTTACTTTTCAACAGTTTGTCCTGCAAGTCTCTTCATAAAATAAGATCACTTTACAAAGTTTGATATGATAGACAGTTTTCGTTACAAATAAAGCCTTTCACATATAAGATAAATCTAGAGCAGACATACAAATCTATGCAAAAGAAGGAAAATGTACCAGTATATAGAATTACTGAACAAAGCTGTAAACAACTTTGTAATAATGAGCAATTTCTCATTTACTGCAATGTTTTCAAAAGTCATCCGCTGCAGACGGGTCAAAATGCAACAGCACATGGAAAAATGGACACAGAATAGTTATACAAATATATATTTGTTAACCCTTTCCCACCTAAAGACACTTTCTAAGACCTCTGCAACAGACGACTATTGAAAGCATTGTGGCAAAAGGAGAAATTGCTCAAAACAAGCAATTTCTCCTTTTGCCACAGTGTTTTCAACTTTATTCAATTATCATACCATTATTTATAGAGGTTTTTCACATTTTTGCCAAGATGTTTTCAAAGTCGTCTGCTGCACATTTGCTGTATGTGGGAAAGGGTTTAAAAAGCTCTTACCTTCATTAGCCTCTTTTTCTTGAAGCAAGTTTGCATATTTTGTCAAACTTGAATTTGCATATGTCTCACTGAAGTAAATACAAATAGATAGATATAGGAAGAGTTTAAAGCAAGTTTGCATATTTTATCAAACTTATATCTGCATACCTCTCACTGAAGTAAATAGATAGATAAATATACATAAAGTTTCAAGCATGTTTGCAAATTGCTTCAAACTTATATCTGTAAATGTGTCACTGAAGTAAAAAGATAAATATACATTGAGTTTCAAGCATGTTTGCACATTGCTTCAAACTTATATCTGCAAATGTGTCACTGAAGTAAAAAGATAAATATACATTGAGTTTCAAGCATGTTTGCATATTGCTTCAAACTTATAACTGCATACATTTTATGTTTAACTGAATTCATAGATGGATATAGATATAGTTCAAAGCATGTTGGCATATTGCTTCAAACTAACTTATATCTGCATACATTGTATGTGTAACTGAAGATATAAATAGATATAGATAGAGTTTAAAGCATGTGTATGTACATATTGCTTTAAACTTTTAATAATATCTGCAAATGCCTCACTGAAGTAACTAGATAGCTATAGATAGTTTCAATCATGTTTACATATTGCTTTAAACTTATAACTGCAAATGTCACACTGAAGTAAATAGATAGCTATAGATAGTGTTTCAAGCATGTTTACATATTGCTTTAAACTTATAACTGTATTATGTCTCACTGAAGTAAATAGATAGCTATAGATAGTGTTTCAAGCATCTTTGCACAATGCTTTAAACTTATAACTGCATTATGTCTCACTGAAGTAAATAGATAGCTATAGATAGAGTTTCAATTATATTGCTTCAAACTTATAACAGTTAATGTCTCACTGAAGTAAATAGATAGCTATAGATAGTGTTTCAAGCATGTTTACATATTGCTTTAAACTTATAACTGCATTATGTCTCACTGAAGTAAATAGATAGCTATAGATAGTGTTTCAATAATATTGCTTCAAACTTATAACAGCTAATGTCTCACTGAAGTAAATAGATAGCTATAGATAGAGTTTCAATCATCTTTACATATTGCTTTAAACTTATAAGAGCATATGTCTCACTGAAGTAAGAAGATAGCTATTGTACATTGCCTTAACCCTTTCCCTCATATAAGACCCTTTCTGACACCTCTGCAGCAGATGGCTTCTTGAAAACATGTCAACAAAAGAAATTGCTCAAAACAAGCAATTTCTCCTTTTGTCACCATTTTTACAATTATTATACTTTCATTTAACCCTTTCCCTCATACGACAAATCTGCAGAAGACGACTTTGAACGTATTTTGTCAAAACATAGCAAATCTCCATAATTGAATGGATAACCTATGACTAAAAGAGGAAAACATTGTGGCAAAAGTAAAAATTGCACGTATTGTGCAATTTCTTCTTTTGTCACTATGTTTTCAAGAGAGTTTTCAAATTTTTCGGTATGTTTTCAAAATCGTCCGCTGCTGATTTGTTGTATGTGGGGGACAGGGTTAAACTTATGACTGTATATGTCTCTGACTGAAGTGTATAGATAAATATATGAAAAAAAATTCATAATAGAGAAATAGGACGTTAAAACCCTTTCCAACATTATAAAATAAATCTGAAGCAGTCGACTTTAAAACAAGACATGGAAATTCCATAAAACCAGGTTTTCTATAATAGAAGGTGTTTGATTAAGAATTAACAGATCTGTCAAATCTTTCTGTTAATAGTTAATCAAAGCTAGTAATTCAAGTAACAGGGAATATTTCTATTGATGAATAATCATAATTACTTTGTCAATTAAATATATCACAATTTTATCTAACAAATATCAGTTCAATACAGTCAATCGTGTGTTCATGGCCTCATTTATTAAGAACATATAATAGATAACAGATATTAAGCAACCTTTTGTTGTAAGCAGCCACATTTTAGGATCCCTAATGCCAGGTTGATAATCAGTGATCTTCCTTAACCCTTTACTTGATAGTAACGCGTTTATGCATTTGCAAACAGACTAGATCCAGGGCCCGAGGTTATGAAACTTACTCATATCTATGCTATATTCTTTTAAATTGCCAAGTTATTTAATATGGAGCATATTTGCGCGAAGTTATTTGAAAATATCTATATGCATGGTAAAGTTATGTTCTGAACCAAAAAAGTTCAAGTAAAGTATATTTTCTGTCACTGTGACCTTGACCTGGAAGCTAAAGACCTTGACGTGGAAGCTAAACACATAAATTGTGCATATGACACAGCGTCTTGATATGGTGTATATCTGTTCCAAGCTATTTGAAAATATCTCTATGGATGAAAAAGTTATTGTCCGGACAAGAAAAGTTCAACTGATGTCTATTTGTTGTCACTGTGACCTTGACCTTGAAGCTACAGACAAAAGTTTTGCATGTGACACATCATATTGATATAGTTCATATTTGTGCCAAGTTATTTGAAAATATCTCTATGCATGACACAGTTATGGTCCGGACAAGAAAAGTTCAATTAAAGTCTATTTCTTATCACTGTGACCTTGACCTTGAATCTACAGATTTTTTTTGCATTTGGCACATCGTCTTGATATGGTGCATGTTTGTGCAAAGTTATTTGAAAATATCTCTATGCATGACAAAGTTATGGTCCGGACAAGAAAAGTTCAATTAAAGTCTATTTCTTATCACTGTGACCTTGACCTTGAATCTACATATTTTTTTTTTGCATTTGGCACATCGTCTTGATATGGTGCATGTTTGTGCAAAGTTATTTGAAAATATCTCTATGCATGGCAAAGTTATGGTCCGGACAAAGAAAGTTGACGCCCGCCCGCCAACTTCGCCAAACTAATAACCAGATTTTTCCTTCGGAAAACCTGGTTAAAAATGAAAGCAAAATTATTGAATAGTGTTGTTAACATTATGGCTTAACCCATTCCCACATACAGGAAATCTGTAGCAGACAACATTGAAAATGTCTAAAAAAAAAATATAGAAATTCTCTAAAAATGATGAGTTATCGAACAGAGTTTAAAACATTATGGCAAATGGAGAAATTGCTTGTTTTGAGCAATTTCTCCTGTTCTCACCATGATTTCAAGTCGTCTGCTGCAGATGCGTCAAAATGCGTCTACAAGTGGGAAAGGATTCAGGAGAAGATCCTTATTATGAGCAATTTCACCTTTTGCCAAATGCACAACGAACAAATGACAGCGTCAAAAAGCCGTCAATGGTAATATTAAAGTTTTTGCAAACAATACAGATTCTGGTGATTCAGGTGATTGAGCTCATAACAAGCTGTCCACCTGAAATCAGCATTATTTGCCTTTTAGTTATCAGAATATTCTAAAACTCTTATTACCTGAGATATGATGCTGAAAGTGTTAAAACATGCTTTTGGATGCATTTGCAGCAGACAACATTTGTAAATATGTTGAGCAATTTTATTTTGCCACAATGCTTTCAACTCTTTTCATAAATCATACTTCAATTAGAAAAAAATATCCATATCTTTGGAAAAATCTTTTTCTTGCCTGCTGCAGATGTGTTGTATGTGGGAAAGAGTATGTGGAAAATTGTTTTAATAGTGTTGTTAAAAACTTACTCTCTAACAGGGGACATCTGCATTGGGTTGGATTTAGATTGACGGAATATTTCTTTGACTTGAGGGGTATCACTCCTGAAAAGTTAAGAAAGACATGATATAACCCTTTCCCTCATATAACAAATCTGCAGCAGACGACTTTGAAAACATAGTGACAAAAACCTGAAAAATCTCCATAAAAGATAGCTTAATTCTTAAATAAAGTTGAAAATAATGTGGCCAAAGGAGGAATTGTTCATCGTGATTAATTTCACCTTTGGCCACAATGTTTTTAAAATTCGTCTGCTGCTATTGCGTCGAAATGCGTCTGCAGGTGAGAAAGAGTTATAAGACAGGTGATGTATTATCTCTTTCCCATATCTGCAGCGGATAACTTTTAACCTTTTCCCTCATATAGATGCTTTCTGACGCCTCTGCAGCAGACGCCTTTATGAAAACATAGTGACAAAAGAAGAAATTGCTCAAAAAGAGCAATTTCTCCTTTTGCTACTAGTTTTCCACTTTTAGTCATAGGTTATTAGTCGCCGGGCAGAGGCCCGCGACTTCTATTTTTAATAGGTTTTCGGAAAAGACATGGGAGGAGGGATTATTATTAGAAAGAAACACATTTAGATGTCTTGAACATATTACAATTGTGTTTGTTTAAAAACACTAAGTAATGACACATCTAAAATGAAATAAATATTCCGACGTTTTAGGTATTTTCAGCTTCTTTATTTTGACTCGCATTTATGTTTTTTTGTTTTATTTACGAAGACAAAACAGTCCCTATTAGCTAGACTGGTATACTTTATTTTACACTACATGTAATCAAAAGGCGATAACTACAAACCTTTACGTCGCACAGTCTAATTTGTTTACATACGCGCACCTGCTTGAAGCAGACTGTTTCTTATGTGTAAATATCGAGATGAAAATGATGTCGAATATTCTCCTTTTAATGGCAATTTTAACTTACTGAATGTTATTTTCATGTTCAAAGAGATGTCTTGATTTGTGAAGAAGGCATTTTATAATGTTTATCCATGTATATCTAAAATATGAACTGTTTCTAAGCTAAAACTGTTGATCGCGTGACTCGCGAATACCAACTGCGTAGATCAATCTCCTTTGCAGAGAGCCGCTCTTTACACTCACTTACAAATAGTAAATCATAGGTGATTTAAAATGTTTATTTGGTTCGAAACAAATGAAGAAAAGAACAAACCAAGATAAAACTGGTTTTAATAGAAAAATTACTTTGAACGAACACTCTCTGCCTATAAAGAGAGTTTCAAGAACGACACCTCTGTCAATGACAAGGGCGCTCATCATAATATAATTTTAAAACATGAGTAGTTTGGTTATTTTCATTATAAACAAGAGCTGTCGGAGGACAGCGCGCTCGACTATTCCACCGCTTATTTAAGTTACTGAGATAATGGACTCTAATTTAGTTGCATGCAAAATATTAACCACAATTTCTTAAGGGGTGATAATTTGCATTATATGCAGGATAGAGCTATTTAACTTGATTATGTTAATAGGTGTGATGGTTAGGAAGGCAATGGAATGCATCAAGTAGTTAATAAGATATGGACTCTTAATGTAGTTGCACACAAACCTTTAACCATAATTTCTAAAAACGGCAACAATTTGCACCATATGCAGGATAGAGTTATCTTAATTGGTTGTGTTTATAGTTGTGAAATTGGGAAAGGTTGTATAAAGTGTCAATACAATGCTTCAAGAATCCAGAATTTCCAATTCCCAAAAGGGCCATAACTTGCATTAAATGCTGGATAGAGTTATTGTGATTTAATGTTTACATAGGTGTGATGATTGGGAAGGGCTGTATAAAGTTTCAATGCAATGCATGAAGTAGTTACTAAGATATGGTCTCTTAATGTAGTTGCATCAAAACTTTAACCAGAATTTCTAAGTAAAAAAAGGCCATAACTTGCCTAAAATGCAGGATAGTTATCTAACTTGATAATCTACATAGGTGTGATGCTTGGGTAGGGTTGTATAAAGTTTCAATGCAAAGCATCAAGCAAATACAGAGATATGGACTCTTAATTTAGTTGCACACAAAACTTTAACCAGAATTTCTAAGTTAAAAAAGGGCCATAATTTGCATAAAATGCAGGATAGAGTTATCTTACTTGATATTCTACACAGGTGTGAGAGTTGGGTAGGGTTGTAAAAAGTGTCAATGCAATGCATCAGGTAAATACAGAGATATGGACTCTTAATTTAGTTGCACGCTAAACTTTAACCAGAATTTCTAAGTTAAAAAGGGCCATAACTTGCATAAAATGCAGGATAGAGTTATCTAACTTAATAATCTACACAGGTGTGATAGTTGGGTAGGGTTGTAGAAAGTTTCAATGCAATGCATCAGGTAAATACAGAAATATGGACTCTTAATTTAGTTGCACGCAAAACTTTAACCAGAATTTCTAAGTAAAAAAAGGGCCATAACTTGCATAAAATGCAGGATAGAGTTATCTAACTTGATAATCTACATAGGTGTGATGCTTGGGTAGGGTTGTAGAAAGTTTCAATGCAATGCATCAGGTAAATACAGAGATATGGACTCTTAATTTAGTTGCACACAAAACTTTAACCAGAATTTCTAAGTAAAAAAAGGGCCATAACTTGCATAAAATGCAGGATAGAGTTATCTAACTTGATAATCTACATAGGTGTGATGCTTGGGTAGGGTTGTAGAAAGTTACAATGCAATGCATCAGGTAAATACAAAGATATGGACTCTTAATTTAGTTGCACGCAAAACTTTAACCAGAATTTCTAAGTATAAAAAGGGCCATAATTTGCATAAAATGCAGGATAGAGTTATCTAACTCAATAATCTACACAGGTGTGATAGTTGGGTAGGGTTGTAGAAACTTTCAATGCAATGCATCAGGTAAATACAGAGATATGGACTCTTAATTTAGTTGCACGCTAAACTTTAACCAGAATTTCTAAGTATAAAAAGGGCCATAATTTGCATAAAATGCTGGATAGAGTTATCTAACTTGATAATCTACACAGGTGTGATAGATGGGTAGGGTTGTATAAAGTTTCAATGCAATGCATCAGGTAAATACAGAGATATGGACTCTTAATTTAGTTGCACACAAAACTTTAACCAGAATTTCTAAGTAAAAAAAGGGCCATAACTTGCATAAAATGCAGGTTAGAGTTATCTAACTTGATAATCTACATAGGTGTGATGCTTGGGTAGGGTTGTATAAAGCTTCAATGCAATGCATCAAGTAAATACTGAGATATGGACTCTTTAATTTAGTTGCATGCAAAATTTTAACCAGAATTTCTAAGTAAAAAAGGGCCATAACTTGCATAAAATGCAAGATAGAGTTATCTAACTTGATAATTTACATAGGTGTGATAGTTAAGTAGGGTTGTAGAAAGTTGTTTCAATGCAATACATGTAGTATTTAAGTACTTGCATGCAAAACCTTAAAGGAAGGAAATAATTAAAATAAATTAACATGTTGTAGGGCTCAGTTTATGTTCGAAATTAAGTTTAAATTATACAACAATTTCAATGAAATTTAACTGTTTAGTTGATATTATATTTCGAAGGTGGTCTAATTTATAAATATTGGACTACAGCGATTTAACCCTTATCTCATTGTTTTAAAAGTAGATTGCTGCAAAGGTGTCCACTGTTGACTTTAATAGAGGAAAGGTAAAATGACGTGCTATTATTGCATGCACATCCTAAATTGTCTGTTTTGTGGTATTATTGAAAAATAATAAAATTTAAATATTCTGACAAACATCTTGAAAAGTGTATGTGGAATTCACAAATCTTATAATTATTCCTTAATGAAAGCACTGTATACATACTAAGACTAATGATTGGCAAGATTACTCATTTCCATTACTGTTTATAATCAATAATTAGTTGGTTGTGTGTATGGTCAACCTACTTTGGAATGGAGATTGATCATAAACAATGAAAGGCTTCAATTATCATTCACTTCGTTGACAAAACAATGCAAGTTATGATACATTTTCACTTGACCCCACCCCTGATGTTCCAATATGCCCCTCAGTTGATAACTGTTTATTCAACTACTATAATGTTAGTGTTATGCATAACTGCACTATGGATATCCGGCGACATTGATGCGTTGCATCAACTTTCTCTTGTCCTTTTAATTATAGAGATTTTCTAGTTTTTGACAAAATATGTTCAAAGTCGTCTGCTGCAGAATTGTCATATGAGGGAAAGGGTTAAAAGCATATTTGCAAAAATATTCAAAGTCTCTGAAAATAATAATAAATTAATAGGGTGAAAACAATGTGACAAAAGGAAAAATTGCTCTTTATGAGCAATTTCCCCATTTGCAAACAATGTTATTAAATGTTGTCTGCTTCAGAGGCCTCAGAATGTATCTGCAAGTGGGGAATGGATATTAAACCACCTGTACATTCAAAGAATTTTCCTTATATATATCACCATAGTAACATTGTGTGATAATTGTATTCTTCCCTATCCCTGATACAGACTACTCTTCATGCCTCTGTAGCAGACGACATTTGATAAAACATATAAGGAAAATGGAGAATCTGGTCCTAACAAGAATTTTCTCCTTTTCCCCAATGTTGTCAACTTTTTATTTAAAGAGCAGTTCCATATTTCCAGATGTTTTATTTTCTTCAGCAGATATTTTCCAAGCAGATGACACTAATAATATCGGTGTCTTCCCAATTGTCCCACATTTTAACAAATGCTATTTATCCCAAAAATCAAAATGTGGGACAATCGGGAATAAACCATAATATCATATCAGGTCAACATTTAACCCTTTCCTTCATACAACAAATCTGCAGCAGACGACTTTGATAACATCTAGGCAATTATATGGGAAAAGGCTATAAAGGGTCTTTGAATGTTCACTTGGCAAGGATTGAGGGAAAGCTTAACCCTTTCCCTAATATAGATGCTTTCTGACGCCTGTGCAGCAGACAGTTTTTTAAAAACATAGTGACAAAAGGAGAAATTGCTCAAAACGAGCAATTTCTCCTTTTGCCACAACGTTTTCCACTGAAAGTCATAGGTTATTCATTCAATTATAGAGATTTTCCATTTTTTGACAAAATATGTTTTAAGTCGTCTGCTGCAGAATAAAGGATTAACCCTTTCCCGCTTACAACAAATCTGCAGAAGACAACTTTGATGAAGTCTCGGTCAAACCAGGGAAAGTCTCTAAAAATGAAAATAGAATTATTGAATAAAGTTGAGCATTATGAGCAAAGTTGTTCTTTTCACAATGTTTTCAAGGATCGTCTGATGCAGATGCATCAAAATGCTACTACATGTGGGAGAGGGTAAAAGAAATTGTTGATGCAAAAAGCTGGACACAATTTGATCACAGAATCTTTACTTGAGCACTTTGTGCTCAGGAGAGCTATTAACGGCAAAATGAGTTAACCCTTTCTCACATACAACAAATCTGCAGCGGAAGACTTTGAAAACATGGTGTCAAAAACCTGAAAATACCTTAGTTGTTAAATAAGGTTGAAAACATTGAGGCCAAAGGGGAAATTGCTCATCATGAGCAATTTCACATTTGGCCACAATGGTTTTAGAAGTCGTCTGCTGCTATTGCATCAAATTGTGTCTACAGGTGGGAAAGGGTAAAGTATAATGTAAACATATATATACTTACACTTTGCTTATAGTTTCATCGTCGTCATCATCAGAACTGTTATCGTCAGAATCGGATTCCGACTCATCCTCGGTTTTCTCAGACAAATTATCTGGTTCCAGTCCACTGGTTTGCTGGTACCGAGGACTGTCTACAGGATTCATGAAACTGGATCGCTGAGACAGGGTACCAAACCCTCGAGCCATCTTAGGAAGATGGGGTCCTATAGAATCTTTTTTTCTCATTTGTAGGAAGCGCCTAGAAAAAACCATTGGAGTGTTTGGATTTAAAGAACTTGCTGAGATGACAAAAGGTGAATTTGCTTATATTACCACAATGTTTACAATTCAATTCAATAATTTTAATGTCTTTGAAAGAAATTTCCAAATTTAATCACGGTATTTGTTTTCAAAGTCGTCTGCTGCAGATCTGTTAATGAGGGAAAGGGTTAAAAAACTAATTTCTTTTCTTATTTTGTTACTACATCTGAAGAAAAAAACATTTAGCAGGTTACCTTTTTGCAATGTTTTTAGAGATATTTGCTTTGAAAACATCTGAGGAAATCTAATTATAGTTTGATAAAGAGTAGAAAACATTGTTGGAAAAGGAAAAGTAACTTGTTATGTGTAAATTCTTTTTTTTTTTCCCCACAATGCTTACACAATTCATCTGCTGCAGTCATTTTATATTGGTCAATAAAAGGCTTTGGTTCTAGAAAGATTAAAGCATAGTCTTAAAAAGTTATGCATATGAACAGAAACATATAAATACAGAGATAGGGAACTCGAGCTTCACTCAGAACAAATCTCGCAAAAATCTCACGGGTTTGTGGCGAGATGTGTTAGTCATGTAACTAATTTGTCAACTTGTTGTGTCCGCAGTATAATACCACCCACTGATTAGTGTTGTGTAGAGTTACTTCGATACTCTTTATTCTTACTTCTCATTTCACGTCTGTGACAAAATTGAAAGTTACTTATTAATTATGCATTATCCATAAGCGGACTTTACTATGTTTATGAAACATGGCGTTTTCCCCCTTTATTATTACACAATTTCAAGACGAATATGGTGTATAAAATTTAATTATCTCGGTCAAAATTGCGATCAATGTTTAAATGCAGACAACATAAATAAGCAAGCATTCGTAATATATTGGTATAAGTTAATCTTTCGAATGAAAGGAATTACATCACATATCATTTTTTTAACTGTCAACGAATTTTGAACACAGATGGGACAAATAAAACTTCTCTTATTTTTTTCTTTAATACTCATCATTCCATTATAAACAAAGTTAGCTGATGCATTCCGATTGATCGTCAGACGCTTGATATGAGTGCTTGCAGGACAAAGATTATGATCCGTGAGATTCTCGCCATACCCGCAATAGAGTGTGAGACTTGACTTGCGTTGATGCTAATCTCTGTATTTCTATGTCTCTGATATGAACAACAAGAGTACTGCAAACGGTACATAATACGCCCGTCAGGAACTTCTTTGTAAGTTTCCTCTTTGTTTTGATATATTGTTTGTTTGTAAAAAGTTAATAAAGTCATTCAGAAATAAGTTGTTAAAGAATAATGGGAAAGTATGAAAAATGCATAACTCATGCAGAAATTGACAAATATTCTAAGTCCAAAAAGGGGCATAACTCATTCAAAAATTGACGAAATCCAGGGAAATGTGAACTTGATCTGTGACACATGATAGTAGGAAAAAAGTGCGGAAAACCAATATTCTAAGTCCAAAAAGGGGCATAACTCATTCAAAAATTGACGAAATTCGAGGAAATGTGAACTTGATCTGTGACACTCGATTACAAAGCCATATACATAATTTCAGCTCAATACATCAAAGCATGTATAAACAAGAGTTGTCGGAGGACAATATAGCTCGCCTATCAGGGATATCGTCTATCAGGGCCTACTTCAGAACAGTTATAGCATGGGTATAAAGTCCAAAATCCAAAAGTGGAATAATTCAGTTGAAATTGAATTTACAAAAGAAAGACAAGAATTACGCATAATTAAATGTCTCACTGTGTCCCCTGCTTTGACTATCAAGGCAAGTGTAAAACACAAAAAGTAAACAAAACTCTAACATTGAGCTAAACACAATTATTTTTAAACAAGAAATAATAAAAAAAAAAAGTTCAAAAATACAAGAAATTTAAAAAAAAAAGTTCAAAAATACAAAAAAATGAAATTAATCCAACAAAATATGAAGAAGCTATGCCCAATTTTCAAAATCCAGCAAAAAACAAATGTTTTACCCCAAAAAATATGAAAGCCCTAGAACCAGTACTTATTGAGAAAAAAAAAAATTCGAAACTTTAACGTTGAGCTAAACGCAAAATTGAAAAATACAAGAAAAGAAAAAGAAAAAAATCCAAATGTTTGAAAAAAATCCATTCCAGAGTTATGGGACTTGACATACAAGGTCCCCTAATGACCCTGAATAAGTGTGTAAAGTTTCAAAGCAACAGCATACACAGTGTCTGAGAAAAGGCCTTGCACGCAAAGGTTTGACCAAATTTCTAAGTCCAAAAAGGGGCACAATTCAGTCAAAATCCATTCCAGAGTTATGGGACTTGACATACAAGGTCCCCTAATGATCCTGAATAAGTGTGTGAAGTTTCAAAGTAACAGCATACACAGTGTCTGAGAAAAGGCCTTGCACGCAAAGGTTTGACCAAAATTCTAAGTTGAAAAAGGGGCACAATTCAGTCAAAATCCATTCCAGAGTTATGGGACTTGACATACAAGGTCCCCTAATGACCCTGAATAAGTGTGTGAAGTTTCAAAGCAACAGCATACACAGTGTCTGAGAAAAGGCCTTGCACGCAAAGGTTTGACCAAATTTCTAAGTCCAAAAAGGGGCACAATTCAGTCAAAATCCATTCCAGAGTTATGGGACTTGACATACAAGGTCCCCTATTGATCCTGAATAAGTGTGTGAAGTTTCAAAGCAACAGCATACACAGTGTCTGAGAAAAGGCCTTGCACGCAAAGGTTTGACCAAAATTCTAAGTCGAAAAAGGGGCACAATTCAGTCAAAATCCATTCCAGAGTTATGGGACTTGACATACAAGGTCCCCTAATGACCCTGAATAAGTGTGTGTGAAGTTTGAAAGCAACAGCATACACAGTGTCTGAGAAAAGGCCTTGCACGCAAAGGTTTGACCAAATTTCTAAGTCCAAAAAGGGGCACAATTCAGTCAAAATCCATTCCAGAGTTATGGGACTTGACATACAAGGTCCCCTAATGATCCTGAATAAGTGTGTGAAGTTTCAAAGCAACAGCATACACAGTGTCTGAGAAAAGGCCTTGCACGCAAAGGTTTGACCAAGCTGGCAACGCGGACGCCAACGCCAACGCCAACGCCAACGCCGGGGTGATAACATAAGCTCCCCTATTTCTTGGAATAGGCGAGCTAAAAATGTGCGGAAAACAAATATTTTAAGTCCAAAAAGGGGCATAACTCATTCAGGAAATCCCAGGAAATATGAACTTGATCTGTGACAAATCACTACAAAGCCTTATACAAAATTTTAGCTCAATAGCTCAAAGTATGTAAGAAAAAAGTGCGGAAAACCTGAACGGACGGACATGACCATACCATAATACGTACCGTTTTTAAGAAACGGTCGTATAAAAATTGGAAAATAAATAGCATTTTCTTTTCCAGCAATGTTTTCAAAAGCTGTCTTCTGCAGAGTCAACTAAACCTATGACTACAAGAGGACAGTTTAATCCTTTCACACATACAACAAATCAAAACTGAAAAATGTGGAAAATCTCTATAAAGAGAAGTATAACTAGAAAGGTTGTTTTTATGAAAAAACATATGTCTCCCCATTGCAGTTTGTCAATGACTATTAAAATATTGAACAAGGGGAGATAACTTTGCAACGAAGTAGCCCAGAGTTATAATTCTTGCAAGGTGCACAACTTCACATTGCCATCTGTCTATATTCCAAGTTTCAATAAATTCCTTTAAGTACTTTCTTAGTTCTGCTCTGGAGAAAGTTTACACTATTAAAATATTGAACAAGGGGAGATAACTCATAATTATTGCAAGGTGCACAACTTCACATTGCCATCTATCTATGTTCCAAGTTTCAATAAATTCCTTCAAGTAGTTTCTGAGTTCTGCTCTGGACAAAGTTTACACAATTAAAATATTGAACAAGGGGGAGATAACTCATAATTCTTGCAAGGTGCACAACTTCACATTGCCATCTATCTATATTCCAAGTTTCAATAAATTCCTTCAAGTATTTTCTGAGTTCTGCTCTGAACAAAGTTTACACTATTAAAATATTGAACAAGGGGGAGATAACTCATAATTATGGCAAGGTGCACAACTTCACATTGCCATCTATCTATGTTCCAAGTTTCAATAAATTCCTTCAAGTAGTTTCTGAGTTCTGCTCTGGACAATGTTTACACTATTAAAATATTGAACAAGGGCAGATAACTTTGCAACAAAGTGGCCCAGAGTTATAATGCTTGCAAGGTGCACAACTTCACATTGCCATCTATCTATGTTCCAAGTTTCAATCAATTACTTCAAGTAGTTTCCGAGTTCTGCTCTGGACAAACAAAAGTTAAGAAGAAGAAGAAGAATAACTAGAAAGGTTGTTTTTATGAAAAAACATATGTCTCCCCATTGCAGTTTGTCAATGACTATTAAAATATTGAACAAGGGGAGATAACTTTGCAACGAAGTAGCCCAGAGTTATAATTCGTGCAAGGTGCACAACTTCACATTGCCATCTATCTATATTCCAAGTTTCAATAAATTCCTTTAAGTACTTTCTTAGTTCTGCTCTGGAGAAAGATTACACTATTAAAATATTGAACAAGGTGAGATAAATCATAATTATTGCAAGGTGCACAACTTCACATTGCCATCTATCTAAATTCCAAGTTTCAATAAATTCCTTCAAGTAGTTTCTGAGTTCTGCTCTGGACAAAGTTTACACTATTAAAATATTGAACAAGGGGGAGATAACTCATAATTATTGCAAGGTGCACAACTTCACATTGCCATCTATCTATGTTTCAAGTTTCAATAAATTCCTTCAAGTAGTTTCTGAGTTCTGCTCTGGACAAAGTTTACACTATTAAAATATTGAACAAGGGGGAGATAACTCATAATTATTGCAAGGTGCACAACTTCACATTGCCATCTATCTATATTCCAAGTTTCAATAAATTCCTTCAAGTAGTTTCTGAGTTCTGCTCTGGACAAAGTTTTCACAATTAAAATATTGAACAAGGGGGAGATAACTCATAATTATTGCAAGGTGCACAACTTCACATTGCCATCTATCTATGTTCCAAGTTTCAATAAATTCCTTCAAGTAGTTTCCGAGTTCTGCTCTGGACAAAGTTTACACTATTAAAATATTGAACAAGGGCAGATAACTTTGCAAAAAAGTGGCCCAGAGTTATAATTCTTGCAAGGTGCACAACTTCACAGTGCCATCTATCTATGTTCCAAGTTTCAATAATTTCCTTCAAGTAGTTTCCGAGTTCTGCTCTGGACAAACAAAAGTTAAGAAGAAGAAGAATAACTAGAGATTGTAACTGTAGCAACAGTTACGAACGATTCCCTTGCCATTTTATTTAACAAGGGGAGATAACAGACACGAGTATTCGGTCATGCACTAATACACTTGAGAAAGTAGTACTACTTGATTAGAAACACATGTACTAAGTTTCAAGTCTCGATCACTTGTCGTTTTTGAGTTATACAAGTCCGAAAAATCGACCAATCAGAAGCGAGTATTCGGTCATGCGCAAATACACATGAGAAAGTAGTATCACTTGATTGGGAACACTTGTACTAAGTTTCAAGTCTCTATCAGTTGTCGTTTTTGAGTTATACATGTCCGAAAAATCGACCAATCAGAAACGAGTATTCGGTCATGCGCTAATACACATGCAAAAGTAGAACTACTTGATAAGAAACACATGTACTAAGTTTCAAGTCTCTATCACTTGTCGTTTTTGAGTTATACAAGTCAGAAAAATCGACCAATCAGAAACGAGTATTCGGTCATGCGCTAATACACTTGAGAAAGTAGTACTACTTGATTAGAATGACATGTACTAAGTTTCAAGTCTCTATCACTAGTCATTTTCGAGTTATACAAGTCCGAAAAATCGACCAATCAGAAACGAGTATTCGGTCAAGCTCAAATACACATGAGAAAATAGGTCACTTGATTGGGAACATTCGTACTAAGTTTCAAGTCTCTATGTCTTTTCGTTATCGAGTTATACAAGTTCAAATCACCCAATTATTAAAAAAATGAAAAAGGGGAGATAACTTTGCAAAAAAAAAGGCCCAGAGTTATAATTCTTGCATGTTGTACAACTGCACAGTGCCATCTATCTATGTTCCAAGTTTCAATAATATCTGACCATTCGTTCACAAGATATCGCTCTGACAAAAATTGATTAAAATATTGAAAAAGGGGAGATAACTTTGCAAAAAAGTGGCTCAGAGTTATCATTCTTGAAAACTACACAAGTTCACATTGCCATATATCTATGTTGCAAGTTTCGATCAATTCCATCAAGTAGTTTATGAGTATTGCTCTGGACAAAAATTTGGATAGCTGAAAGAGAATAATAATAAAAAGAAAAAACAATAGAAAAACAATACGATTCCCAACTCTGTTGGGGAATCGTAATAATAATAAGAAGAATAAGAATAACTACAAATACAGCATGTCCCCCCTTTCGGAGAAGGGGAGACATAATAATTATTGAAGAGTTAACCCTTTCCCTCATATAGACGCTTTCTGAAAAAACGTGCAATTTCTCCTTTTGCCACAATGTTTTCCACTTTTTGTCATAGGTTATCCTTTCAATTATGGAGATTTTCAATGTTTTGACAAAATACTTTTCAAGTCGTCTGATGCAGAATTGTCGTATGAGGGAAAGAGTTAAAAAAAAAATGTGGCGAATGGAGGAATTGCTCCGAATTGAGTTATTCTTCCATATGCCACCATGTTTCAAAAGTCATATACTGCAGAGGCGTCAGAAAGAGTCTGTTTGTGGAAAAAGGGTTAACCCTTTCCCTCATATGACAATTCTGCAGCAGACGACTTTGAACATATTTTGTCAAAAATAGAATATCTCAATAATTGAATGGATAACCTATGACTTAAAGTGGAAAACATTGTGGCAAAAGGTGAAATTGCTCGTTTTGAGCAATTTCTCCTTTTGTCACTATGTTTTCAAAAAGCCGTCTGTTGCAGAGGCATCAGAAAGCGTCTATATGAGGGAAAAGGGTTCAACAGGAACTGACCTTTTATCTGGAACAGTTTGCTCTCTCACACTAGACATCATGTTTTGTCCAGCTGCAATCACTTTGTGTGGTATGATCTGTTTTGCTTGAGCACCATCTAAGGTCTAAAATAAGAGTTTCATATATTGCTCATATAAATCCATTTCACCTTTTTCCACAATGTTTTAAACTTTATTCAATTACCAATTACCATATAGTGCTTCCATATTTTCAAAGTTGTCTGTTGCATCGTTTTTTTATATTTGGGAAAAGGGTTAAACAAAGGGAGAAATTGCTCAAAATATGCAAGTGGGAAAGGATTAAATATTTATATTATAACTTTAAACAATAGCTTGTACTGTTCGTGAAATATCAACCATTTCCCACATACAACAAATCTGCAGCCGATGACTATGGTAAATATTTATAAAGGAAAGTATAATAGATGGATAGAGCTGAGAACATTGTGGCAAAAGGAGATATTGCTCATCATGAGCAATTTCTCCTTTAGCCACAATGTTTTATACAGTTGTCTGCTGAAGAGGCAATTTCATTTACCCTTTCCCTCATCCGACAATTCTGCAGCAGACGACTTTGAACATATTTTATCAGAAAATAGAAAATCTCTATAATTGAATGGATAACCTATGACTAAAAGTTGAAAACATTGTGTCAAAATGAGAAATTGCTTGTTTTGAGCAATTTCTTCTTTTGTCACTATTTTTTCAAAAAGCCGTCTGATGCAGAGGCGTCAGAAAGCGTCTATATGAGGGAAAGGGTTAAATCAGACCAAAAATCTTCTATGTACATATAACATACGATCGAGTTTAGATCTGGTTTTATTGAGGTTGTTGCAGAGGCGTCCTAAAGTGACTGATTGTAGGAAAGGGTTAACCCTTTTCCTCATACGACAATTCTGCAGCAAACGACTTTGAACATATTTTGTCAAAACATAGAAAATCTCCATAATTGAATGGATAACATATGACAAAAAGTTGAAAACATTGTGGCAAAAGGAGAAATTGCTTATAATGCAAAATTTCTCCTTTTGTCACAATGTATTAAAAAGTTTTGTCACTCATGTTCGTACAGTTTGGGAGATACATTTACATGTACGTGCAACATAACAATGCACGCTCTTTAGAATTCAAAGGCCATACATCTGCAAATATTGGCCGAACCAAGATCATCTACTGTGACATATTTTTAAACCTTTACCATTAAAATTGATAGATATACAGCAGACAACCATTGAAAACATTGTTGCAAAGCGCAACATTACTCAAAATGAGTAATTTCTTCTTTGGCCACCATGTTTTCAACTCTTTTCAATAATAATACTTTTATTTATTGAGTTTTTCCACTTTTTTACCAAGATGGTTTCAAACTCTGCAGCAAAACTTTGGGAAAGGGTTGAGGGTATAAAGGTTAATGCAATAATTGTAAAATATTGGAAGAACTGTTATATTATAAATGAGTTGTAAAACATTGTGGAAAAAGGAGAAATTGCTTGTTTTAAGCAATTTATCCTTTTCCAGCAATTATTTAACCCTTTACCCCATACAACAATTCTGAAGCAGATGACTTTGAACATATTTTGTCATTCAAAAATAGGAAATCTCTATAATTGAATAGATAACCTATGACCAAAAGTCGAAAACATTGTGACAAAAGAAGAAATTGGTCGTTTTAAGCAACTTCTTCTTTTGTCACTATGTTTTCAAAAAGGCGTCTGCTGCAGACAGGTCAGAAAGCGTCTACATGGTGGAAAGAGTTAAGAAGTATTTTCAATGTCATCTGCTGCGGATTTCTTCTAGGATATGGGTCAAAGATTAGTGTTATATGAAGAATAGAGAACAAAAAGGCTTACACTCTGCATTTGCTGCATCATTGTTGGCTGTACCTGGGTACTATGTCTTTGTTGATAAGGTTGCAGCATTTGCCCGGACGACCTTTGCGACATTTTGTATTGCAAAGCTATTTCTAGTTTATCAGCCACTCTCTTGCTGTTTTCCTCATCTGAAATTCGCTGGAGTGCTTCCCTGTAATTTTCTGCAGATTCCGTGAAATTCGCTCGATTAAAGTGGACTGCTCCGAGTCCCTCAAATGCTTGCCACAACATGTGTCTGTCATCTTTAGAAATAGAAGCATGATGTAGATTGATGTTTCAAATTTTACAGTTTAATCAACTTATGATCTCACAGTACATGACTCTATCTGGTATAAGGTGAATTTTTCAACGCATTTTGGCACATTTGCCCAAGAGGGCAATTGAAAACATTGCTCATGTCTTCACAGTTATTCAATAACTATACTTTCATTTATAGGAAGTTTCAATATTTTGGCCTACATGTTTTCAAGGAAAGGGTTAATGGAATCCGATCATTATGAGCAATTTCTCCTTTTGCGACAATGTTTTCAAAAGTCAGCTGCTGCAATTACGTCAGAATGCATCTATAAGTGGGAAAGGGTTAAAACCTATACTATTATCAGAGATATGATGCTGCCCCAGAGAGAATCGTCTCACTTAGATGATTCTTTTGAGTACCCACAACAAAGGCTTTGGAAGTCAAATAAGGATTTTAGATCACGAAATACTCCCCTTATTTGAACTTAAACTGGTAGAGCATAGGAACTAATTTAAACATATGACAAGTCAGAGTTGAGGAACATGCTCAGAAAGCTTGCCTAATGATCCAGATACATGTGCAAAGTTATAACCACTGAATCTGCAGAAATAATAGTGAGATATCTTGTTGAATCTAAAACTTTCACTAAACAGTCCAAGAGGGGAATAATTTAAATAAATCATCCATCAGAGTTTCATTGCAATATCCTCAGCTTTTACAGATATTTCGGATTGCACTTCAAACTAACCCTTTCCCACATACAACAAATCTGCGGCAGATGACTTTGAAAACATACTCCAAACAAATTGAAAACTCACTTTAAATGAAAGTTCAATAAATGAATAGAGTTGAAAACATGGTGACAAAAGGATTGCTTGTTTTGAGTTTCTTCTTTTGTCACTTTGTTTCAAAAAAACATCCGCAGCAGAGGCTTCAAAAAGCATCTATATGAGGAAAAGAGTTATGGGACAAGTGTTAAATCTATAAGCAAAAACTCCAAAAAACTTACCAGTATCTTCTGCAGCCTTTTTAGCCTCCTTAAATGTTGAAAAGGCATTGTCACTAGCACCGCCCTCAAGCTGGCAGTAGGCATATGCCAAATTCATAAAACATTGTCCCTGACCATTTCGACCTATTCTGTAATTGCCAATTTTAGCTGAAAATACATGTATTACATGAATTATTATTGTGTAATTAAATATGGTTTTGTATCGGGAATGGGGTATATGTACAAATACACGTACCACTTCTACAGCCTTGCTTTGGAAGCCGGCTTTTATAGCGACGTTGGTAGAGTGGTTGGCTTTTTCACAAAGTTAAGCAACAAACATCGCGGATAGTGCCTGGATGGATGACCCGCGATGGCTAAACTCTATGAAGGAGCCGGTGCAAGTTACAAATGATGGCAGATGTGGAATTTTTCGGTGACATCATCATCATCCCCGGGCCCCGTTGTTTCCCAGTGTTGTTACAAAGGCTCCGCTCTGGTGTACTGCCACTGGGCAGTTGTGTGACTCTGGGACAAAGTCAAGGGAAAATAGGGTGAAATGTAACGGGAATTGGGCACAGGTACAAATACCACTTCTACAGCCTTGCTGTTGAAGCTAGTTTTTATAGCGACGTTGGTAGAGTGGTTGACTTTTTCACAAAGTTAAGCAACAGACATCGTGGTTAGTTACTGGATGGGTGACCAGCGGTGGCTCAACTCTGTGACGGATGCAGTGCACGTTACAGTTTCTTCTATTTTCTAAATGAAAAAAAGGATGCAGTATCAGTAGATAGAGCTTGCATTGATATTGCACTAAGATCCTTAAGGATGGAACTACTTCATCATACAGTAACATTACAAAGCACTTCCCTTCCACAAATTTGTTGAGTTTTAAGACAAGCCTTCTGTGTTAAAAATCATAAAATACATGTTATCAATATTGTCGTTCATGTCTTTTTACAGTGCTAGCTGTATAATAGTATTATAATGTGTAAATCAATGATCTCACTATGCTGTTCCGCTACACATACATGTAGTAACATAGTACACTATTTAGTAGTGACTTAGTAAGTCTTTCAAATTAGTTTATCTGGTTTATACATTGCCAACAAAATCAAGAGCGATATAAGAACTGCTAGGATGAATCAGCAAATGATTGTTTTAAAGGTACGTTCTGATTATTTTAGCTTTCTCCGAGATGATTTTTCAACACAAAATAGTACATGTGCCTTGAAAGTCCACTTTTTTGGAAAAAAATGGTATCTTTTTGGTTTTTGTATCATTTTGGGAATAATGCAATTTTAAGACGAAACAAAAAGATGTTTTTATATTCCACATCCCTAGCAACTTCGAAAGGAGTATCAATTCTAAATTTGAATTAAACAAAATAATAGATAATTTTCTAAATGATGGAAATTTTATGTCTGAAAAGCATAAAGTTGACAAATATTATATAGACAAAATCTAAAAATATACACAAAGAAGTGTTTTTTTCATCTTTAAGGGTTAAATAATTTGTTTGATTCATTTTTTTGGCAGAGTTTGGGCAAAATATCTTCTCTAACATAATACTTTCCCATACAGATGCAATGACTTATAATGTTTACATATATTACAAAACAGATATAATTAGATAAAGCAATAGAATGTAATTATTGTACACTGTACTACTTTTTTCTGACAATGACCTTACTTCAAAAAAATAGTAATAAAGCAATAGGATAAACTGATAAAACTTACTGTATTTCTTTTTATTGACAAAGACCTTTCTACAGAAAAGTTAAGTAATATAACAATAGGATAAACTTATTGTATTAATCTTTCTGACAATGACCGTACTACAACAAAGTAGCTTTAACCCTTTTCCTCATATAGACGCTTTGTGACGCCTCTGCAGCAGACAGCTTTTTGAAAACATAGTGACAAAAGAAGAAATTGCTCAAAACAAGCAATTTCTCCTTTTGCCACAATGTTTTCCACTTTGAGTCATAGGTTATCAATTCAGTTATAGAGATTTTCTATTTTTTCACAAAATCGTCTGCTGCAGATTTGTCGTATGAGGGAAACGGTTAAAGCAATAGGATAAACTTACTGTATTTCTTTTTCTGACAATGACCGTACTACAGAAAAGTAGTAATATAACAATAGGATACACTTACTGGTTTTCTTTTTTCTGACAATGACCTAGCCATACAGCAAAGTAGTTATGTAACTGATGTACAGTGTAGTAGTGATGTAGGATCAAACTTATTGTATTAATCTTTCTGACAATGACCGTACTACAAAAAAGTAGCTTTAAAACAATAGGATAAACTTACTGTATTTCTTTTTCTGACAATGACCGTACTACAGAAAAGTAGTAATATAACAATAGGATACACTTCCTTTTTCTAACAATGACCTTACTTCAGAAAAGAAGTAATAAAACAATAGGATAAACTTACTTTTTCTGACAATGACATTACTACAAAAAAGTAGTAATACAATGTATAACAAAAGAATAAGCTTCCTATTTCTGACAATGACCGTACTACAGAAAGGTAGTAATATAACAATAGGATACACTTCCTTTTTCTAACAATGACCTTACTTCAGAAAAGTAGTAATAAAACAATAGGATAAACTTCCTTTTTCTGACAAAGACATTACTACAAAAAAGGAGTAATACAATGTATAACAATAGGATAAACTTCCTATTTCTGACAATGACCCCACTAAAGAAAAGTAGCTTTAAAGTAATAGGATAAACTAACTGTATTTCTTTTCAGCATCCTCATGGAATTTAATAGATCGCTGGTAGTCCCCTTGGAAGTTGTAGGCTGCCCCGAGATTTTGAAGAAGCACTGCCGTTAATTGATCATTGCTGGTTGCCCCACTTTGTCTACAAAGCTCCACCGCTTTTTCAAAACTCTGTGTTGCTTTATCATAGCACTGTAACTGGGTGTACAACAGACCTAGTTCGTTTAAAACTTTACCTGAAAATAAAAATAACACTGGTCATTTACATAAGTTGAAAAACAAGCGATTGAGCTGTATTATATCACATATTTAGCTAACAGAAATATCAGTGAATGGCTGATTTCAATGTTGCATTATACAATGCCATGACTTGTTGTGTTGATATTAAGTATAAATATCAGCCTTCTTTTCCATTTGCTAATAATTCCATGTGACATCTTTGGCTTTAAATCTTTTTTCCACTTACAGATGCAAGCAGCATTTTAACACATCAGCAACAGACGATTTTTGAAAACAATGTGAAAAATGGAGAAATTGCTCTTAATGTGCATGTTCTCCGTTTGCCACAATGTTTTCATCTGTATTCAAAAATTATATTATATTTCCATAATTGAGATATTCCATAATTTTCCCTAGACTTTCCTAAGTTGTCTTCTGAAGATTTGGTGAAAGGCTTTATTCTGAAACGTAGTTCATAAAAGGCAAAAAAGGGATCTTGTTACGCCCACAGGGAATCAACATTATTTTTAGATTTTTAAAATCCTATTTAACCACCCAATGTATGTGGAAAAGGTGAACAGAAATCAAACCTTTGCAATGTATTGACCCTTTCCCACATACAACAAGTCTGCAGAAGACAACTTTGAAAACATACACATGTAGGCAAAATCAAATGGAAAACTCTCTATTAATAAAATAACAATTATCAATTATCAAATAAAGTTTAAAACATTGTGACAAATGGTGAAATTGCACATTTATGAACAATTTCCTTTTGCCTCAGTGTTTTTAAAAGTTGTCTGCTTCAGAGAAACAGAAAGCATATGTATCAGGGTTAACCCTTTCCCTCATACGACAATTCTGCAGCAGACAAATGACTGAAAGTGGAAAACATTGTGACAAAAGGAGAAATTGCTTGTTTTGAGTAATTTCTTCTTTAGTCACTATGTTTTTCAAAAAGCTGTCTGCTGCAGAGGCATCAGAAAGCGTCTTTATGAGGGAAAGGGTTAACATACATGTGACCATTACCTATGTATTCAATTTATATCCTGTGTTTAAAGCACATTAACCTTTTTCTACAATTGTATTGCAGAATGAATGAATGTATATTGTTTCATGGCGCATCAACAGCTAAGGTCATTTAGCGCGCAATTAAATTTAATTATTCATGATCCCTGGGTAAACATTGTATTGCAGAAGAAGACTTTGAAAACATATCGGCAAAACTATAGAAATTCTCTATAAATGAAAGTATAAATATGTAATAGTATTAACCCTTTCCCTCATACGACAATTCTGCAGCAGACGACTTTGAACGTATTTTGTCAAAAAATGGAATATCTCTATAATTGAATGGATAACCTATGACGAAAAGTGGAAAACATTGTGGCAAAAGGAGAAATTGCACGTTTTGTGCAATTTCTTCTTTTGTCACTATGTTTTCAAAAAGCCGTCTGCTGCAGAGGCGTCAGAAAGCGTCTATATGAGGGAAAGGGTTAAAAACATAGTGGTAAAAGAAGATTTTGCTCATGATGACCAATCCCTCCTTTATTTTAGCCACATTATTTTCAAAAGTCATCTGCTACCTTTTTCGACATAAACAAATCTGCAGCAGATAATTATCTAAACTTTCATGCAAAATTGCAAAAGTTTAAACGAATGAAGGTACATGTACAATCATTTGAAAGAGAAGAAACGCAATGTTTCAACAAATATCGGCTGTAGAAGCCTCAAAATGTGCAGTGATGGTTTTATTATGGAAATAGAAATGAAAGGTAAAATGAACAGGCAACGGATAGCAATATGAAATATTGATTTGTTATAATTTATAATATGTTAGAAACAAATGTCTTTACTTAAACTCATTTCAAGATGTGATTACAATAGATTTGCCCGAAGCCACTGACGTATTCTTGTTTTCATCTGAGGGACATCAGAATAAAAACCATAAATCAGATTTATAAATAAGGATGATTTATAGAAACATATGGGTTGAGACAAATCGCTTTTCCAACTGGGAAAATATCATTTGTAAGGACAATATGAAATACAACTGCACTTATCATGTGAGACATATTTACAGCATAAAAATTTATTAACCCTTTCCCTCATATAGACGCTTTCTGATGTCTCTGCAGCAGACGGCTATTTGAAAACATAGTGACAAAAGAAGAAATTGCACAAAACGTGCAATTTCTCCTTTTGCCACAATGTTTTCCACTTTTAGTCAATTATAGAGATTTTCTATTTTTTGACAAAAAATGTTCAAAGTCGTCTGCTGCAGAATTGTCATATGAGGGAAAGGGTTAACCCTTTCCCACATACAACAAATCTGCAGCAAACGACTCTGGAAACATGTGGACAAAAATATAAAAAATCCTCATAAATGAGGGTATATTTACAGAAAAAAGTTGAAAAACATTGTGGCAGAAGCAAAAATTGCTTGTTTTGAGCAATTTCTTTTTTTGTCACAATGTGTTCAGAAGTCATCTGCTGCAGAGGCATCAGAAAGCATCTATATGTGGGAAAGGGTTAAAACAGCTACTTTTATTAATTGATGCTGTAATATAATAACTGACAAATTCATCTATGTTTCCAATGCTAATTGTATGGTGTTTTATGCTGCTCTGAGTAATTTTTCAATAAGATCATGAAGTCTCCTGGGCCTACTGGTTCATTTATCCTGACATCAGCTAGTTAACCCTTTCCCAGATAAAACAAAACTGCAGCAGAAGACTTTGAAAATATACCCGAAAAAAATATGAAACTCCCTTAATTTAAAAGTACAATAATTAACCAGAGTTGAAAACATGGTGACAAAAGGAGAAATTGCTTGTTTTGAACAATTTCTTTTTTTGTTGCCATGTTTTCAAAAAGCTGTCTGCTGCAGAGGTGTCAGAAAGCGTCTATATGAGGTAAAGTGTTAATTGTTATGCTTACACCCGGCCATAAGCCCTAAGAAGGGAAAGCCATTACTACAATTATTAAAGTCTTTGGAATGATCTAGCGGGGGATAGAACCTGCACATTATGTGTCGAACTGCCATTACACCAATGGGACGGTACTTCCAACTTCAGGCCTGAACTTTGAACCCTTTCCCACATACAACAAATCTGCAGAAAACATCTGGTTAAAAAGATGGGAAAATTCCATAAATGAATCATTAATCATTGAATAGAGTTGAAAACCTTATGACAAAAGGAGAAATTGCTCATTATCAACAGTTGTAGGCATTCATCAGAATAAGGGCTAAGCCTCCATCATAAAGAGCTATTTCTCCTTTTACCAGAATGTTTTCAATCATTTTTGCAGGCACCTTCAATTTAGGAGATTTTTACATGTTTTTTTCACGTAGATGCTTTCAAAGTTGACTGCTCTTAATTTATTGTATGTGGCAAAGGGTTTAGTGATGCAGATGTTCGAATGTCAAGAAGTACTCTATCGAAACACCTGTATCCTACAACAAAGAAGAAGATTTGCTGTATTGTGGCAAAGGGTTAAAAACATGAAATAAACTCTATATCTGGAGTTCTATGTAACAGACATTTGAATATCAATTATGATACAGGTCTTTTGATTTCGCATCACCCTTTCCCACATACTACAAATCCACAACAGTAAACTTCAAAAACGTCTAAGAAAAACTATGCAAAATAATTAAAGTAAAACAATTGATAACAGCTGAAAAACTATGTGGCAAAATGGAAAATTGCTCATTATATTTTAAAAACAAGGGCACCGCAAAGCGGATGCATCCCCTCGGCTTTCAATCATCACATTGAGTTCTCTTGTGATCTAAATATTTAAGTCCAATTTTTGACTTCGATCTTTGACCTATGACCTTGAATCAATAGGCTTCAAAATATTGTCACAAACTAACTGTATGCCAAGTTTGGATAAGATCTGTCAAGGAATGGTCAGTGTAGAGTGGTGACAAGGTTGCCACAGCTGAGATATATTGTAAGTTCAATCAAGTTCAATTTTGGGCATGACCTTTGACCTATGACCTTGAAAACCAATAGGCTTCAAGACATATCATAAACTAACTGTATAATAAGTTTTATTAAGATCGGTCAATGAATGGTCAGTGTAGAGTTGTGACAAGGCTGCCACAGCTGAAAATATTGTAAGTCCAATTTTGGGCTTGACCTTTGACCTATGACCTTGAAAATCAAAAGGCTTCAAGATGTTACCATATACTTACTTTATACCAAGTTTGGTTAAGATCTGTCAAGAAATGGTTAGTGTAGAGTGATGACAAGGTTTGTTACGGACGGAAAATATTGCAAGTCCAATTTTGGGCTTGACCTTTGACCTATGACCTTGAAAATCAATAGGCTTCAAGATGTTACCATATACTTACTTTATACCAAGTTTGGTTAAGATCTGTCAAGAAATGGTTAGTGTAGAGTGATGACAAGGTTTGTTACGGACGGATAATATTGCAAGTCCAATTTTGGGCTAGTCCAATTTTGGGCTTGACCTTTGACCTATGACCTTGAAAATCAATAGGCTTCAAGATGTTACCATATACTTACTTTATACCAAGTTTGGTTAAGATCTGTCAAGAAATGGTTAGTGTAGAGTGATGACAAGGTTTGTTACGGACGGAAGGACACACATACATACATACATACGGACGGTCCCGTTACTATATCCCTTTCTCGCTTACTTCGTAACCGAGGGGATAATAAGTACTCTTTTTGTCTCTGATCAATTTGTCAATGTTTTTAACCCTTTCCCTCATACAACAATTCTGCAGCAGACGACTTTGAACATATTTTGTCAAAAGATAGAAAATCTCTATAATTGAATGGATAAGTTCATAACCCATGACTAAAAGTGGAAAACATTGTGGCAAAAAGAGAAATTGCTCGTTTTGAGCAATTTCTTCTTTTGTCACTATGTTTTTGAAAAGCTGTCTGCTGCAGAGGCGTCAGAAAGAGTCTATATGAGGGAAAGGGTTAAAAGTCTTCGGCTGCAGATGCGTCAGACTGTGTCTACACATTTACCCATATAGATTTTGATAAAAAATTGTATCTTTGACTATTTTACATGTAAACAAACACTTAAACCCTTTCCCTCATACGACAATTCTACAGCAGACGACTTTGAACATATTTTTGTCAAAAAATGGTAAATCTCTATAATTGAATCGATAACCTATGACTTAAAGTGGAAAACATTGTGTCTTTTGTCACTATGTTTTCAAAAAGCTGTCTGCTGCAGAGGCGTCAGAAAGCATCTATATGAGGAAAAGGGTTTCAGCCAAAGCTCTAGTGCACAAGCAACAATACCCCTAAAGCATTTGTCAGATGGGACTCATAACATTAATAGTGTACTTACAAATTGTTCATATAGACAGACAGTGAAGGCTGTTGATGCATAGGCTAGCCTGAGTCTTTACTGTTTGCAAAGTCAACTAGACCTTTTCCCCCCATCCCACCCCCCACCCCAAAAAAAATGTACTTACTAGCATCAATACATTCGCTTTTTTCCAAAGCTATGTCATGTAGATTTAACTCGAGACATTTGTCGGCCATGGCCTCTGCATCTTCTGTCTTCTCAGGATCCACTTTATAGCGTGTTGCAATATCACAGAAAATTTGACCCATTTTAAGGCAGCACTGCTTTTTCATTGGTGCATTGTGTTCTAATTCATACCCCTCCATTGCTTTTCTAAAGAGTTCAAGTGCATCTTTCTTTTTACCAAGTTTTTCATTTGCAAATCCTTTATTGAAATACAAATCTCCGTTTAAATGATGTCCATCCTGTGTTTCACTGTCCGGTGGTGTAGCTTTGTCTAGATAATAAAGTCCAGCTTGAGGGTTTTCATTTTCTATAAGAGCGGCACCTAGGTTTAACGCACAAATTCTTTCAATCTTATCATCGTCGAGTTGTCTTGATTGTTTATATGCATCCTTATACAGCTCCACAGCGACATTAGTGGTTTTGGCTTGCCGTGCCTCCGATGTAAGTCTGTGAATTTCTGACAGTACTTGGTTGTTGTTGTCTGTATCCATCTTCATGGTTAAAGCTTCAGTATCGCTAAAGTAAAAAAAAAAACATTATTAAAAAGCATCTCTCAATATTAATTTTCAACTTCAAAGATTCATCTTGTCATACCGAAACTAATACCGGTATATCTTATAGAGCAGTCTTTTAATGCCTTTTAAACGGAGAGCTTACGCATTGTTAGTCTTTCCAACATGCAGATGCATTTTGAGGCATCTGCAACAGACAACTTTTGAAAACAGTGGGTCATAAGAAGAAATTACTCATAATCAGCAATGATAACAATGCAGATACCTTTGTATGTCAAAAGTGGGAAAAGGTTAATGTAAGAGTAGGTCACTCAAATTTAACATTTGCCAAAATAATCCCTGTACATTAGTATAGTCAAATCGGCGCAACTGGAAATACTAGCCCAACAACAAATTTATGACAAAAGTTCTTTTTTGAATCCTGTAAACAGCTATTTTCTGTCATAACTGTTTGAATCTTACTGGTATCCCATAATCTCTTTGACACATATAATGCTAATGAAAGCTTAAAAAATATACTTTCCTGGATTGATAATCATGATATTTGTTCACATGACTGTCATAGGTAAAAACTAAGAAATTTTTATGACAAGTTAACCCTTTCCAATAAATATACATAAAATCTACAGCAGTCGACTTTAAAAACATCTGAGTAAAAATATGAAATACCTCAGGAAATGAAAGGAAAAAGTGGAAAACATTGTGGTAAATGGAGAAAATGCTGTTTTTTAGGACAATTTTGCAGCAGACGACTTTGAACATATTTTCTTAAAAAATATAAAATCTCTATAATTAAATGGATAACCTATGAATAAAAGTGGAAAACATTGTGGCAAAAGGAGAAATTGCTGGTTTTGAGCAATTTCTTCTTTCGTCACTATGTTTTCAAAAAGCTGTCTGCTGCAGAGGCGTCAGTAAGTGTCTATATGAGGGAAAGAGTTAAAAAAAAATGCTTTCCTGGATTCATAAACATGATATTTGTTCACATGACTGTCATAGGTACATTACAGAATAAGTAATGTTGATGACAAGTTAAACCTTTCCCATAAATATACATAAAATCTACAGCAGTCGACTTTAAAAACATCTGAGTAAAAATATGAAATACCTCAAGAAATGAAAGGAAAAAGTTGAAAACATTGTGGCAAATGGAGAAATTGCTGTTTTTTAGCAGTTTCTTCTTTTGTCACAATCTTTCCAAAAGTAATCTGCTGCAAAGGTATCTACAAGTGGGAAAGACTTAAACATTTTTCAGCCATATCATGGGACCAGTGAACATCCCATGTGTTTCCAGAACACAACAGTCTGTCCAAGCAAATTAATAGCTGCATTTCCATATATATCATTCATTTGGAAGTCCATTGGTGAACTTTTTGTTTGTTTTATTGGGGTTTTATGCCGCTTTCAACATTATTTAGGTTATATAATTGTGACACTTCATTTGTTCATGATCCCTGGGTAAACGGTAGCCAGAAGAATCGACCCCATGCTAAATCAACCCCATTTTACTCAGAAGAATCGATCCCAATTTTAGTCAACCCCATCATCGGTTTTAATAGGTGTGAATGGATCAGTTTTAGGAGTGAATGGATGGTCATGCCAATGAAAACAATATATAATGTAGTGATTTTGAAAACATTTTGTTATCAATCGAAAAAAACCAAAACATTTATTAAATTAATGCTTGATATAGTAAACAATCGAGTAAAAAAAACAAATAGTGCCTTTGAAAACATTTTGTTATAAATGGAAAAAAACAAAACAATTATTAAATTAATGCTGCATACATGTAGTAAACAAACGAGTAAACAAAAAAATAGTGACTTTGAAAACATCTTCGGCATATTGGATAATTTAGTAAGAGTGTGAGAAAAGGAGATATGTCCTCTATCAAACACTATTACACATCTTCGGCATATTGGATAATTTAGTAAGAGTGTGAGAAAAGAGAAATGTCCTTTATCAAACACTATTACAAAACTTCGGCATACTTTGAAACCACGATATTGGATAATTTAGTAACATTGTGAGAAAAGGAGATATGTTCTATATCAAACAGTAGTACACATCTTCGGCATAATGGATAAGTTAGTAACATTGTGAGAAAAGGAGAAATGTCCTCTATCAAACACTTTTACAAAACTTCGGCATACTTTGAAACCATGATATTGGATAATTTAGTAACATTGTGAGAAAAGGAGATATGTCCTTTATCAAACAGTAGTACACATCTTCGGCATATTGGATAATTTAGTAACATTGTGAGGAAAGGAGAAATGTCCTCTATCAAACACTATTACAAAACTTCGGCATACTTTGAAACCATGATATTGGATAATTTAGTAACATTGTGAGAAAAGGAGATATGTCCTCTATCAAAATGTAGTGATTATACAACAAAAGAACCATCATCCATACACACCTATTAAAACCTATAACGGGGTTGATTAAAATTGGGGTCGATTCTTCTGAGTAAAATGGGGTTGATTTCGCGTGGGGTCGATTCTTCTGGCAGCCGGGTAAACAAACTTAGTACTAGGATAGGAAATTGACTTGCCAAAGGGCACTACACCATGACTGTCATATTGCGACTAGGGATTGAACCCGGCTTGCCAGGTTTCAATTCCCTCAACGCTAACCACTTTGTGGAAGACAAATGAGGCTTGTCAAACATTGGCTTTTGTCAAACTTCAGAAAGAATGTTGGCCGAGTTGGGGTTTAAACTCATATCTCCTGGATTGACAGCCAATGTCAGACCATCATGCATGAAAAATGCCCTTACTGACCCACGGCTCAAGATAAGGAGAAACTCTTATCTTTGAGGCAAACACTTTACATGAGGGTAAAGATATGCATGAAAAATTGTCCATAACAGGAAATGGAGATAACCCATAGGTATATATAATTTAAAAATCAATACACTTATTGTAAAATATCACTGTAAGACTTTCCGGCTTGCAGACGCAATTTGACACATCTCATTTTGAAAAAAAATCATTACTCGTCTAAACATGTTTCATTACATTTTATTGAATTCTAGGAACAAAAATTGTAAATAAGCCCGCTAAAAATCCCTTTTTGTGGACAGCACGAAAAGTTCTTTTGTAATTAGTCGAGTTACCTTGCTCTGATTTGACCAAATATGTAATATTCGGCAGGGTAATGTGAACTATTTTGTAGCATGAACTTCAATGGCTATATCAACGCATTAGAATCTTGAAAATATATTATCAATATTGATTAATGGAATAAATCTCACCTTAATTGGACACCTGTCAATTTTTATCCGCCATATTGTTTACAAATGGAACCAGGCAACTTGATTGGATACCGGCTTTCTATTTCGCCATGATGTAAACAATTGCAGAGTACCAGCAATTAAAACAAGATTGATGAATGACACAAATGATGAATAAATAGAGCAGTAATAACGTATGAACAAAGAAAAGAAGGTAAGTTAATTTAAGAATTTAACTTAACTCATTTTATAACACAAACAAAATGAAGGTGTTTGAAAATGATTTTAGTAACATGTCACTTGTGATTGGTTTGGGGCTTCATTGGTTTCATCATTCGTATCCTGTATTAATCGTAGTCCGAGTCTCCTGCCATGCACTTCTTTTTTATAAATTTTGTCTCCTACCACGTAGCTAAGGATATGGCTCGTACCACGTTTTTAGATCACCTAGAGCAAAGGCTTAAGATGGGCTATTCTGATCACTTTGTGTCCGTCGTTAACTTTTAGCTTTAAACAACATCTCCTCCTCAACCACAGGACCAATTTCATCCAAACTTCAAAGGAATGATCCTTTGTTGGCCCTCTTTCAAAATTGTTCAAAGATTTAAATTCCATTGAGAACTTTGGTTGCTGCGCATCAAAATTTCCGAACTTTAAAAATCTTCTCCTCTGAATCTGCATGTCAGATTCCAATATAGTTTGGTAAAAACTTTCCTTGGGTGACCCTCTACAAAAATTGTTCAATGCATACTATTTGGTTGAAAAACATGGCAGTCAGGAGGAACGATCAGAAAAGGGGCAAAATCGTCTGTTGTTAACTTTTAGCTTTAAAAATCATCTCCTCCTAAACCACAGGACCAATTTCATCCAATCTTCACATTTTAACATTACTTCACTGGAATCTTCCTTTAATGGTCATGCTTACCAACCCTCCAGAATCTTTGAATAGGGTAACCCCACGATCGTGAGGTAAAAACTCATGATTCTTTTTTAAAAATCATGAAGATATATGAATGTACTTAAAATTACTACAACCATTTTGTAACATCCACTTCTAAACAAATTGTCACTGATTAAAGGCCCTTTCTTTCAACAAGTTCAAAACAATGTGTGTCTGTCATTAATTTACTAAATGATTTCTCCCTGTGTCATTAGATTAACAAAGATTCCATTGGTACTCATTATTTCATTCAAAAGTTGGTCTAATTTAAATGTTGTTAAGATTTTTCTTTTAATGAGTCATTGACACAACAGACAACTTGCTTGATTTTCTAGATAACCAAAATTAAAAAATGAATTTGAAAACATGCCAAAATAATATTTAAATGCTAACATACAGTTGAAAATATTCTGTTAAATAGTAAACATTCTCAAAATGATTCTATTTTATTCTTTTCCTATAAATATTGAAAGTATTGTCTCCTGCATAGTTATCTAAATTCGATTCTATCGTGAACATTAATTTTCTACTGTTAAATTCATCACATTGAAAATCTCCCCCTTCAAACCCCAATCTCCCACTTTGAGATCATGAAACTCCCCCTTGAGAATGAGAAAAGGTTGGTAAGCATGAATGGTTCTCTTTCAAAATTGTTCAAAGACTTACATTCTGTGTAGAACTTTTGTTGCTGCTGCATCAGAAATTGAGAAAAATACCCAAACTTTAAAAACCTCCATCTCCATAATCCATTTGTCAGATTCCAAGATAATTTGGCAGAAATGTTCTTTGAGTGACTCTCTACAAAACCTGTTCAAGCCATATTGATTTCGTTGACAAACAGGGCAGCAAAGCGGCATCAGGAAAGGTGCAAAATGACAAAACTTTTTAATTCCATTCTTATTAAAGTTCTTGTTAGATTTCAAGATTCAAATGGCTTTTACTGATAAACTATTTCTTTAACTGAGTGTCCACTCCTTGCAGTTTCATTTGAACTCCTGATCAAATTTTCACAGATATTTGCTTCTAATTTACTATCATTCAGGTGATCGACTTAGGGCCATCTTGGCCTTCTTGTTATAATGTATGCAGGATAATAACAAAATGAAAAAAGAGCATCACAATGTCTTTTTTTGAAGGACTAAATTAACTCCAGCTGTACAGCTGTTATCTGTTTACAAAACACACATATTCTGAATGCTTAAACATTCAACTAAAGTAACAGATACATTAACAACTGGAATTTCTTTGTTATTTGAATAATGACTGATTTAAATGACACTGGTACTGTGATTTTTGAATTTTAATAATTTTGTTTCAATACTTAATAGACCAACTTAATCCATAACGATAAAAAAATGATGAGAACATGTCGAGGGCTTGGCGTGAAACGGTTGTAACTAAAAACCTATTTTGAAAACCTTGGTTTAGGGGCAATTTTGACCCTTTTGTAAACAATGCAAATTTAGGTGCCATTGCTCAGAATGAGCAATGGCACCTAAATTTCCATTGTTTACCAAGAAAAATGATTTAACGCTTATAAAGACTTTATGGCGAGATGATTAACCTTGGTAAAAAAATACGAATTTTTAGTTACAACCGTTTCACGCCAAGCCCTCGATGTAATGTATTCGAATATTTGTATTATTAGGGAAAAATATGGGGTCTGTGGAATTTATAGGGGATATGGCTGATGAATACCATATTACTCCACTTCCGTAGCTCATAATTGACGTCAATGGCACGTTGATTGTAACGGTCAAGGAAACGGGTGTCTTCCTTCCTGCCTCAAGTGTTTATTGCACTGGGGGGAGTATCCTCGAAACAAAAACATGCTCGCTCCCTGATAGCAGACAAGAACGTGTCGAACCAACGAAAAATCTGGGCTACGCACTCTGTTGGAACGTTGTTAGTTCCAACATGAAGAACCATAGCCTGGACAGGGAATGATAAATATTAGTTACATTAGTAACTCAGTTCAATCATCCAATTTCTGACTAGTTATTTCAACAGTATTTAACTTCAATCAAGACTAGTTTTATTTCATCAGTATTTCACAGACCATAGAGTTACTGCGATCCCGAACTGACAGATAAAGATTATCTGATTTAAAAAAAGAAGTGCCCAGTTTATTTATGTTTTAACTTGTATGTGAGTGAATTATCTAAAATAATTGTTTGTTTGCAAGTTTGTTTAATTACAGAGGCAATTTAAAGCTGCTCATAATTAAAGGTCTAATTTAAATGGCATATACATTGCCACTAGTCTTGGTATGTGTTTGAAGTATCTAAAATATTTATTTGTTTGCAAGTTTGTTTAATTAAAGAAGCAATTTAAAGCTGCTCATAATTAATAAATTGCCTAATCGATTATGGCTCGCGGCTTTAATTGACTGTTGATTGAGATTAACAATCTAATGGATAATCGTATTTATAATATATTGTATTATCCTGATTCACGCATTGTTTTAATTTAATTGATAATACATGGCAGGAGACCATCCAATGAAGGCTGTCACCTACCACTTATGTGGCAGGAGACACTCCGTTAATCGTAACCTTCTTTCTTCACTCTTAATCTTAGTTCATCATAGCCAATCAATAACAAGGCAACATTCTTGGCTGGCGTCACTGAACACAGCCTGGTCGAGTCCATTAGAGTATTTAGGAAAAATATCTCTGGTTATGCTTGTTTCCATGTGTTTTTTCAGAGACATTAGTCTCAATATATCAACGTTACATATCATAATTGGTCCAGATGTTTTCATAAATCTCACTAATACCTACGCTATATGTCACTTTGTAAACAAGAACACAATAAAATCCTAGTAAAAACACATCATCTTTGTTTCTGACACTTCTTTAACCCTTCAAGAGAGTCACTTACCTTGACGTAAACAAGATTATCGTCCAATAAATTGTGACAATCTTATTGTTCCCTGCGGTTTGATAGATAATACATGGGGTATACAGTATAGGTCTTCTATAAATGGAAGCTTGATTTTGAATGGAGTTGTAAACATGGCAAACAATGAGCAATACCGCCTTTTGCCGCTATGTTTTCAAAAGTTGTCTGCTGCAGATGCAACAAGGTTTGTCTGTTCGTTTCCTCCAAACGAACCTATCCTTATGAGTATTACAATTTAGGGTTTAACCCTTTCCCTCATACGACAATTCTGCAATTGATGACTTTGAACATATTTTGTTAAAACATGGAAAATCTCTATAATTGAAAGGATAACCTATGACTAAAAGTGGAAACATTGTGTCAAAAGGAGAAATTGCTCGTTTTGAGCAATTTCTTCTTTTGTCACTATGTTTTTAAAAAGCTGTCTGCTGCAGAGGCGTCAGAAAGGAAAGGGTTAAGTGAGTCATAAGAGAGGAAATATTTCTCCTTATCCCTTTCCCACTTACAGTAGACAACTTTGAAATGATCAAGACCAAAATATAGAAAATCTTTATAAATAATATTATGACTTGAGTTAAGATGAAATAATTGTTGCAAATGGAGAAATTGCTCATCATGAGCAATTTCTCTTTTTGCCAATATGATTTCAAAAGAATTCTTCTGCAGAGGCATCAGAAAGTGTCTACAGTTTTTTAGGGCTCTGACCAAAGGACATATCAATTGTAACTACATTGTATAACCTGATGGAGTTGCAACTGTTTTACATGAAGCCTACGATATAATTATTATATACTTTGGTCTCCATAGCAGACCTGGGGTAATCGTAATCAGTAATTGTAATCAGCTGTAATTATTACACATTTTTCAAGTAATCAGATGTAATGATTATTTTTCTAAAATTGATTATATATAATCTTTATTTCCTCCAATATTGAAGATTACAAGAATACAATATAAATGAAATTGAAAATAACAGAATGGAGATACAATTGATAGAAAAAGAAGAAGAAGAAAATAAAGAAGCAAAACAACAAAAACACTGTGAATGTGAATATGCACACATGCATTTAGACGTATAAACGCCTCCATAAAGTGTAAACATTCACACACATGTACAAACATAGACACACAATGTATACATGACCATGAAAACCATACAAACATAGACAAACAATATACAATATATACATGCACATGAAGAAGAAAAAAAAAAAAAAAAGACATACAAAACATGTACCCTATCCCCCATGCAATGAAACTATTGCATAATTCTTAAACTGGTTGGGAAAATTTTTACGCAGTCATAAATTAATACATTAGTACTTCTAGCGTTAATAACATTAGAGATCATAAGGAGAAAAAAATAATACCCAGCATAAGTAGACTCCAACGCTTAGAAAATGCTTCCGAATGACATAATGATAAGGAAATTCGTCTACATGGGGGCAAGGGATAAATTGACACCAATTCACATGAATACATTACATTAATTGAGCCTAAATTGTTATCGTCGATAGGAAAAAGTGTGCAACAACTTGCGACACATTGGAATCGCAAAACACGAGGGGAAACCTTCCCACTTACCAAACGAAAATGTAACAGTTCCAAACATTGTGGAAGTACAAAATGACAGTTCGATAGAATCTTTGGTAGTCTGCATGAAGAACTTGCTCAAAATAATCAGTTACTCCAAATAGAGCTCTAATCAAGTGAGTCTTACTCAAGGATTTTTACCGATCAAAAACTTTATTACTTAACTCATGACGTATTCCACGCTCAAATGCGGTCTACAAGATTGTAGACTATTACAGTCTAGTAAAATATGCTCAGTAACACTTAAATCTATATCGTGCCTATCACAACACGTACAATAAGTATCAAACGTAGACGAGTACGCAATTAACTGCGCCATAGAAAAACAAGCATACATCATACTAGGATTATGTTTTGCATAAGACCATATAGGATTACCAGAGAAGTTAATTATAGTTGCAGTCAACTATGGTATAGAGAAATATTAAAATTAAAAATATCAGTATATAGGAGCATAATTTACAGTTTGAAGTTAAATAATTTAATCTATTAGTAAAAAAAACCCCAGTAAACATCAATTATATGTGCACATGTAGCAATTATCACTCTATTTACAAATGAAATTAAAAGGCGTGTTTTTATACTGGACAGTGGACCAGATCAGGCCTCAGGCAAATAGTCATTATGACCAGGTGCTACAGTTAGAAGATCTTATATCTTAATGAAAATACATTGCACATAATTCATTATTGGTCTCACCCCAATGTATTTATATAGATAATGATCCTTTAAGTTTTTGGAAAACTAACAGCAAAGAATACCCATCCCTCGCAAAGTTAGCAAACAAATACCTTGCCATCCCTGCATCTTCTGCCCTTGTAGAGAGACTGTTAAGTGTAGCAGGACACATTATTAGGCATTGAAATCTCAAACCTTTGAGGATCTGATGTTGATCAGATAAATGAATGAAATATAGTGACTGGTGGACAGGTGTAAAGATAACAGTTGTTGGAAATTTAAAGGCTGCCATGAACATTGCCATAAAAATAATCACATGACTATTGTTCATATTTCATTCAATGTGTATCAGCATACCTGCTGAGGTAAATTATAAGTTTGAATAAAGTTGTTTAAAATGTATGGACATTAATTATTTTTTTCCAGTTATGAAACTGCAAAACTTTTGCTTTTTACATGTAATCTCAATTGTAATCAATTGTAATCGGATTACACCACTAAAGTAATTGTAATGTAATGATTACAATTGAAAACAGAAGTAATTGTAATGTAATGATTACATGTTTTTATCAAAGTAATTGCAATATAATCATTACAATTTTACAAGTAATCACCCAGGGTATGCTCAGTAGTTTGTGAGCATTCAAAGAACTACGCTGCCATGGACTAAGTGAATCTTTAGACAACAGAGAAAAGGGGGAGAAAAATGACTTCATGAACTTAGATTAATCACAGTCAGAATGCTCTATGATAATACAACAATTAGGATACAAGCTTGTTTGTTTAGTGTTTTTTTCTGTTTTAGGTGACTCAAAGGTTGTTATGAAACAAGGCAATGATGGACATACAGAGTTACCCATTCACCATGAACAGACAAACGGACAGACAAACACCATTGTTTGGACTCTTATGCTCTTTGTGGAGTAAGTGTTTTCTTTGTATTCACAATCTGTTGGTTGTGACTTCGAATCCCAGCTCGGCCAACTTTATTTCCGACGATTGACAAATGTCAATGCGACATACGTCATTCGTCTTCGACCAATGGGCTAAGTCTATGTGGAAAAGCAGACAGTTGCTTGGGAAGATTGTTGTGTGGAGTACTGGTGTAAGAAAACCAGGAAATGCATAAGTAGGTGAACTGGCCGCCATGATTTAACTGAGAAATTGTTAAAAACGCCGTTAAACCCCAATCAATCAATCTTTGTATTCACACACCTGGATAACATCAAGGATTCAAACCTCCATTTTTAGCTCGACTATTCGAAGAATATGAGAGCTTTACTACTCGCCCCGGCGTCGGCGTCCAGTTAAAGTTTTAGGGCAAGTTGGGATTTTCATTCATAAGTTTATTAATTACATTTAATACATTTCTTCATATTATATGCTGAAGATGCTGAGTGTGTCACCTTCTGTTTGCGGTAAAACACATGCTTTTGGGTGGTTAAAGGTTTAGGGCAAGTTGGCTTTTTCATTTAATTTTCTAATTTTTCTAAATAAGTACTTGTGTTAGGGCTTCCATGTTTGGAATATAATTACATGTAATACCTTTCTTCACATTGTATGTTGAAGATGCTGAGTGTGACTTTTAGGGGGTAAAAAACATGATTTTTGTTTGATTTTGAGAATTTTAGATAAATTCTTAATTTTTGGTTACATTTCTTTATAATTGTGATCATTTATTTATCAAACATTAGGACAACCTTTTTTTAAGGTTTTTCTAATTTTGGACTCGGTCAGTTTTAACATTTGCGTTTAGCTCAACGTTAAAGTTACATCATTCAAATCACTTCATACTTCACATATTTGTTAAGGACCATCATACAATTAGGTTAGATAACTCCATTGTATCCTAAATATGGAGTAATGGCCCTTGATTGACTTAGGAAATGTATATATAGTGAAAAATATTTGGTGTCTAGCATTGTCTAGAAATATTTATAAATATTGTTAAAATTATGCCCCTTGGTTCAAAATTGGCCCCTCCCCAGAATATAGATATTTGGTGTGAAGCATTATCTAGTTGTCCTCTACCAAAATGATTCAGATTATACCTCTGAATTTAAAACTGGCCCAACCCCAGGGGTCACCTGTTTTTAGCTCACCTATGCACAAAGTGCAAGGTGAGCTTTTGTGATCGCTCACCGTCCATCGTCGTCGTCGTCCGTCCGTTCACATTTTCCTACAAACAACTTCTACTCCTAAACGAATTAACCAAATTCAAAATAATTTTACAGGAATGTTCCTTAGGTGGATCTCTTTCAAACTTGTTCAAAGAATTCTATTCCATGCAGAACTTTGGCTGCCACGGCAACAAAAAAGTGGAAATTAACCAAAACTTAAAAAATCTTCTTGTCCAAAAGTACTGGCCTGATTTGAAAATTATTTTGCACAAATGTTCCTTGGGGTACCTTCTACCAAGATTGTTAAAATATTTCCGATCCGTTGAAAAACATGGCCGCCAGGGGGCGGAGCTTATTTTCCTTATATGTGCATTGTTAAAACTTAAAATCTTCTTGTCCAAAAGTACTGGCCCGATTTGAAAATTATTTTGCATAAATATTCCTTGGGGCACCCTTTACCAAGATTGTTGAAATATTTCAATCCGTTGAAAAACATGGCCGCCAGGGGGCGGAGCTTGTTTTCCTTATATGTGCATTGTTAAAACTTTAAAAATCTTCTTGTCCAAAGTACTGGCCCGAATGAAAATTATTTTGCACAAATGTTCCTTGGGGGCACTCTTTGACAAGATTGTTCAAATATTTCCAATCCGTTGAAAAACATGGCCGCCAGGGGGCGGAGCTTGTTCATAGACTCATATAGGGAAAAACCTTTAAAAATCTTCTTGTCTAAGAGTAGAGGGCCCAGGCCTTTAATATTTGGTATGTAGCATCATCTAGTGGACCTCTACCAAGATTGTTCAAATTATAGCCCTTGGGTCAAAATTACCTGTCCCTGGGGGTCACTTGTTTTACATAGACTCATAAAGGGGAAAAAAATAAAAAATCATCTTGTCTAAAAGTAGAAGGCCCAGGCCTTGGATATTTGGTATGTAGCATCATCTAGTGGACCCCTACCAAGATTGTTCAAATTATAGCCCTGGGGTCAAAAATGGCCCCATCCGGGTCACTTGTTTTACATATACTCGTATAGGGAAAAACTTTAAAAATCTTGTCTAAAAGTTTAATATTCGAAATCTAACTTCATCTAGTGGACTTCTACCAAGATTGGTCAAATTATTATAGCCCTGGTGTCAAACATGGCTCCACCCTGGGGATCACTTGTTTTACATAGACTTGTTAAGGTAAACATGATGATAAACATGGCCACCAGGGGGTGTTGCTTGTTTTCCGTATATATGTATAGACAAAGAACAATGAAAACTTTTTAAGTTTGATTAAATCAGGTGAGCGATATAGGACCATCATGGTCCTCTTGTTTAAAGAGATATATAGGGAAAAACATTGAAAATCTTCTTGTCTAGAACGAAAAAGCCTAAAGCTTAGATATATATGGTGAGTACAATAGTCAAGTGGTCTTCTACCATGATTGTTTTCATATTATTCTCCTGGGGTCAAAATTGGCCCCACCCTGGGGGTCACCTGTTTTACATAGAGATATATAGGAAAGAAATTAGAAATACTCTAGTTAAATACTAACTGGTACATAAACATTTCTTGGGTGACCTTCTTAGTCATATTAGCTTGACAAAATACAGGCAACATAGGGTGTGGGTTTTTCGCTCTGTGGTTTTCTAGGGTCTCTTATTTTGGCTTACCTGACTTCAAAATGAGTTATTGTGGTTGGCATGACAAATCACATTTCATGACACAGGTGAGTGATCCATTTCATAAAGAAATGAAATATTGTAAAAAAAAAAGAGAGACATTGATCAATTTTCCTTTTTAACCAGGTTTTCCGAAGGAAAAATCTGGTTATTAGTTTGGCGAAGTCGGTGGGCGGGTGGGCGGGCGTCAACTTTCCTTGTCCGGACCATAACTTTGCCATGCATAGAGATATTTTCAAATAACTTGGCACAAACATGCACCATATCAAGACGATGTGCCAAATGCATAAAAAAATTCTGTAGATTCAAGGTCAAGGTCACAGTGATAAGAAATAGATTTTAATTGAATTTTCTCGTCCGGACCATAACTTTGTCATGCATGGAGATATTTTCAAATAACTTGGCACAAACATGCACCATATCAAGACGATTTGCCAAATGCAAAAAAAAATTATGTAGATTCAAGGTCAAGGTCACAGTGATAAGAAATAGACTTTAATTGAACTTTTCTTGTCCGGACCATAACTGTGTCATGCATAGAGATATTTTCAAATAACTTGGCACAAATATGGACTATATCAATATGATGTGTCACATGCAAAACTTTTGTCTGTAGCTTCAAGGTCAAGCTCACAGTGACAACAAATAGACATCAGTTGAACTTTTCTTGTCCGGACAATAACTTTTTCATCCATAGAGATATTTTCAAATAGCTTGGAACAGATATACACCATATCAAGACGCTGTGTCATATGCACAATTTATGTGTTTAGTTTCCAGGTCAAGGTCACAGTGACAGAAAATATACTTTACTTGAACTTTTTTTGTTCAGACCATAACTTTACCATGCATATAGATATTTTCAAATAACTTCGCGCAAATATACTCCATATTAAATAACTTGGCAATTTAAAAGAATATAGCATAGATATGAGTAAGTTTCATAACCTCGGGCCCTGGATCTAGTCTGTTTGCAAAGGCATAAACGCGTTACTATCAAATAAAGGGTTAAGGCAGATCACTGATTATCAACCTGGCATTAGGGAGCCTAAAATGTGGCTGCTTACAACAAAAGGTTGCTTAATATCTGTTATCTATTATATGTTCTTAATAAATGAGGCCATCAACACACGATTGACTGTATTGAACTGATATTTGTTAGATAAAATTGTGATATATTTAATTGACAAAGTAATTTTTACAGTAAATTTAACAGAAAGATTTGACAGATCTGTTAATTCTTAATCAAACACCTTCCATTATAGAAAACCTGGTTTCATGGAATTTCCATGTCTTGTTTCTGCTATGTTTTTAGCTCACTTGAGCACGAAGAGAGAGGCGAGCTATTGTGATCGCTTTTCGTCCGTCGTCTGTCCGTTCACTTTTTGCTACAAACAACTTCTTCTCCTAAACCAATGGATTGATTTCATAATAATCTGATAGGAATGTTCCTTAGGTGGTCGTCTTTCAAAGTTGTTAAAAAAAATTAATTCCATGTAGAACTTTGGTTGCTGCGATCAGAAAAGGTGAAATTGCCAAAACTTTAAAAATCATCTTGTCCAAAAGTACTTGTCCGTTTTAATAATTATTTGCCACAAATGTTCCTTGGAAGACCCTTTACCAAGATTGTTCAAAATATTCTGATCCATTGAAAATTATGGCCAACGGGGCGGGCTCGTTTTCCTTATGTGCATTGTAAAAACTTGAAAAAATCTTCTTGTCCGAAAGTACTGGCCCGATTTAAAAATAATGTGGCACAAATGTTCAAATTATTCGGATACGTTAAAAAACATAGCCTCTATAGTGTTGGGCTTGTTTTCCTTATATGAGCATTGTAAAAACTTCTTAGATTTAATTAAATCAGGTGATCGATATAGGACCATCATGGTCCTCTTGTTTTTTTAATGTCATATGCTACAAAAGTCTTTTTATTTGGTTTCTGCGTAAGAAAATAGTCAATAACCTCAGTTAGTCAATGTTATAAACATGCAACAGACACTTAGGAAACATTTAGAAAACAAAAAATATTGATAAATAAGGAATTTAGTTGATTATAAGCAACTTCTTCTTTTAGCCACAATGTTTTCAAAATTCGTCTGCTTCAAATGCCTCTGTATGTGGGAAAGTGTGTTGTTATTTTAATCATTGATTTCATTTTCCACTTTTTTCAGAGTCCTAATATATGGATCATTCTCGATCTTGGTAAATCTAAGTAAAATTGAAGGACAACTTCCTTACAACACATCCATGGTGGTCCTGTTCATTGAGACAACTAAGGTAGGACAAGCGCTTAGATTTTATATCGAGGGCTTGGCGTGAAACGGTTGTAACTAAAAACCTATTTTGAAAACCCTGGTTTAGGGGCAATTTTGACCCCTTTGTAAACAATACAAATTTAGGTGCCATTGCTCAGAACGAGCAATGGCACCTAAATTTCCATTGTTTACCAAGTAAAATGATTTTACCCTTATAGAGACTTTATGGCGAGGTGATTAACCTTGGCTAAAAATACCAATTTAAGTTACAACCGTTTCACGCCAAGCCCTTGAATTATGACACTGTTGGAAATGACCTGGCCTGTCATCAATTCAGGGGTGTGTGAGTTTGAACCCCAAGCTCAGCCAACATTCTTTCAGACGTTTTGACAAAAGTGACCGTGACAAGCGTTATACACACAAGAAAAAATGTTTTACAATGCTTTCCTCTTCCTCAACTTGATTACTATTTTACAATTTGGGGCAACTGTATTAAATGGCAAACTCTTATGAAGTTTATACAATTTTCAGAAATGAGCTGCTAGTGCTAGAATTATTTTAAACGTAGCATATGATTCACCTAGTGAACCACTTTTTCGAGAACTAAACTAGTTGAAATTCCAAGACAGAATTTTATATAAAAAAAGCTATCTTTATCTATAAATCTATGCATAATATATTTCCGGATTACATGTCCATCCTTTTTACAAAATCAGCCAATACAAATCAAGCACTTCTAAGATCAAGCACTTCTCATACACCTTGCATCCCAAAACTATGATTCAAGTTTTTTTAGGAAATCATTAGCCTACTCTGGACCAAAGCTTTGGAACCTTATTCCATTGCATATCAGACAATCTGAAACATTACAGAAATTTAAAAGTGCATACATAACTTGCTGGCACTCTGTTGGGAAGAATATGCAATTATGTTGGAACTTTTCATGTTATTTACAAATGAAAATGCATGTATTTTCTTTTCTTTTGACTCAAATGTTTCCTTTTCTTAATTGTCAATACTTACTTTGTACATGTATTGTCCTTGTGTATAGTGAAATGTGTAAATTGTAAATATTTGATGTAGAGGCCCATAGAAAAGACTGGGTTTACCTAACTATGTTACCTTTCTAAATAAAGTCTTTATTATTATTATTAATATTATAGAGCTCAGTTCTGAGCACAGAAAACGTTTTTCAGAGATTTATAGTTTCGTGGCCTGTTGTGTCATTTTAAAAGCATTTTAAAAACTAGGACCATTGATTGATATATTAATTTGAATTTATCACTGTTTTCAGCTGGTTTTCTTTTACCTCATGTTGTACATCATTCTTCCCAGGCACCTTGCTACCTTCCCACATAGACTATTTTTAGTTTATCATGGAAGACAAATGTATCATTTGTAGCGATGTCTTTTATCAGTCACCTGAAAGAACCAATGCCTGAGATAGGGTTCAAATTTATAACCGCTGTATTGATATCTATGATCATTACTGGCTGAGCTATAGCGGCTTTAATCCTTGAAGGAGAAGGGCTTATCCCTACCCAACACACAGACCATTGTTGACGCCTCTTCGGCAGACAACTTTTGAAAACATTGTGGCAAAAAGAGAAATAGCTCATTATGAGCAGTTGCTAATTTTGCCACAATGTTTTTAATTTTATTCAATAATTGTACATGTACTTTCATTTATTGCCACAATGTTTGCAAAGTCATATGCTGCAGATTTGTTGTATGTGGGAAAGGATTAAGTGTAAACTTATTCATTTTACCTCAGTTGTAAAGCAGGTTCAAATTTGTATCAATCACTCTCGATGTCTACTTCCTGTGAGTCAAACCACAGATGTATCGGTGGTGTTATATTAGAGCGAGCATTTGCCTTGGGTGCTGTAGGTCACAGGTTTGATCCTCAGCCAGGTCATACCAAAGACTTGAAAAAAAGAGTAGTAATAGCTGCCCTCCTTGGCGCTCAGGGTTTCGTGGTTAACATTATGACTGACTGGCTGGTGTCAAGATAAAAGGACCAGTAGTACTAGTAACTTACCCTGGAAACAACATCATATAACTGGAAAATTATTTGGAGGGGCATAAAACACCAGAAAGCGTCTATGAGGGAAAGAGTTAAAATAATCTTTACAAAAAAGGAGTTGAAAACACTGTTCCAGAAGGAGAAATTGCATGAGGGAATTTTACCTTTTATCAAAATGTTTTCAAAAATCTCCTGTTGCAGATAAATCTACTTTTCTTTTTTCTTTCAGCTTATCTTGTCGGTAGTGATGTTCTTTCCCGAACTAGTGGATAGAAAGTTTGCTCTTCCAAGAATTCCATTAGTAACATGTGCTTCCTTTAGTATCCCCGCGGTGTTATACATGCTGAACAACAACCTAGGGTTTCATATGCAGACACAGATGGATCCAACAACATACCAAGTAAGATGAAACTTGGAACGAAGGGCATGATCAAAGGGTCATCAAAGTATCTTCTTTACCTTTTTAACAATAATTCTTCAACAGATGTCTTTGTAGACCCTTTCCCACTTGCAGACGCATTTAAACGCAATAGAAGCAGACAACTTTTTAAACAATTGTGGCCAAAGGTGAAATTGCTCATGATGAGCAATTTCACCTTTGGCCACAATGTTTTCCACTTATAGTCATTGGTTATCCATTCAATTATAGAGATTTTCCATTTTTTTACAAAATATGTTCAAAGTCGTCTGCTGCAAATTAGTTGTATGTGGGAAAGGGTTAACCAAAATATGTAGAATCTCTATAAATCAATGAATAACTATTGAATAGAGTTAAAAACATAGTGGCAAAAGGAGAACTTGCTCATTATAAGCAATATCTCGTTTGCCACAATGTTTTCAAAAGTCATCTGCTGCTTTTCATCGGAAAGTGTCTGTATGAGAGAAAAGCTTAACTCATCCTTTAATAAAGACAACTTTTGAAAATATTGTGGATAGAGCAGAAGTCGCTTGCAATGAAAAAAACAAACTTCTTTTCACTTCAGATTTCTCTAAAGTCTTAAAAAATGTTCTTTAGTTTCTGCAGATATTACTTTATTTAACCCTTTCCCTCATATAGACGCTTTCTGACGCCTCTACAGCAGACAGGTTTTTGAAAACATAGTGACAAAAGAAGAAATTGCTCAGAAAGCAATTTCTCCTTTTGCCACAATGTTTTCCACTTTTAGTCATAGGTTATCCATTCAATTATAGAGATATTCTATTTTTTGACAAAATATGCTCGAAGACGTCTGTTGCAGAGAAAGGGTTAAATTTGTCCAATTTACAACAGATCTGTTGCAGATGACCTCTTTAAATATATCTAGGCAATGATAAGGAAGATCTCTAAAAAACTAAAAGCATTATTATTGAGTTATTAAGCATGTTATTCTAATTCTACTAATAGTATCTGGTCATGTTGTAAGCACTCTTCTATCTCTCTCTCGATCTTGATCAATCAATCAAAACTTTATACAACCCTTCTCAACCGTCACATCTATGTTAACAATCAAGTTAGAGAACTCTATCCTGCATATAATGCAAATTGAAGCCACTTTTATACTTAATAATTCTGGTTAAAGTTTTGCGTGCAACTACATTAAGAGTCCATATTGCTGTAACCAATTGTTCAATTGTATTGAATTTTATACAGCCCTTACCAACCATCACACCTATGTAAAAAATCAAGTTAGATAGCTCTATCTTGCATATAATGAAAATTATGGCCCTTTGTTATTGGACTTAGAAATTCTGGTTTAAGTTTTGCATGCAACTACATTAGAGTTTGTATCTCAGTAAGTAAGTAATAAACGGTGGAATAAGCGAGCCCGCTGTCTTACGGACAGCTCTTGTTATTATTATGATTTCATTATAAGAAGATAGATAGAGTGAAGAATGACTGAAACAATACTATGTGTTTGATATTACAGGTGTTATGTAACCTCAAGATAGCTACGACAGGTTTACTGTACAGAATTATAATCAAAAGGTATACAATTATAGTACTCTCCTTAGTTAAGTTTTACTGTTAACTAACCCTTTCCCACTTGCAGATAACTTTTGAAAACAGAGTGACAAAAATGAGAAATTACTCAAACTGTCAAAATTTAACCTTGGCCACAATGTTTTCAAGGCCTAAATGTAATCAAGTGTTTTGTATTGTAATAAAGTAATATCATATTTGATTCTTTCTTGTATCAGACATTTGTTCGATCTATCTTGTAAATTTAAACATGCATACAAAACGAAGGCAAAGTTATTTCATGAGAAGCAAAATAAAACAAATGATATTGTCAATAATAATTACTACAGTGAAGTTCAAGCATATTCTTCAACAATTATTATGGATGCACTCAACTGATAACATGTAATTATGAAACTACCAATCTGACTAAAGTACATGTACACGATCTAACCAAATGTAAGATCTGATGGCGATCCATTCGAATTCATCTTCTTGTTTTATCGGATTTCCAATATTGCTATTTTTAGATCCACTAAGCTATTTTTATTTGAAACAATCAGAGGACTCGTTTCAACAAACGTTTGGCTTAACCTTCAAAATGGCGTCAATTGACGAAGTTGAGCAAATTTAAAATAGACCATTTAAAACCAGAGCAAAGAACACTTTTCGATGCTGTATGGTCAGGAAAAGACTGTATCGGTGTTTTTCCTCATTTCCGCATTTGTAGCCATGATGCGGTCATCATAAGAACTATACACATGTGTAAATCACTATGCGAAAATTGGGATCCCATGCTAAATACATTATAGAATTTTTGGTAAATATAGACTTTTACTTTCACTTTCAAAAACGTGAAAGCAAGGTTCTGATTGGCTGGCGGAAAGGTCGTCTGAACGTGACCCTCTATCGGTTGTCCTCAGATCCTATGGGTAACTTTAATAGGAGATGATTTTAATGAGATTGTGAAACTACCTTCTTGTTGTTCTGTATAATTTCAGAAAGCTAACAAACCATCAGTGGATGGCTCTGGGTTTGTTGATGTTAGCTGGAGTTTGTGATAGGTATTGTCTCTCTTATTTATTTTATTGATCAAATTACATCTCCATTGCGACCTGTGGTTTAACACTTTCCCTCATACGACAATTCTGTAGCAGACGACTTTGAACATATTTTGTTAAAAAATAGAAAATCTCTTTAATTGAATGAATGGATAACTTATGACCAAAAGTGGAAAACATTGTGGCTAAAGGAGAAATTGCTCGTTTTGAGCAATTTCTTCTTTTGTCACTATGTTTTCAAAAAGCCATCTGCTGCAAAGAAGTCAGAAAGCGTCTACATGCGTGAAAGGGTTAATCTTTGTCTGTCAGGTTGATTGTTTGCCACAATATTTTTGTGACAGGTTTAAAGATTTAATTTTATCTTGGTTATACATTTTTTCAATTAAGCTTACTAAAAGTCACGAAACTACAGCGACAAAGGCCAGAAGGGCTTATGTCGTGGCGATTTGTCCGTCGTCCGTGCGTGCGTCCGTGCGTGCGTGCGTCCGTGCGTCCGTAAACAATTTCTTGTTAACACGATACAGTCCTTACTTTTGATTGTATCTCAACCAAACTTATACAGTAGTTAGATATCCATGAGAGCTCGGTTCCTTTCGAAAACCAGCCAGATCCGCCCATGCATGACTGGATTATGGCCCTTGAAATGGTCAAAATTGCTATAAAAAAGCTTGTTAACACGATACAGTCTTCACTTTTGATTGTATCTCAACCAAACTTATACAGTAGTTAGATATCCATGAGAGCTCGGTTCCTTTCGAAAACCAGCGAGATCCGCCCATGCATGACTGGATTATGGCCCTTGAAATGGTCAAAATTGCTATAAAAAAGCTTGTTAACACGATACAGTCTTCACTTTTGATTGTATCTCAACCAAACTTATACAGTAGTTAGATATCCATGAGAGCTCGGTTCCTTTCGAAAACCAGCCAGATCCGCCCATGTATGACTGGATTATGGCCCTTGAAATGGTCAAAATTGCTATAAAAAAGCTTGTTAACACGATACAGTCTTCACTTTTGATTGTATCTCAACCAAACTTATACAGTAGTTAGATATCCATGAGAGCTTGGTTCCTTTCGAAAACCAGATCCGCCCATGCAAGACTGGATTATGGCCCTTGAAATTGTCCAAATTGCTATAATTGAGCATGTGAACACAATAGAGGCTCCATTTACTATCTGATCTTCACCAAACTTAGATAGTAGTTAAATACTGATTAGAGCTTGGTTCCTTTTGAAAACCAGCCAGATCCGCCAATGCAAGACTGGATTATGGCCCATGAAATTGTAAAAATTACTATAATACAGCTTGTGAAAACAAAAGAGCCCCCATTTACTATCCGATCTTCACCATACATACATGCTCTGGATTGAAAATGACATAAGAACCATACCAGTAGAGCATAGGCCCTCATGGGCCTCTTGTTTCTTTTGTCACTATGTTTTCAAAAAGTCGTCTGCTGCAGAGGCGTCAGAAAGCGTCTGTATGAGGGAAAGGGTTAATGTTTTCAAATAAAACTTCATACACATGTTCCTAAAAAACCAGACAAGCGTTGGAGTTTGCGTCTCTGCGCTCTTGCATATTCTTTGTGGTATCTTTTCAGCTATGGTGGTTTTCATTCTGATGTGCCAAATACCGAAAAGATATTCATTACCTACGAAGGTCTGGCGATGATGTTGATATATACATTGATATCAGGTCTTGCAGCCGTTTATACAGAGTATATCATGAAAGAACAGTTTAAGGTGAGGCAGCTGATCTGTTTCTTTAATTCAATAGCCATTTCCCACATACAGATGCATTTAATGTACCTGCAGTGGAGGACTTTTGAAAGCTTTGTGGCAAAAGGATTACATTCTGGTGATGAGCAATTTTTCACTGTGTTTCAATCCTATTTTAATAGTTATACTTTTATTTATACATATTTTTCATATTTTTTCCTTTATGTTTTAAAAGTTGTCTGATGGCATTTATTTTGTTTTGTACTTAGACAGGGTTATGCTGAATTGATAACAATTTCTAATTTAGTCATGATGTTTTCCAAATGTCATTTGCTGCAGAGGCGTAAGAGAGCATTTGGGAAAGCATTAAGGTTGGCTTTCCTGGAACCATACCTTATATTTTCTTAGACTACAGTTGAGAATAGTGTAGGAAAACTTAAATGAAGTGTCTGAAAGCATCTGTTTGGGGAAAGTGTTAAAGGGTACCAAGAATGACATTCAAATACACGATTAATATGTAGAGAAAAGTCATAAAAACCTAATGTGATAAGAATTTTCATTGAAAAATATAAAAAAAATAACTTTAATAAGCATTTAAAATCCAGGCTCAAAATAAGCCAGGTTGAGATTAACGAAAAAAAAAGATCGGCAATTTCCGTAAAAAATACCGGAAGTGACGTGCTCATGAGGAATTCAATGCAGGCTCTCATTATGTTGACAGTGTAAATCGTGAACGCATCGATATATTTGGAATAATTAAAGAGAAATAAAACGTGAAAATGCCCAGAGAGTGTGTGGTAGGGGGGTGTTTAAACATGCCGAAGGACGGTGTTAGCTTTTATAGCTTTCCAAAGGACGACACAGTAAGGAAAATGTGGATAAAGGCGGTGGACTCAACGCGAACACAAAACATATCGTGGTTTGTTCCGACAAGTACATTTTTCGTGTGAAAAGGTCCTCCGAAATATTATCACCATACAATTTGATTATTTACAAAGGGATCTCAGACTTTAAATCATAGTGTCACTATATAAAGTTTGTTAGTAAAAAGCGTCCAAACAGGTGTAGTGTTTAAAAATTCATTAACCAGGTTGAACTGATAAGATTGAAAATTACCTTATTCCTATGAAAAATATCCGTTTCCATTTGTAATTGTTTAATGTAATTATTTCACAAGGGTTTTCTACATTACATCACTATGCACCATATAAAGATTAAGCCATGACACATAAAAGTAGACAATCAGTTTTGTTTCCAAATTTTAAGGCAGTTTGTATCAATTTACATAATTGCAATGCCGGCTTTTGGTCATTACTGTTCTCCAAAGACTTCGATAATTGTTGTGTGACGATTTACAAACAGTGATGACCCTGATCAATCTTAACAGAAGAGCATATTGATCTGAATATTCCCAACTATCGGAAGGCGGGTTTTCATTTGACACAGTATTATTATGTGTAAACAACGTGCGTGCAACCCAGATCAAATGGAAAATTACTGACGCATGCAGTAAAAATGAGCTTGACAACAGTGCTTTATAATTCATTTCTCCCTTTCTTCATATTAAAAAATCTGGAGCAGACGACATTTGAAAACGAGAGAAATTGCTCACCCCAAACACAATGAAGCAACCCTGTATGAATCTATTCTTCTGTTGTAGAATTTGTCTGTACGTGAAAAAGGGTTAAAGAGTTTTATTTTTTTGTCAAGATGTTTTTAATTTCGTCGGCAAATTTGTTGAAAGAGGAAAGGGTTTACGCACATGTGTTAAGTCGGTTCTTGACCTATCAGAAGTCATAATTTATTTCCGGTGTATACCGGTTTTGACAATCAAGTAAGCTACTGGGTAAACTAATACCCCTTTCACAGATGTACATTCATTTTGACGCAACTAAAGCTGACGAGTTTGGTAAACATTGCAGTAAAATGAGAAAGCCTAAATGCATTAAATTAAATAGATAACTTTTGCCACAATGATTTGAATTAATTCAGTAATTATACTTTCATTTTGAGCTCACCTATGCACGAAGTGCAAGGTGAGCTATTGTGATCACATTTTGTCCGGCGTCCGTCCGTCGTCCATCGTGCGTCGTCAACATTTCAGCTTGTTAACACTGTAGAAGCCGCATTTTTTGCTTCAGCAGCTTGAAATTTGGTCAGAATGATGAGCTGTATGAAATATAGCCCAAGCTCAAATATGGGTCATGCCGTTTAAAAAATTGGTCACTAGGCCAAATTGAAGGATAATCTTGTTAACACTGTAGAGGCCACATTTTCAACTAGAGCATGTTAAAATTTTGTCAGAATGTTTGTCTTAAAAGATATCTAGGTCAAGTTTAAATATGGGTCATATTGGGTCAGAAACTAGGTCACTAGGCCAAATTGAGGGAGCTTGAAATTTGGTCAGATTGTTGAGCTGAATGATATCTAGGCCAAGTTCGAATATGGGTCATGCCGGGTCAAACACTAGGTAACTAGACTAAATTGAAGGAAAATTTTGTTAACACTTTGGATGCCACATTTTTTGCTTAAGCAGCTTGACATTTGGTCAGAATGTTTGTCTAAATGATATCTAGGCCAAGTTAGAATATGGAGGGTAATCTTGTTAACACTCTTGATACTGCATTTTTAACTTGTACATGATGAAACTTTATCAGAATGTTTTTCTTGATGATATGTAAGTCAATTTTTGATCATGGGTCATGTTGGGTCAAAAAATAGGTCACTAGGTCAAATTGAAGGAAAATCTTGTTAACATTCTAGAGGCCTCATTTTTGCTTCAGAAGTTTGACATTTAATGAGAATGTTAATCTAAATGATATCTAAGCCAAGTTAGAATATGGGTCATGTAGAATCAAAAACTAGGTCACTAGGTCACTAGGCCAAATTGAAGGAAAATCTTGTTAACACTTTGGATGCCACATTTTTTGCTTCAGCAGCTTGAAATTTTGTCAGAATGTTTGTCTGAATTATATCTAGGTCAAGTTTGAATATGGGTTATTTTGGGTCAGAAACAAGGTCAATAAAGGAAAATATTGTTCAAACTCTGGAGGCCGCATTTTTACTTTGAGCAAGTTGAAAATTTGTCAGAATGTTGTCTTGATGATATCTAGTCCATGTTGGAATATGGGTCATATCAGGTAAAAATATATAGATCACTAGGCCAAATGAAGGAAAATCTTGTTAACACTGTGGAGGTTGTATTCAGAATAATTGTCTTGATGTGTTTTGCATTGCAGTACATTGTATAATTAAGGTGAGCGATCCAGGGCCATCATGGCCCTCTTGTTTATAGATTTTCTTTATTTTTGTCTCGACATTTTCACAATCGTTTGCTGTGGTTTGTTGTAATGGGGAAAGGGATGAACAGCTGACTTAAGTGGTTATTGTTTTCATCTACACAATACCGGCGGGTCTTTGATTGATTGATCTAGTTACACTGCGGAAAGAAATCAGAAGGGCAATAAAATGGGTCATTCACAGGAGCAAATTAGAATCATGTGTTATGACACTTACACAATACTGAATCTGTTTTTTTTTCTGGCTTCACCCCGTCTGACATTCAATCAGATATTTCTGATCTGGAAGTCGTTTCCGGATTGTTCTTGTCTTGGAATAATGAGTTTCAACAACCAAGGTGAAGTAAACAAAGAACTAAATCGTCCTTGAGAATCTGGAAAATACGCAAACATGTGTTTAAATTTGACTTTTTTTGGGGTTGACAATTTTCTATTGCCGATCTATTTCTTCAAAAGGAAATGGTTAGAAATGAAAATGTAAGGACATTAGACATTCAATAACTTTGTAATCTTATTTATATGGGATGTTTTTACATTTATTCTCTTGGAATCGACTTTGAATCATGACAGGAAAATAGGTCATTTCTGCATTCAAAATCGGGAAAATACGCGAACATGTGTTAAAATTTGACTTATGTACGTAGTAGAAACAAAAATCCCTGTCAAAACGAACAGTAATCAAACTAAAAGTAGTTCTAGATATATAGAGTTTAATTAACATTGTTTTCATGATACGGGATTTAAATCCCAAGTGGAAGAGATTCTTGCGATATAAAAACGAGTGCGCCATAGCGCACAAGTTTTTATATGCAAGAATCTCTTTCATGAGGGATTTAATTCCCAAATCATGAAAACAATGTTTATTAAACTATATATTATATACTCGGCGATAATTTTTTCGTTTTTAAACGACAATACCCCTGTGCAGCTCATTTATTTTTAACTCCGAAGTGAAGAGATCTGAATGACGTAATCTGCCAGTTTTGCAGTGACGTCACTATATATATATACGTGACGTCACCGACAATGTGTACATTGATTGAAATAAACTTGTGTCATGTCGAAAATCCGGCTAGTGAGCTATATCGCACACTAGGCGATATTGCTCAGTAGACAAAAAGCATGTTATAGGTTTTCTCAAGTTGGGAAATCTCTATATTTTATCATTCAGTATATAATATAAATAATTAAAGTTTAAATGCTTCTTAAAATAACCTTTTACAAAAATTAATTTATTCTCGCATGTTTATCAATACTTTCATTCATCACAAACAATTTCACGTCCTGCTTCGTCTTCAGACTCGCTGCTCATTTCAGATCGTTTTACTGACTCAAACTGGTATGGTCTGATCCCTAAAGATGCTAGACCGTTGCCTAGGTCATCTGTCTCACTGTAAATAGCTGACTCATCACTGTTTTCTTTGAAAGAAGACGATGAACAATACAATTCTTCATCTAAAGCTCTGTAATTCAACTCATTCGCCATTATTGAAATCGAAACAACTCCTCATCACTACGTCATCACAGTAAACCGGAAGTCAGTTTATTTTTTTATTTGCACAAAATTGATCGTTTCATACTTAAAAACATTTCTTAATTTATTTTTGTTGTTCTTATGTTATTATTTAAACATTAATTTTTTGATAGTCAAATTTTATTTTTTGACTCTTGGTACCCTTTAAGGTTGGGTTTCCTAAAGCCATGCATAAAATTTTGTTGGACTACAGTTGAGAATATTGAAGGAAATCTTAACTGATTCATTTGCAGCAGACAAGCACTGTCTCATAATGAGCAATTTTTCCATTTGCCACAATCATTTAAATAATTATACTTTTAGTTATAGAGATTTTCCATATTTTGATCTCAATGTTTTCAAAGTCATCTGCTGTAGATTTGTTGTATGCATTTTGCTTCAACAACTGTAAGATATACATGCATTAGAATGTTGGCCAAATGAACCCTATTTTCCTTGTCTTTGTGTGCAGGTCTCTCTACATGTACAAAATGTGATGTTATACACATATGGAGTGACTCTTAACCTGATGTCATCCTGGTGGAACACAGACAGATCACATGATCTATCACATGGCTTACTAACAGGGTTTTCTATTTACACGTGGATAATTGTCCTAACACAGGTAAGTAACTGTCTATATTGACATTCATTTCCTTTTTGGCCCACCTGAGAACAAGTGAGTGCTCCAGGTGAGTTATTTGGATCTGTGTTCAGCGTTCAACATCATGTGTCATCAACAAGTTCTTAACTCTTTCCCACATACAGCAAATCTGTAGCAGACGACTTTGAAAATGTCTACTTAAAAACGTGGAAAATCTCTATAATTGGAGGTATAATTACTGAAAAAAGTTTCAGTTATAAGACTTTCTTTAATGGAGATTTTTCTATATTTTTTCCTAATGTCTCAAAAATTGTCTGCTGCAGATTTGCTGTAAGTGTGAAAGGGTTAAAATTTACAGATAGGATGAATAAACAAATCTGCCAAAGCAAACTTTAAAACTAGCCAAGCAAAAGCTTGAAAAACATCTGTAAATGATTGTTGAATAAAGTTAAAACAATTATGAGCAATTTTCTCTTTTGACACAATATCATCTGCTTCAATAATTGTACTCTCATTTCTAAAGTTGTCTGCTGCAGATTTGTTGTATGTGGGAAAGGGTTTAACATTTTTTGAAATTTCAAACATAAATTAATTATGGAAAGGGCAGTTTCATTGCTTCTGAGTCTGAATTTTTGTAAATTAACATGTTGAGACAGAATGGAGTTCATTGTCGGGAAATATTGAACCAAGTCAATCCAAGCCATTTCTCCTAGATCCACAACGATCTGATAAGCCATTATTGAGTATCAGAAAAAGATATTAACCCTTTCCCTCATATAGACGCTTTCTGACGTCTCTGCAGCAGACAGCTTTTTGAAAACATAGTGACAAAAGAAGCTAACAATGTTTTCCGCTTTTAGTCATAGGTTATCCATTCAATTATAGAGATTTTCTATTTTTTGACAAAATATGTTTAAAGTCGTCTGCTGTCGAATTGTCGTTTGAGGGAAAGGGTTAAACCTTTCCAACATGATGCATCTGCAGCAGACAACCTTTGAAAATGCTGTGGCAAGGAACAATTTCTCAAATTAAGTAATTTCTCATTTTGACAGAATGTTTTCAACTCTATTCAATAATTATACTTACAGTTATTAACATTTTCCATATTATCACCTTGACATTTTTAAAGTAATCTGCTGCAAACTTGTTATATGTGTGAGAAGGTAAATGTTAATATTCTAAACACCTTTCCCACTTGAATACACTTTCAGATGTCTTTTAAAAACTTTGTGGCAAAAGGAGAAATTGCTCAGAATGAACAATTCCCCCTATTGCCACAATGATGTCAACTCCATTTAAAAATCATCTTTGCATTTATAGAGATTTTTGTTTATGTCGCTGTCTGAACTTGTACACAATTAGAGAGATTATATGTAAGTGGCGCGGATAGCTCAGTCGGGAGAGTGCTTGCACTGCAGTGAGAAGTCCTGGGTTCGAGCCCTGGACTGGCTGCATGTTTTTCTCTACTTGTGACATTGGTGCCCAATAAGGGACCGTGACAGCACTGATTGGTCAGTCTAACAGCCCTTGCAGTGCAATTTATGACATCCTTGGCGCTGGAATTCCGAAATTTGAGGACGAATTTCCTGTAAAGCAGGGGTGTATGTCGTGGTCTGAACTTGTACACAGTTTGAGAGATTATATGTATGCGGCCAGGTTAGCTCCGTCCGTAGAGTAATTGCTCTGAAAGTGAGAGTTTCCGGGTTTAAGCCCCGGACTGGCTGCATGTTTCTCTCTCCTTGTGACATTTATTGGGCGCAATTGTAACAGTCCAAAAGATCTGACCTGATCAGGACTCGAACCTTGGACCTTTGATCCGAAGGTGAATGCTCTACCACGTCGCTATAAAAGCTAGCTCTATGGCAAGGCAGTATAAGTGTCCCCTTATACATATACCTTGGCTTCATTTAGATGCCTTCAAAGTTGTCTCCTGCAGACTTGTTTTATGTTGGATGCCTTTTGAAAACATTGTGGCAAAAGGAGAAATTGATCATTATGAGCAATTTCACCTTTTACCACAAGGCTTTCAACTTCCAAAAAGTCATCTTTTTATTTTGTTGAGATTTTTGTTTAGATGCTTTCGAAGTTGTCTCCTGTAGACTTGTTGTATGTGGGAAAGGGTTTAATGATATTTCCCTTTTCTTTGCAGGCTTTTAATGGACTGATTATGTCGGTTGTGATGAAACATGGCAGTAATATCACCCGCTTGTTTATTATATCGGGGGCAATGCTCACATCAACTCTCCTATCCATTTTTATACTGGGCACGACGATAAACGTCTCTTTCTTACTGGCCGCAGTCCTTGTCCTTATAGCCATATATCTCTATCATCTATGAGTGGAAAATCAAAAGGAATTGATGCTTAAATATAAATTAGCCCTTACCCACTTGCACATGCATTTTGACTCTTCTGCATCAGATCACTATTGAAATTATTTTGGCAAAAGGAGAAATTGCCCATAATGAGCAATTATTTCTTTTGCAACAATGTTTTTAACTTTATTTTATGATATTACTTTTATTTATTGAGATTTCTGATATTTTAAGCTGGATGCTTTTAAAATCGTCTACTGAAGATTTGTTGTATGTGGGAAAGGGTTGTAGCATTATTATGCAGTCCCCAAAGTTTTTAATTTAATGTGTCTGAAGCAGATAACTTTTGAAAACATTGTGTCATTGGGATAAATAGCTTGTTTTCTACTGTATCTCTTTCGAATTACCTCTATTTTTTTTATCTAGTTCATCCAGCGGTTTTAAATCTTCAAAAGCCTCAAAATGGCATACTTTGTTAAAAGTAAATAATTCAAGCTGATCCACATCTAAAGTTTGCGGAAAGTTTTACATGATATAATTACAAATCTGGAACATCTAGGCATATGCAAACTCTCTCTACATGAAAGAACAATTAATACAATTTTAAAACATAGAGGCAAAAGGAGGAATTTCAAATGGTTAAACATGCATTGATCGATTTTGAAAAATGTGGTTTCGATGGTGGTGCAATAGTATGTCATGAAAGACCTTGGTCCCTAGTCAAATTAGTTGTTAACCCTTTCCCTCATATAGATGCTTTATGACACCTCTGCAGCAGACAGCTTTTTGAAAACATAGCGACAAAAAGAAGAAATTGCTTAAAACAAGCAATTTCTCCTTTTTCCACAATGTTTACCACTTTTAGTCACATGTTATCCATTCAATTATAGAGATTTTCTTTTTTTTGACAAAATATTCTCAAAGTCATCTGCTGCAGAATTGTCGTATGAGGGAAAGGGTTAAGGCTGATAGTTGCATGTCCATGGCTTCATGCCAAACAGTTGGTATTGCATTTTATAGCAAGACACACATTTTGCATGAAACTCCCAATATATTCAAATTCAAACGGGTATATTTTATTGTATTACATGTACATGTATAGCAAATACAAACAGATTAACATAATTAAGAGATTATGGATTTACAGAAGAAAATACCATAAACATTTAACCCACAAAGTTGTCCCTTTTTAACCATTTCACCGTGTCTAGATGATTTGTATGACCTCAGCGAAAAGTATATATCAAATATCTAAGAATGTTTTGAAATCCTGTTTATATTTTTTTTTTAGCTCACCTGAGCTTTGCTCAAGGTGAGTTATTGTGATCGCCTTTTGTCCGGCGTCCATCGTCCGTCGTGCGTCAACTTCTTCTCCTCAGTAACCAGTGGGTCAATGGGATCAAACTTCACAGAAAGCATCCTCTCAATGACCTCACCAGATTTTCAAATAATTTTGTAGAAATGTTCCTTCGATGACCCTCTATCAGATTCCTTCAAGCCATGTTGATTGGTCGAAAAACATGGCCGCCAGGGGGGCGGGGCTATTTTGCCAGGGGGCAGGCTATTTTGCCTTATATGGCTATAGTGAAAACTTAAAAAATCTTCTCCTCCGAAAGTGTCATTTTCAAATAATTTTGTAGAAATGTTTCTAAGGTGACCCACTATCAGATTCCTTAAAGCCATATTGATTAGTCGAAAAACATGGCCGCCACAGCCACAGGGCGTGGCTATTTTGCCTTATATTTTGGCTTTAGTGAAAACTTAAAAGATCTTCTCCTCCGAAAGTGTTTGGCAGATTATCAAATAATTTTGTAGAAATATTCCTAGGGTGACCCTCTATCAGATTCCTTTAAGCCATGTTGATTGGTCGAAAACTATGGCTGCCAGGGAGCGGGGTTTATATGGCTTAAGTGAGAGAAAAAAATCAGGTGAGCGATCCAGGTCCATCATGGCCCTTTTGTTTATGTTTTTTAAGCTTACTTACATTTTATTAACCAAATAATTTTGTTTTTTGTGTAGCCTGTCATTTAGTTCTCTGTCATCTTTTCCGTCACACTGTGACTCGGGTGTCAGACGATGTATGTGTTCCTTTGAACGCTCATGTTTGTATGAGAAGAAATCTGCAGCAGACAACTTTGAACATGTTTTCAAAAAATGAAAAATCTCTATAATTGAATGGATAACCAATGACTAAAAGTGGAAAACATTGTGGCAAAAGGAGAAATTGCTCATCATGAGCACTTTCTTCTTTTGCCACAATGTTTTCAAGTGTCAGAAAGCTTATGTATGAGGGAAAGGGTTAAAGATGTTTTTGTTGTGATGTATACTTGACATTTTCTGTGGCATTATACAGAACAGAAAATATATTTTATTTTCAACTTAAACATAAACAGCTCATGGTTGATCAGCATTATAATATTTTACAATATATAGTAACAATAAATTATTAAATTATTAAAAATATGAAAGAAATATGAAACTGGTTTTATCCTTTTATGAGCTGTGCTGGCAAGAAGAGCTTATTATGGAGTAATTCCCAATATCTGTTTGTCTGTCCATCCATATGTATGTACATAATTAATAGATTTGTCTTTAACCCTTTCCCCCAATATAGACGCTTTCTGAAGCCTCTGCTGCAGACAGCTTTTTGAAAACATAGTGACAAGACGAGCAATTTCTCCTTTTGACACAATGTTTTCCACTTTTAGTCATACGTTATCCATTCAATTATAGAGATTTTCTATTTTTTGACAAAATATGCTAAAGTCGTCGGCTGTAGAATTGTTGTATGAGGGAAAGGGTTATTGACTACATTGACTACAGTTTTTATAAGATCTTTTTGAAACTTGCTATTGAAGCTTAATCTTGTTTCTGTAATCTGTTTGTGTAAAACCTCTTCGGTGGTGTAGTGATGTAGTGTCCGCCTCGGGTGTGGGAGGTCGTGGGTACGATCCCCTGCCAGGTCATACTAAAGACTATAAAAATAGTAGTAATGGCTGAACCTCCTTGGCGCTCAGGGTTATGTAGTTTAGCAAAACGACTGATTGGCTGGTGTCAGGATAAATGGATGAGTAGTACTCACTACTTTCCCATGAAACACCGTGATATAAATGAAAAGTTGTTTAACCCTTTCCCTCATATAGACGCTTTCTGACGCCTCTGCAGCAGACGGCTTTTTGAAAATATAGTGACAAAAGAAAAAATTGCTCAAAACGAGCAATTTCTCCTTTTGTCACAATGTTTTCCACTTTTAGTCATAGGTTATCCAATCATTTAAAAAATTTCCATTGTTTGACAAAATATGTTCAAAGTCGTCTGCTGCAGAATTGTCGTATGAGGGAAAGGGTTAAAATCAGCATTAAACACCATACCATTAACCCTTTCCCTCATACAACAATTCTGCAGCAGACGACTTTGAACGTATTTTGTCAAAACATAGAAAATCTCCATAATTGAATGGATACCCTATGACAAAAAGTGGAAAACATTGTGGCAAAAGGAGAAATTGCACGTTTTGTGCAATTTCTTCTTTTGTCACTATGTTTTTAAAAAGCCGTCTGCTACGGAGGCGTCAGAAAGCGTTTATATGAGGGAAAGGGTTAAACTGTTCATGTAAAAAGTATATCAAAAATAAAGAAGAGGGCCTTAATGGCCCTGAATCGCTCACCTGAGAAATTCAATGTGACTTGTCATGCCAAACATAATAAGTCATTTCTTTTACCAATCAACATGAGTTGAAGTAATCTCAAAGAGGCCCATCCAAAGAACATTTCTGCAATTATTTTTGGAAATTGGCCAAATACTTTTGGGGCAGAAGATTTTTAAAGTTCTCACTATAGCTTTTTAAGGCAGAACAGCTGTGCGCCTAACAACCATGTTTTTTTTACTAATCAACATGGCTTGAGGGAATCTGATAGAGGGTCAGAAAAGGAACATTCCTACAAAACTGTTTGGAAGAAGTTTTCACTAAAGCCATATTAGGCAGAAAAGCCCCGCCCCCTGGTGGCCATGTTTTTCGATAAATCAGCATAGCTTGAAGGAATCTGATAGAGGTTCACTCAAGGAATATTTCTAAATATTATTTGAAAATCGGCTTATTGGTTTCGGAGCAGAACAAAAAAATCTTAAGGTTGCCATGGAAACCAGAAATCTCCATGGATGAAAGATAATTGATGTCATTTTGGTTAGGAGTGCGGACATTGAATGAATTCTTTCTGTGAAGTTTCATCCCAATTTACCCACTGCTTACAGAGGAGAAGTTGTTGACGCACAACGCACAATGGACCCCGGACAAAGGGTGATCACTATAACTCACCTTGAGCACTTCGTGATCAGACGAGCTAAAAAATAATCATCAATTACTTAGATATATTTCTTTGAAAGTATGCAAATAGCAAGTCTGTGTCTACTAAGAAAATAGTTTATGTTCGTGAGAAAAGAATACAAAAAAAAAAAGGAATCACCAATTACTTAGTTAATAAATCTTTGTTGAAATAATGAAAATATCTAGTTAGCGACGACCAAAACTACAGTTTTCATAGCATTATTTGTTAACTTGCACAGTATATACATTTTATTGAGTGCATACAGCCTACAAAAAACAAAAACAAAGTCAATTAATTATACTTTTATTCTTCTTTAAATGTATGCAAATACAACTACATATTGGTGACTACTGAGAGGATGTTCTTTCACTTGAGCTATTATGATCACCCAAAGGCACGCGGTGTGGTTGTCATTCATGTCACATTTGGTTTCAAACACTCCTTCAATGGACCTACTCCAAAATAATTTTAGGAGAATGTGATCCTCTAACAAAACTGAGCTAAAACTCTCCTAAACCAGTGGCTCAATATCAAACTATTTCCACATGAATGTTTCATATATGACTCGATTCTGTCAACTGGTAGCTTATTTTGTCAATATGTCACTGTTTCTGGTTTAGAATTTGCTTAAGACCACCATTTCAAAGTAGTGTAAGTCTTTCTTCTTCCCATTTCAATTTGCTGGCCAACCTCAACAATCGCAAGCTGCTGCCAATGTGCAAAATGCATTGAGAATACAAAAAAGAATATTTAAAGGTGGAAGTATGTACAGTAATAGTTTCAAAACAGTAATGAAATAGGCTAGATGAATAGGCCTCTTGTCTCTTTAAAGACCGAATGGTACCATCATGCACATATCTTAAGATAGGTTACTCCAATCACAAATGGTCCAAGGAAAGAATGACCACTTAAATTGAGGAAATTATAGCAAGACGAAGGTATTTGGACAGACCATGAGTGCATGGTCAATGGCATACAGGTTAATATAGATCCTGTACAACATCGCAAATCTGGTGTCACTCTTTCGGTCCCCCAGCATTTCTCCAACACTGGCGAGATTTCTGTATCGGTTTGTCACAAAGCGAGCAGTCTTTGTATTATTTGTAATATACTAATGCCATGTCTGTAATAAAGGTCCCATACAGTGCTTCCGTAGTCCAAGGTGACTAGGGACGTGTATGCTTGCTCCTATACGTAGGTAGAACCAATTGACGTTCCTTCTGACACAGGCAAGTGTGTGGCTGGCAATGTTGCACATGTGCTCTCCCCAATCTATTTCTTTGTTAATTGTGCATCCAAGATACTTAACAGGACTGAAGGGTACCATCATGCACATATCTTAAGATAGATTACTCCAATGACACATGGTCCGAGGAAAGAATGACCACTTAAATTGAGGAAATTATAGCAAGACGAAGGTATTTGGACAGACCATGAGTGCATGGTCAATGGCAAACAGGTTAATATAGATCATGTACAACATCGCAAATCTGGTGTCACTCTTTCGGTCCCCCAGCATTTTTCCTACACTGGCGAGATTTCTGTATCGGTTTGTCACAACGCGAGCAGTCTTTGTACTATTTGTAACACACTAATGCCATGTCTGTAATAAAGGTCTACAGTGCTTCCGTAGTCCAAGGTGACTTGGGACATGTATGCTTGCTCCTTCACTTGGGTAGAACCAAATGAGAAACGAATGTTGTGCTCTTCAGCATGTTTCATGATTATGTATGTGTTTCGTGATATTGCAGCAGACACAAGTCGGTGGAAATTGTTGGGAATTCTGTGGCAACATACTTCTGTCCTGGTTATATAATTATAGAGACACATTTCTCCAGTTGAGCAGTTGATAGTGAATAATAAATCATGTTCAAGCATCTGACTGATGCAGATTAATTAAAGGGACATGGCTAGATACAAGGAGTCGGGGTGCGATACCCTAGATCTTTACGAAAAGTCCCCATGGTCTTTTACTTACTCAGTATATAGCACTGATACACGCTTTCCCGGAAATAGTACTTGACCACTAGTTGATTGGGAGTCAGGGTGCGAAACCCTAGATCTTTACGAAAAGTCCCCATGGTCTTTTACTTACTCAGTATATAGCACTGATACACGCTTTCCCGGAAAGTTCTAGTACTTAACCACTAGTTGATTGGGAGTCAGGTTGCGATACCCTAGCCCTTTACGAAAAGTCCCCTTGGTGCTTTACTTACTCAGTATATAGCACCGATACACGCTTTCCCGGAAAGTTTTAGTACTTGACCACTAGTTAATTGGGAGTCAGGTTGCGATACCCTAGATCTTTACGAAAAGTCCCCATGGTCCTTTACTTACTCAGTATATAGCACTGATACACGCTTTCCCGGAAAGTTCTAGTACTTGACCACTAGTTGATTGGGAATCAGGGTGCGATATTCTAGCTCTTTACAAAAAGACCCCTTGGTCCATTACTTACTCAGTGTATAGCACTGATACACGCTTTCCCGGAAAGTTTTAGTACTTGACCACTAGTTGATTGGGAGTCAGGGTGCGAAACCCTAGATCTTTACGAAAAGTCCCCATGGTCTTTTACTTACTCAGTATATAGCACTGATACACGCTTTCCCGGAAATAGTACTTGACCACTAGTTGATTGGGAGTCAGGTTGCGATACCCTAGATCTTTACGAAAAGTCCCCATGGTCCTTTACTTACTCAGTATATAGCACTGATACACGCTTTCCCGGAAAGTTCTAGTACTTGACCACTAGTTGATTGGGAATCAGGGTGCGATATTCTAGCTCTTTACAAAAAGACCCCTTGGTCCATTACTTACTCAGTGTATAGCACTGATACACGCTTTCCCGGAAAGTTTTAGTACTTGACCACTAGTTGATTGGGAGTCAGGGTGCGAAACCCTAGATCTTTACGAAAAGTCCCCATGGTCTTTTACTTACTCAGTATATAGCACTGATACACGCTTTCCCGGAAATAGTACTTGACCACTAGTTGATTGGGAGTCAGGGTGCGAAACCCTAGATCTTTACGAAAAGTCCCCATGGTCTTTTACTTACTCAGTATATAGCACTGATACACGCTTTCCCAGAAAGTTTTAGTACTTGACCACTAGTTAATTGGGAGTCAGGTTGCGATACCCTAGATCTTTACGAAAAGTCCCCATGGTCCTTTACTTACTCAGTATATAGCACTGATACACGCTTTCCCGGAAAGTTCTAGTACTTGACCACTAGTTGATTGGGAATCAGGGTGCGATATTCTAGCTCTTTACAAAAAGACCCTTGGTCCATTACTTACTCAGTGTATAGCACCAATACACGCTTTCCTGGAAAGTACTAGTACATGACTACTAGTTAATTGGGAGTAAGGGTGCGATATCCTATCTCTTTACAAAAAGACCCCTTGGTTCATTACTTACTCAGTGTATAGCACCGATACAGGCTTTCCCGGAAAGTAATAGTACTTGACCACCAGTTGATTGGGAGTCAGGGTGCGATACCCTAGCATTTAACGAAAAGACCCCATTGTTCCTTTACTTACTCAGTATATAGCACCGATACACGCTTTCCTGGAAAGTACTAGTACCTGACCACTAGTTGATTGGGAGACACTTGACAGCTCCTCAGAAAATTCAATAACCCGGACCGGGATTTGAACTCAAGACCTCTAGCTGGATTGAGAGTCCAGCGTGTTAACCACTAAACCATCGAGCCATTTTTCTCGTATACACATGAGCAAGATGAGCACTGCTCTAAACATCTTGAATAGTTCCAGTGCCGTATGACTTTCTGAATATGATGGTGAGTATTGGAGCAGTTCTTTAATAAGGCTGCGCTTAATGCCAACATGTCCGGCCGCCTTATGTGGATTTAGTCAACGACTGAGGTTTTACTACTCTCTGGATTGTAACATTAATATCTTAGCCGTTGGAAAGTTTCTGAGTGAAAACTGTTTGGAATTGTCGGTTCTGGATACTGGCCATACTCACATGGACTAAATGTAGTGTATGGGTTTCCTTCAGAGCTATCCAACGTCTATCTGTTTTCCTATGTTTGGTGCAAGTATGTTGTGATCTCCAATCTCTGGTTGCCTTCTTGCTTTTGGAATAGGATGTCATGAGTGTATGACCAATATGCTTGGTTTTTAGTTTCATCTGGACCAGGTGCTGGTTGTTTGTGTATGTGGTAAGCCATTTTCGTTCTTATAGTCCCGTTCTCTTTTCTATAACAGCATCCTGATCTCTCTAATGATCCAGGGAAAACCATATTTTCACTTGGCAAGTTTGTGCGGGTAATAGTCGGCAATCCCTTATTCTATGGTGAGCTGGATATCTGTTCAACAAATCATTCACTCATTGTCCAGATATTTACATTTCTTAAAATCTCATCCTTCAGATGAGCCATGAACTGTCTCATACAATCCCATTGTGTTTTCCAGTATAATTGATTGTTTGGTGTTTTTCGCCGCTTTCAATATTTTTTCAGTTATATCACGGCGTTTTCTGGGTAAGTTACCAGTACTACTGTTCCATTTTATCCTGACAGCAGCCAGTCAGTCGTAATGCTAACCCCGCAACCCTGTGCGCCAAGGAAGGCAGACATTACTCTCATTTTTAAAGTCTTTGATATGACCCGACTGGGTTTCCAGTATAAGGGTATGCTACGGGGATTCTGTCTGTGTACGGCTGGACGCATGTCGTTCTCCGTTTATCTGCTCTAAACTTCTGGAATAGTTCCAGTGCCATATGACTTTCTGAATATGGTGGTGAGTGTTGGAGCAGTACTTTAATAAGGCTGCGCTTTATGCCAACATGTCCGGCCGCCTTATGTGGATTTAGTGAACGACTGAGGTTTTACTACTCTCTGGATTGTAACATTAATATCTTAGCCGTTGGAAAGTTTCTGAGTGAAAACTGTTTGCAATTGTCGGTTCTGGATACTGGCCATACTCACATGGACTGAATGTAGTTTACGGGTTTCCTTCAGAGCTATCCAACGTCTATCTGTTTTCCTATGTTTGATGCAAGTTCAAACGTGTTTTGTGACCTCCAATCTCTGGTTGCCTTCTTGCTTTTGGAATAGGATGTCATGATTGTATGACCAGTATGCTTGGTTTTTAGTTTCATCTGGACCAGGTGCTGGTTGTTTTTGTATGTGGTAAGCCATTTTCGTTCTTATAGTCCCGTTCTCTTTTCTATAACAGCATCCTGATCTCTCTAATGATCCAGGAAAAACCATATTTTCAAGCTGCTGAAGCAAATAATGCGGCATCAAAAGTGTTAACAAGATTGTCCTTCAATTTGGCCTAGTGACCTAGTTTTTGACCCTACATGACCCATATTCGAACTTGGTTTAGATAACATTTAGATAAACATTCTCATAAAATGTCAAGCTGCTTTAGCAAAAAATGCGTCTACAGAGATTTTCCTTCAAGTTGGCCTAGTGACCTAGTTTCTGACTCGATATGACCCATATTCAAACTTGACTTAGATATCTTTAAGACAAACATTCTGACTAGTTTGTAATCAGGCATGACCCATAATCGAACTTGACCTTGATATCTTTAAGACAAACATTCTGACAAAATTTCAAACTGCTAAAACAAAAATTGCGGCCTCTAGGGTGTTAACAAGATTTTCCTTCAATTTGACTTAGTGACCTACTTTTTTACCCAACATGACCCATGTTCGAACTTGACTTACATGTCATCAAGACAAACATTCTGATAAAGTTTTATCATGCTCAAGTTAAAAATGCAGTATCAAGAGTGTTAACAAGATTTCCCTTCAATTTGGCCTAGTGATCTAGTTTTTAACCCGGCATAACCCATATTTGAACTTGGCCTAGATATCATTTAGATAAAAATTCTGACCAAATTTAAAATTGCTGTAGCCAAAAAAGCGGCTTCTACAGAGTTAACAAGATTTTCCTTCAATTTGGCCTAGTGATGTAGATTCCGACCCAATATGACTCATATTCGAACTTGACCTAGATATCATCAAGACAAACATTCTGATGACCAAGTTTTTGACCTCATATGGCCCAGTTTCGAACTTGTCCAAGATTTGATGGAGATGAATGTTCTGATAAACTTTCATGAAGATTGGATATAAAATGTAGCCTGTAGGGTGTTAACAAGCTCAACTGTTGACGACACACGACGCACGGACGCCGGACAAAATGTGATCACAATAGCTCACCTTGCACTTCGTGCATAGGTGAGCTAAAAATTAAAACGTTAACTGAAACATGTTCACACTGTGTCTAAAGAATGTACAATATGAGTGTTTTTTGTTTGACAGCTAGGCTATGCTGTGTTAGTGAATGAATGTTTGGAAGGGAGATTGTTGTGTCTATACGGTCCTAATGAGAAATACATGTACATTGTACATACATGTACACATATACATTATGAACATTATAATACATCATCTACAATTTGAAATCTTTTCCAAAAGAGAAAACTGTTAGAGTTAAAAGCATAATGTCAGAATAAGAACTTGCACATTACGAGCAAATTTTACTCCCCATAAAATGCTTTGAAAATATGCCTACCATAATCGAGTCAAATAGTCGCCTGTATGTCAAACCTGTCTCAATTCTCAAAGGCAACATCCCGCATCTTAGCTGAGCTAAAAGAGGGCGCTCGTTTTTACGTAAGTTCAGTTTAATGTAATATGCTGTGGTAAAAACTATCTTTAAACAGCTTATAAGTTCTCAGCTTTGGTGATTGCTGAACACTTGTTGACCCTTCCGTCGACCCATAGCACTGTTTGATTTTTAATTCAGCTAGGTTCATGATTATTATAATAATCCGTTAAGCCGATTCTGCACAAGATACTTTTCAACTCACTACACCAATTATTTTCACAAACATTGTATCTATATTAAATACAGTTTTGATAAGCCTATTTTCTTTGGTCATGATAAGTCTATTCATATGTCTTGAAACCAAAGTCTTTTATGTGGTAGAATTTTGAAATAATTCCTCCCAAAGCTCTCCCGGTGCCCTTCGATCGCCTCACAATGTGTAATATAGTCCAAGTGTTCATCAAAAATCACCTCTAAATACTTACAACACTTAACGGAACCTAGCACGTAAAAATGTATGCCGTTCTACGATGTCGCTAAATTTATTAATTAAAATAGAACACGTCACTTTTTACACCATCCAAAAAAAGTTTCTAACACTACTTGAAGATCATTTTCCGAATTTGCTGTAAAAACTATGGCGTCTGCATATAAAAGTAATGACATTTTTCTGTCACCAACTTGGACTGCAATGTCAAGGCCATTTATTTCTTTAACAAGATCATTAATAAATATTGCGAACAAAGTAGGAGAACTGCTGTCGCCTTGTTTGGCACCCTTTGAACTGGAGAACCAGTCTGTAAGCCTATTATTTATTCGTATACACGATTCTAATTTCTAAATTTGCAAGGATTTAAAAGAGTTGTAGACATTCCCGTCTATTCCATTGAGTAGTAATTTGTGCAAGAGCAGTTCCCTGTCGACAAAGTCAAATGCTTTTTGTATGTCTATGAATGCTGTGAAAACACTTTTCTTATTATGTATTATACTGTTCTATGTAAATATATGATATTTGTTTACCTAAATCCATTTTGTTCGATTCTAAGTGTTTCATAGTTATTTTGTTTAAGATTGCACTGTAAAGTTTACTTGCTCATGGCAATAGGCTTATACCACGATAGTTCAATGTCTCCCCTATAAGCAAAGATTACTCAAGTTAGGACTACCGACTCTGCAATATAGAAGACTAAGATCAGACACTATAGAAACTTACAACATTTTAAATGGGATAGACAAAGTAGAATCCATATTTATTCTAAATTAATACGAAGAAGAAGAAGAAGAAGAAGAAGAAGAAGAAGAAGAAGAAGAAGAAGAAGAAGAAGAAGAAGAAGAAGAAGAAGAAGAAGAAGAAGAAATATAAAGAAGAAGAAGGGGGAAAAAGAAGAAGAAAAAAGAAAGGAATAATAATAATAAAGAAGAAGAAGAAGAAGAAGAAGAAGAAGAAGAAGAAGAAGAAGAAGAAGAAGAAGAAGAAGAAGAAGAAGAAGAAGGGGAAAAAAGAAAGTAATAATAATAATAAAGAAGAAGAAGGTCATTATTTAACTGTCGGGCCCAGTTTGAAAATTTATCAAGTATGCTTATCCGTTGATTTTTAGCTCACCTGAGCTTTGCTCAAGGTGAGTTATTGTGATCGCCTTTTGTCCGGCGTCCGTCGTCCGTCGTCCGTCGTGCGTCGCCCGTCGTCCGTCGTGCGTCAACTTCTTCTCCTCAGTAACCAGTGGGTCAATTTGGATGAAACTTCACAGAAAGCATCCTCTCAATGACCTCACCAGAATTCCTTCAAATTTTTGGGATTCATGTAAAATTCTGGTTTCCATGGCAACAAAACGAAAAAAACTTCAAAATTCTTTTTCTCCCAAACTGCTTGGCAGATTTTCAAATAATTTTGTAGAAATGTTCCTTGGACGACCCTCTATCAGATTCCTTCAAGCCGTGTTGATTGGTCGAAAAACATGGCCGCCAGGGGGGGCGGGGCTATTTTGCCTTATATGGCTATAGTGAAAACTTAAAAAATCTTCTTCTCCGAAAGTGTAAGGCCGATTTTCAAATAATTTTGTAGAAATGTTCCTTGGGTGACCCTCTATCAGATTCCTTCAAGCCATGTTGATTGGTCGAAAAACATGGCCGCCAGGGGGGGCGGGCTATTTTGCCTTATATGGCTATAGTGCAAACTTAAAAAATCTTCTCCACTAGAAGTGTCAGGCCGATTTTCAAATAATTTTGTAGAAATGTTCCTTGGGTGACCCTCTATCAGATTCCTTCAAGCCATGTTGATTGGTCAAAAAACATGGCCGCCAGGGGGCGGGGCTATTTTGCCTTTTATGGCTATAGCGAAAACTTAAAAAATCTTCTCCTCCATAAGTGTCAGGCCGATTTTCAAATAATTTTGTAGAAATGTTCCTTGGGTGATCCTCTATCAGATTCCTTCAAGCATTGTTGATTGGTCGAAAAAAATGGCAGCCAGGGGGCGGGGGCTATTTTGCCTTATATGGCCAAAGTGAAAACTTAAAAAATCTTCAACATCTTCTCCTCAGTAACCAGTGGGTCAATTGGGATGAAACTTCACAGAAAGCATCCTCTCAATGACCTCACCAGAATTCCTTCAAATTTTTGGGATCCATGCAGAATTCTGGTTTCCATGGCAAAGAAACGAAAAAAACTTCAAAATTCTTCATCTCCCAAACTGCTTGGCAGATTGTCAAATAATTTTGTAGAAATGTTCCTTGGATGACCCTCTACCAGATTCCTTCAAGCCATGTTGATTGGTCGAAAAACACGGCCGCCAGTGGGCAGGGCTATTTTGCATTATATGGCTATAGTGAAAACTTAAAAAATCTTCTCCTCCAAAAGTGTCTGGCCGATTTTCAAATAATTTTGTAGAAATGTTCCTAGGGTGACCCTCTATCAGATTCCTTCAGGCCAAGTTGATTGGTCGGAAACTATGGCTGCCAGGGGGCTGGGCTTACATAGCTAAAGTGAAAAAAAAAAAAAAAATCAGGTGAGCGATTCAAGGGCCATCATGGCCCTCTTGTTTTTTTTTCCAATGGGTTCAACATTTGATATTATTGCCTGGCATCACTCACGGTACCCATCACTCACACACATGTTTTCTTTACTACAATTCAAAATCTAATATATATGCCTATTTCTCGCATACTAATAAACAAATGTGGCTAAAGATTGCTTTGAAAAGGAAAGAGAAGAAAGAAGAAGAATACGGGCATTATTTAACTGTCGGGCGCAATTTGCAAATGTATCAAGTAGGCCAGGGACACTATACACTCAGTTCCAAAAGAAAGTGTGCACTTTTTAATTTTAAATATTTCAATATTTAGCAGACATATCGGTTTCAATTTTCGCACACTATATCTCAAGTGTATTTGTCATCGATCGAGACCAAAATCTACCACATGGTATGAAGAGATTTTCAGTGTATTCGATTAGACGTGCTTTTGCCTGATTTGCACGTGCAGCTCGAGGAAAATGTACATGTCACCGAAAACATGTATGGGGGTAATCCTTAATGCTTATACAAAGGGAAAATCACACTTGAATTCACATCGGTACACAACGAACATGCCTAGATTGAATGAAAATCAGCGAATTCTAGCATTAACGATGCTTGCTCGTGGCGACAACGTTACTAACGTTAGTAGGGCGTTAGTATGCCACAGTAATTCGGTTGCGCCAACATTTCCACTAAACAGGTGGTGTAGCAGATCGCCGCAGATCTGGTAGACCTAGGGTAACAAATCAACAAACGGACAGGTTTATTACGTTGACGCACCTTCGACGTCGTTTTCAAACACAGTCTGATTCTCAGAGTAGCCCTGCAACTTTGATTTTAACACTCCGTCCTTTCTCGTTTAAAAACCACTTAAAACAAGCGCAGCTCAAAATCTAAAATGTTCGCCATATTGTACGTAAACAGATCTCAATTTTGGTACCAAATATATAGGCTTTCAGAAAAGTAGTCGATGAAAAATAATAGAAAACAAAGTGCACACTTTCTTTTGGAACTGAGTATATGTAATATAGTGTCCCTGAGTAGGCTTATCCGTTGAAAAAATAACTTTTCAACGGGTTCATGTCTACATCAGAGGTCCAGATAAGGAGAGGTATTCAGCTCTTTTTCCCACAATTTCTTTCTTATTATTAAAGCAAATTCTATGTTGTGGGTGCTGAAAAGAATCGTCTCACTGAGACGATTATTTTGAGTAACCACACCATAGGGTTAGAGGGTAAAATAAGGATTTTAGAACATGCAAACGCTCCTTATCTAGAACTCTGGTCTACATCTGCTTTAGAAATTCTCCACTACAAATTCTAATCTATATTAGCTCGTAACTCGCATACTAACAAATCTGGCAAAATAAAATATGATTATTGAAGAAAGGTGATAACAACATATGTTCAATTTCTTCTTCTGACCCGTGTCTCTATCAATTAAGATGCTGAATATGGGTCAAAATGCGTTTGCATGTGGACAATGGATAGATGATAAGTATGTTTATGACTTCATTTATCTTATCCTGGATCGGTAATTCCTTTGATGCTGTTCATGTTGTTCTAACTAAATTCTGAGATAATCTGGCTCCTTGTTTACCACAACATGTGTGATGATAAATAGACTGGAACCAATCATTTGAATTTTAAAAGTTAAGAAATATATCAGCACTGAAATAGTACGATTGCTCCCTATCATTGGCACATGTCTATATTTCTTGAAAACTTTATTTTTAACATACAGAAGAAATCTTATTATTTCTTTTAAATTGTCTATCAAATATCAAAATAGACGGATTGTTGTCAGCCTAGAACACAGACTCCTCGATCTGGCTTGCGATTGGACAAGTCAAAATCCAATCAAAGTGAACTTTAAAAAGTGGTTCCTAACTTGTTTCCGAAAGTGGCTATAATGTGTACATAGAACGAGTACCAGCTTTTGTTTACAGACGAGAATAAATGCAGAGCCCGCAATAATATTGTTGCAGAGCGAGTGAGGAACTCAACAAAGAAAGACAGAAGTATGGGGACGTTCAAACTGCTAACGCTCCTGCTTTTGGTTGATGCATCGACCGCGTGAGTTGAATATGAATATTTTCACTATTTATACATTTTCCTTTTAGATAAAAAATACATTACTTATGCATTAGGCCATTCAATGTAGTTCCGGTGTTTGAAGTCGTCTGCAGCAGATCTGTTGTATGTGGGAAATGTTTAAAAAGCGTCTGTCCATTAAATCTGAAGCAGATGACTTAGAAAACATTTACTCAAGATCTGGAAAATCTCTAGAGTTGTAGTTAAACTTACTAAAAAAAAGTTGAAAACATTGTGGCAAAAGGAGAAATTGCTTGTTTTGAGCAGGGTCTGAAAGACCCTTTTTTGAGCAATTTCTACTTTTACCACAATGACGCTGCAGGGGCGTCAGAAAGGTCTAAATGTGGGAAAAGGTTAAGATGCACTGTGGAAAAAGGAGAAATTGCTCATAACTTTAAAACAATGTTTTCAACTCTATTTAAATATTATTCTTTCATTTAAGAAATGATCATTAGTATTGCCTAGATGATTTCAAAGTTGTCTGCTGCCAATTTGTTGTATGTGGGAAAGGGTTATTATAGGTAATTTTGGTTAGGAAATAATCAAGAGAACATTTTTCTCCCACTATTTTAGACCTCTGTTGATGGTACTTGTTAGACTTCATTGATCAGGGCAGCGTGATTCTAATGAGATGAGTTTTCAAAAGTTGTCTGAAATGCGTCTATAGGTGGGAAAAGGTTAACATTAATGCTTTGCTGGCCTGTCACCAGGATTCTTCTAATTTTTGTGAAAAAAAACTTGTTAAGCACTTTTCCGACATACAAAAAAAATCTGCAGCAGCCAGATTTGAAAGCATCTAGGCAAAATTATGGAAAATCTTTATGAATGGATGTTTATTAATTGAAATGAGGTGAAAACATTGTGACAAAATAATTGCTCATTATGAACAATTTCTTTTTTTTATATCACAATATATTCATTTGATGATCAATGATAATTCTCCCATCTATAAGATTCTCATGTTTTTCTAGTTTTCTAAGAGGTTCCCCTTTCCTGCATAAAACAAATCTGCAGCAAACAACTTTTGAAAATATCTAGACAAATCATTGAACATCTCCATAAATAACAGAACATGACTTGTATTATTAATCAATACAGTTGAAAATATTGTATAAAAGCAGAAATGGCTCTTTCTTTGCAAACTTTCCTTTGTCAGAAAGTGTTGGAAAGTTGTCTGCTGCAGATGCATCAATATAATTCTATATACTGTATGTGACTGGGTCATGACATATTATAAGAAAGTTATTTGGAAAAAGGAGAAAAAGCTTTTTTCAGTTATCAATCCATGCAGTCCTTTTTTGTCAGTGTTTCCAAAAGCAAAACCTGCTGCAGTGGCATCAAAAGTTGTTTGTGTCAGAGAAAGTGTAAACAGGAAACCGCACTCAAGCCTAAACTAATAGGACTTTCAATTAGCCCCTTTCTCAACTGAATTTTGACACATTTGCAACAGATAACTTTTGAAACCATTGTGGCAAAATGAAAAATTGCTCCTGATGAGGACTGTAATATGTCCACAATGTTTTTAACTTTTTCAATAATTACACTTACATTTCTTGAGATATAATTTAAAACAAGGTTAACCCTTTCCCTCATACGACAATTCTGCAGCATACAGCTTTGAACATATTTTGTCAAATAATGGAAAATCTCTTTAATTGAATGGATAACCTATAACTTAAAGTGGAAAACGCTGGCAAAAGGAGAAATTGCTTGTCTTGAGCAATTTCTTCTTTTGTCACTATGTTTTTAAAAAGCTGTCTGCTGCAGAGGCGCAGAAATCAAATCGTCTATATGAGGGAAAGGGTTAATTGCTTCATATTTATTATATTTGGGAATTCATTACAGTTAAAGAAACTTTCAGTCAGATGTTGTTTTTTTTCATCCCTTTCTCAGATACAGACACTTTTTGACGCCTCTGCTGCAAACAACTTTTGAAAACATTGTGGCAAATTAGAAATTGCTATTTTCAATTTATAATTATACTTATATATTTCCTGAGATATTATCTAAAACAAGTTATTTGCTTCAGATTTATTGTATTTGTAAATTGGTTAAGGTTAACCCTTTCCCACAAACAGACGCTTTCTGACGCCCCTGCAGCAGATTTGAAATCATTGTGGCAAAAGGAGAAATTGCTCATTATGAGCAATTTTTCAATTTGTTACAATGATTTTCAATTCTTTTTAACAATCATACTATCAATTATCCCTTTCCCTCATATAGACGCTTTCTGACGCCTCTGCAGCAGACGGCTTTTTGAAAACATAGTAACAAAAGAAGAAATTGCACAAAACATGCAATTTCTCCTTTTGTCACAATGTTTTCCACTTTTTGTCATAGGTTATCCATCCAATAATAGAGATTTTCCATTATTTAACAAAATTTGTTCAAAGTCTTCTGCTGCAGAATTGTCGTATGAGGGAAAGGGTTAAAGAGATTTTCTATAATTTAGATTTGATAATTTTAAAGTCAGCTGCTGTAGATTTGTTGTTTGTGGGAGAAGAGTTAACCCTTTCCCTCATACGACAATTCTGCAGACGACAACTTTGAACATACTTTTTCAAAAAATAGAAAATCTCTATAATTGTATTGATAACCTATGACTCAAAGTGGAAAACATTGTGACAAAAGGAGAAATTGCTCGTTTTGAGCAATTTCTTCTTTTGTCACTATGTTTTCAACAAGCCGTCTGCTGCAAAGGCGTCAGAAAGAGTCTATATATGAGGGAAAGGGTTAAAGAAACTCAAGTCAGCTGTTTCTTTCAACCCTTTTCTCATACAGACACTTTAAGAAGCCTCTGCAGCAGACAATTTTTTAAAATATTGTGGCAAAATTAGAAATTGCTCAATATCTAGACTCAAATGTGGAAATATCTCTTTTAATTGAAGGTATGTACAACTATTAAATAAAATTAGGAACATTGTGGCAAGAGGAGAAATTGCTCATCATTGCCACACTGTTTTAAAAAGTCATCTGTTGCAGAGGCATCCAAATAAGTCTAAATGAGGGAAAGGGGTAAATCAGAATGTCAAGTACTAGACTTGAGCCTAGGTCAAGAAGCCACTTTGCTCAATAATGGTCTACATTGTATCAACCATTCTTGAATACTTACTGTGAGTGAGTCAATATGGCTCTCAGAAACTTGAACAATATGTTGTTGTCTTGTGTTAACCCTTTCCCTCATATAGACGCTTTCTGACGCCTCTGCAGCAGACGGCTTTTTGAAAACATAGTGACAAAAGAAGAAATTGCACAAAACGTGCAATTTCTCCTTTTGCCACAATGTTTTTCACTTTTTGTCATAGGTTATCCATTCAATTATCCATTTTTTGACAAAATAATGTTCATAGTCGTCTGCTGCAGAATTGTCGTATGAGGGAAAGGGTTAACCCTTTCCCACATGCAGATGTTTTTTTGACAAAGGGTAAAACCTTTCCCAAATACAAAAAAACTGCAGCAGACGATTGGCAAAAATGTGATAACTATCCATAAATGGATTATGTTATTAAGACATGTTAATAGTGTTATTATTAAAAAGAGTTGAAAACATTGTGGCAATTTTTGTGCACATTTTCTCCATTTGTCACAAAAGGTGTAAGAAAGTGTCTGTATGACTGAAAGGGTAAACACTTGCAGAAGCATTTTGTTGTGCAATTTATTCTTTCCTTATATGTTTTGAAGTCTGTTTCAAAATGATTTTTGCAACTTTCCAGGCATTACATTTTTAGCTAGACTTTTCGAAGATAAGAGCTATTACAGTCACTTGTGCGTTGGCGTTGCAACTTTGTTTAAAGTTTTGCATGCAAGGCTTTTTCTTACAAACCACAGATGATGCTATTGCTTTGAAGCTTCAAACACTTATTGGACATCATCAAATGACCTTGCAGGACAAGTCCCATAACTGTATATCAGATTTTGACACAATTGACACAATTAATCCCCTTTTCGGACTTAGAAATCTTGGTAAAGGTTTTGCATGCAAGACTTTTTCTCAAAAACCACAGAATAACTGATGCTATTGCTTTGAAACTTTACACACTTATTGGACATCATCAAATGGCCTTGCAGGACAAGTCCCATTACTCTATATCAGAATTTGATACAATATGCACCTTTTTGGACTTAGAAATTCTGGTTAAAGTTTTGCATACAACTACATTAGTCCACATCTCTGTATTAACTTTATGCAACACTTCCCAACCATCACACTCTATCCTGCATTTACTGCAAGTTATAGCCCTTTTTTGACGAGTCCATATCCTAGTAATTAATTGATGCATTGCATTTAAACTTTATACAACTCTTCCCAACCATCACACCTATATAAACAATCAAGTTTGATAACTCTTTCCAGCATATAATGCAAATTGTAGCCCTTTTTGTGGCGATTGGTTTGACAATCGCCACAATGCTAACAGAAATAACAACAATGAAATAATTTACATAGTCAGTTTTTAACAGCCTGTTGACTTTTTATTCCTTAATGCAAACCAATTTACCTACATCCGTTAAACGGCCAAATATATAGTTCCATCAGTGATGCAGAGACACGATTAATAATAATCATGTCAGTGCTACTTTGGTACCAGATTGATACTAAGATTTGAGATTTATGGAGATAATATCTACATAGAGTTAAATTATGTAAATATTATCTTTTTTCATGTTTGGGCAGATAATAAATATCATTGCGAGTTCTATCTGCCATGCAAATAACTCTCAACTCAATGACCCAGTAGAAGGCTTCTGGAAATTCCAAAAGGTTCTATAAATAGCTAGAGTATTGTAATTGATTGTTCTTAAATCTCAACATTATAAACGCTTTATTTTGTAGTTGTTGCAATATACATGTTCGAGTGCATCCCCTCTCTGTACGTTTTAGAGTCAATTAGCAATCAATGCTGAAAGTGTAGCTTAATTTAGCTGAACAGTTTGGCAAATAGAGAAATTGTGCTTTATGAGCATATTTTGTCTTTGTTTTTGCTCTCAAATTTCTCATAGCACTTTTAACTTTTCTAGGAAGAAAAACCTCAATTTGAAGGAACTAAATTGAACTGACCTGTTCAATATCAGACATTATTGAAACAAACACCAAACTAATGGATACTGTTTTCTCTCTTTTCTATGATAATTTAGTTATTTCTAAAGTGTACACAATATTTTATCTTAATATCCTCAAATTTTAATATGGCCTAGCGACCTGGTGACATGACCAATTTCAGAACGTAGCTTAAAAATCACCAAGACAACATTCTGGCAAACGAACATTATTCTACTCAAATTTACCCGCACCAGAGTGTACTATTATTGAAAATCGCAAGGCCTAACCCGAGATACAGCTTGTTACTTTGCAGGATTTTCTATACGATCGCCACTACAGTGCCATTGGCGCTTTGATTTTACTTAGAAATTCTGGTTAAAGTTTTGCATGCAAAGATATTATGAGTCCATATCCTAGTAACTACTTGATGCATTGCATTGAAACTTTATACAACCCTTCCTTACCATCACACCTATATAAAAAACCAAGTGTAATAACTCTTTCCAGCATATAATGCAAATTCTGGCCCTTTTTAGCTCGCCAGTACGAAGTACAGGAGAGCTTATGTGTTACCCCCGGCGTCGGCACCGTCGGCACCGTCGGCGGTGGCGTAGACACCTAGGTTTAAGGTTTGTGTTTAAGGTTTTAATTTGGGTTTTAAGGGTTTATACCTTTAGGAACCATTTGTCATCCATCTACGCACACCACTACACCCGTCCTGACCCTGGGTGAAGGTCAAGATCATTTCTACTTGGTTCAGTTACAAGGTTTAAGGTTTGCGTTTAACGTTTAACATATCACTCTGCATTCACTATTATGACATTGATTGCTTTCATATTTAGTTTATACATTTAGGAACTATTGGTCATCCATCTACGCACACCACTACACCCGTTCTGACCCTGGGTCAAGGTCAAGGTCATTTCTACTTGGCTCAGTTACAAGGTTTAAGGTTTGCGTTTAACGTTTAACATATCACTCTGCAGTCACTATTATGACATTGATTGCTTTCATATTTAGTTTATACATTTAGGAACTATTGGTCATCCATCTGCGCACACCACTACACCCGTCCTGCACCTGGGTCAAGGTCAAGGTCATTTCTACTTGGTTCAGTTACAAGGTTTAAGGTTTGCGTTTAACGTTTAACATATCACTCTGCATTCACTATTATGACATTGATTGCTTTCATATTTAGTTTATACATTTAGGAACTATTGGTCCATCTACGCACCCCACTACACCCGTCCTGACCCTGGGTCAAGGTCAAGTTATATCAGAGTTATTGCCCCTTTTCTGTCAAAAAATCTAACTTTTTCGTCACGTTTTCAAATAACTTTTTTTCTACTCAAAGGATTAGATTGAAACTTCTGACAAATGTTTATATCAATGTGTGTGATTGGTTCACAAAAGGGGGATAATCCAAATAATTTTATATCAGAGTTATTGCCCCTTTTCTGTCAAAAAATTAAATTTTCAAATAACTTTTTTTCTACCCGAAGGATTGGATTGAAACTTCTGACAAATGTTACTTTTTTTTTTATTCGACGTCTGTCTGTCTATTTTTTTTTTTATCCGGCGTCTGTCTGTCTGTCTGTCCGTCACACTTTTTTCGTCACGTTTTCAAATAACTTTTGTTCTACTCAAAGGATTAGATTGAAACTTCTGACAAATGTTTTTATCAATGTGTGTGATTGGTTCACAAAAGGGCGATAATCCAAATAATTTTATATCAGAGTTATTGCCCCTTTTCTGTCAAAAATTTAAATTTTCAAATAACTTTTGTTCTACTCAAAGGATTAGATTGAAACTTCTGACAAATGTTTTTATCAATGTGTGTGATTGGTTCACAAAAGGGCGATAATCCAAATAATTTTATATCAGAGTTATTGCCCCTTTTCTGTCAAAAATTTAAATTTTCAAATAACTTTTTTTCTACTCAAAGGATTGGATTGAAACTTCTGACAAATGTTTATATCAATGTGTATGATGGGTTCACAAAAAGGGGGATAATCCAAATATTTTTATATCAGAGTTATTGGCCCTTTTCTGTCAAAAATGTAATCTACTCAAAGGATTGGATTGAAACTTCTGACAAATGTTTATATCAATGTGTATGATGGGTTCACAAAAGGGGGATAATCCAAATATTTTTATATCAGAGTTATTGCCCCTTTTCTGTCAAATATTCAAATTACTTTTATTCTGCTCAAAGGATTGAATTGAAACTTCTGACAAATGTTTATATCAATTTTTGTGATGGGTTCACAAAAGGGGGATAATCCAAATATTTTTTATATCAGAGTTATTGCCCCTTTTCTATCAAAAATTAAAATTTTCTGACAAGGCGTATTGAAAATGTGTATTATCTTGCAATAGGTGATACTGTGCGACTTTACCTAATACTTTAACTGTTCTGAAGTAGGCCCTGATATACGATGGCCCTGATAGGCGAGCTATATTGTCCTCCGACAACTCTTGTTTACTTAAGAACTTCTGGTTAAAGTTTTGCATGCAAGGTACTTGAATGGATATATCTCAGTAACCACTAATGATATTGACTTGAAACTTCATTCATGTCTTCATGGGTGTCAGACAGTCAAGTTAGATAACTCTTGTATGAATTTAGTACAAATTATGGCCCTTGTTTGACATAAAATTAAGTTTTGCATGCATGGCACGATCATGCACACATCTCAGTAACCACTCAGAGATTGATTTAAAGCTTCAATATAGTCTTTAAAGGTATCAAACAATCAGATTAGGTAACTCCTGACTAAATTTATTATAAATTATGGACCTCTGTGAAGTTACAATTTTGGGTTGAAGTTTTGCATGCTAGGCCTTTTCTCACAAACAGCAGATGCTGTTCAAACAATACTTATCCAACCTGATTTATAGTTCTATACTATCAAGCCACTATCTTAGTAACAACTGTTGTTTATAGTATCAAATGGCCAAATAGTTGAGCATGCTGTCTTGCGGACAGCTCTTGTTTGCTTTACCCTTTCCCTTGCTTGGAAAGTATGCTGTGTGGTGTACTGGTGTGAGAAAACCAGGAAACGCATGAGTAGGTGAACTGGTCGCCGTGATATGACTGAAAAATTGTTGAAAACGGCGTTAAACCCCAATCAAACAATCAACCCTTTCCTACAAGTAGGCGCCTTCTGACGCCTCTGTAGGAAACAACTTTTGAAAACCAAGTGGCAAATGTTTTCAAGTCTGTTTCATAAGGATTGTTCCAATTTTCTAGGCATTACACTTTTTGCTTTAGATATGTTTTACCTTTTTCCAACATACAGACACTTCCTGATGCCTTTGGAAATCATTATTGTTTATAATGAGAAATTCAGGCTTTTGTCAAAAAAAAAAATCAACTCTATGCAATTATTATATACAAGAATTCATTTACAAGGATATCCCCTTTTCAGGCTTTTGCCAATGAAAATTCAACTATGCAATTATTATATACAAGAATTCATTTACAAGGATATCCCCTTTTCAGGCTTTTGTCAATGAAAATTCAACTCTGCAATTATTATATATACAAGAATTCATTTACAAGGATATCCCCTATTTCTGCTTAAATTTGTTCAAAGTCGTGAGCTGTAGATTTATCATGTGAGAAAGGATGATGGCCCTAAAACATCATATCTGCTTAACCCTTTCTCACATATAGCAAAACTACAGCAGACGGCCTTATATATCACCTAGGCAAAAATACGGAAACTCACTATAAAAGAATGTTAAATTATTGAATTGAGTTGAAGACATTGTAGCAAAAGGAGAAATTGCTCGTTTTGAGAATTTTTTCCTTTTTAGCTCGACTTTTGAAAAAAACGAGAGCTATTGTCATGATCCTGGCGTCGTCGTCGTCCGGTTAAGGTTTTTTGTTTAGCTCATTTTTTATTTTTATTTTTCTCCCTATCAGTCGAGCGTCTGTGCCTTACGTGGTGCTCTTGTTCTACAATGTTTTCAAAAGTCGTCTGCTGCAGAGGCATCAGAAAGCGTGTATATGTGGGAACGGTTTGACTTTTTCCCACAGATAGATGCTTTCTAACACCTGCAAAAGATGACCTTTAAAAACATTGTTGCAAACGGAAAAACAGCTCAAATTCATAATGAGAAATTTTTTATTTTTCTAAAATGATTTCATCTCTATTTAATGATTATACATTAGAGATATTCCCTATTTCTGCCTAGATATTTTCAAGCTGCAGATTTTTTTTATTCATTGGAATAATATAGCAAATGGTGCAAAAATTATAATATCTCGTTAAGGCCGGTTTACCCAATCCCACATACATAAATCTGGAGCGGACGACTTTGACATCATCAAAGTCAAAATAAAGAAAATCTATATAAATCATGAAAGTATGATAATTGAATAGATTTGCCACAATAATATCAAAATCAAAATTTGTGTGCTGTTTGTGGGAAAGGGTTAATCCTTTCCCTCATAAAGACGCTTTCTGACGCCTCTGCAGCAGACAGCTTTTTGAAAATGTGGCAACAAAAGCAGAAATTGCTCAAAACGATCAATTTGTTCTTTTGTCATCATGTTTTCAACTCTATTCAACTATTGTACTCTCATTTAAAGGGAGTTTGTACATTTTTTCGGGTATGTTTTCAAAGTTGTTGCTGCAGATTTCATATATGTGGGAAAGGGGGGTTAACTGCTACCAATTATGATCTCTTGTCTCTTTGTTTTTCAGAGAATACATATTTACCTTCCCCAAGAGTTTAGAATCAAACCAAGAGACGACATTCTGTCTGTCTGCCCAGAACATCGAAATAGAGAACTGGACGCCTGGTCAGAGTTATGAGCTTATTGTAGAGCTATCTTTAGAACAGCTGAAGGAACCACCCACAATTAAATTCAACTATCGGTTCAATGTGGCTCCTATTACAGTTGCAGGTAGGTGCTTTTTGAAAACAAAGTGACAAAATATAGAGTTGAAAACATTGTGGTAACAAGTAGAGACTGTTCATCATGAAGAATTTTCTTTTGCAAAAATATTTTTAAAAGTTGTCGGCTGTAGATGCATCCAAATGTCACAGCATGTGAGAAAGGGTTAACTTTTTGCTAAACATTGTATTAACCCTTTCCCTCATATAGATGCTTTCTGACGACTCGGGAGCAGACAGCTTTTTAAAAACATAGTGACAAAAGAAGAAATTGCACAAAACGTGCAATTTCTCCTTTTGCCACAATGTTTTCCACTTTTTGTTATAGGTTATCCATTCAATTGTGGAGATTTTCAAAGTCGTCTGCTGCAGAAATGTTGTATGAGGGAAAGGGTTAATATAAGGGTAGTCTAGACTGATAAAAAACCGTTACGTGGAAAATTTGTAAATGCTTGTTTTGAGAATTTTCCTTTTTTACTGCACTGTTTTGATATGTTGTCTGCAATAGACACTTTAAACATCTGTATCAAGTATTTTAAAGAAAAGTCCTTAACATCAAGATCTTTAAAACTAAACCCTCTAGTCTGTTTTTAACAATTTGCTTGTGGGCTTGTGGACATGTGGACTCTCTAGAGGCAACAGTTTTTCATTTAACATTCATGAAACTTTTTCAGTGTGTTTTTCTTGATGATATCTAGGTCAGGTTTAAGTACAAGTTATGTTGGATAAACAACCAGGCCTCTAGGTCAGTGTTTTTGCATTTTTGACTGAGCATGTTGGAACTGTCAAAATGATTGTCTTATTACAAAGAGCCATGGTATCCAGGTGTGTATTACATTATACCTTAATTTGATACAAGAAGTCTGCAGCAGATATCCTTGAAAAAATCTAGGCTAAAATATGGAATATCTCTTGAAATGAAATTTTAGTTAATGAATACATGGTAGTTGCAATCATTCACTATTTGAAAATGGATAGCTCAGTCAGTAGCAAGCAAGCTGTCAATCCAGGGGTTGTGAGTTGGAACCCCAGCTTGGCCAACATTCTTTCCGACGTTTGACAAAAGTCACTGTGACTTGAGTCATTCGTCTTTCACCAATGGGCTGACATGACAGTCTATGTGGATAAACAGCCAGTTGCTTGGAAAGTATGTTGTATGAAGTACTGGTGTGAGAAAACCAGGAAACAAATGAGTAGGTGAACTGGCCGCCAAAATATGACTGAAAAAATGTTGAAAACGCCGTTAAACCCCAATAAAAAATTCAATCACTTTCAAATCAATTTTATCCCCCTCATTCCTTTGCAGGCTTTAGTCACTGTCCAGCAATCACAGCTCCACAGGCATCTGGTCAATACCAGGCTAACGTGACAGTTAGCGTTGAAGTGGAAGGTCTAGAGGCACAAGTGCTTTTTGAAGATGGGACGGAAGTAAAGGTGACGAAACCAGACTACATTACTCTGATACAGACGGACAAGCCACTGTACAAACCAGGACAGACTGTTAAATTTAGAGCAATGACCATGGATTATCAATTAATGTCACAGACATTTGGGGTAAGGAGTTATACACATGCAGACACACTTTGACGTATCTGTAGTAGACAACTTATGAAAACATTGTGGCAAAAGAAGAATGTTTTTTTTGTCTAGATGTTTTTAGCTCACCAGAGCACGAAGTGCTCAAGGTGAGTTTTTTCGATCGCCTTTTGTCCGTCGTTCGGTGTTCGTCGTCAACATTTGCTTGTTAACACTCTAGAGGCAACATGTTGCATCCAATCTTCCTGAAAGTTTATCGGAACATATATCTCCATCAAATCTAGGCCAAGAAACTGGGTCACTAGGTCAAATTTAAGGAAAATCTTGTCAACACTCTGGAAGCCGCATTTAAAATTTGAGCATGTTGAATTGTTATCAGAAAGTTTGTCGTGATGATATCTAGGCCAAGTTCGAATATGGGTCATGTGTGGCCAAATTTAAGGAAAATCTTGTTAACACTCTGAAAGCCACAGTTTTGGCTTGAGCATGTTGAAACTTTGTCAGAATGTTTGTCTTAGTGATATCTAGGAAAAGTTCAAATATAGGTCATGTCAGTACAATAACTAGGTCACTATGTCAAATGTAAGGACAATCTTGTCAACACTCTAGAAGCCGCTTTTTAAATTTGAGCATGTTGAAACTTTATCAGAAAGTTTGTCTTTATGATATCTAGGCCAAGTTCGAATATAGGTCATGTCCTGTCAAAAAGTAGGTCACTAGGCCAAATTTAAGGAAAATCTTGTTAACGCTCTAGAAGCCACATTTTTGGCTTTAGCATGTTGAAACTTGGCAGAATGTTGTCTTAGTGATATCTAGGCCAAGTTTGAATATAGGTCATGTTGGGTAAAAAACTAAGTCACAACGCCAAATTGAAGAAAGATCTTGTCAACACTCTGGAAGCCGCATTTTTGAATTGAACATGTTGAAACTTTGTCAGAATATTTTTCTGGATGATATCTAGGGTAAGTAACTATGAATATGGGTCAGGTCAGGTCAACAACTAGGTCACTAGGCCAAATTGTAGAACAATCTAGTTAACACTATAGAGATCACATTTTTGACTTGAGCAGCTTGAAATTTTGTCAGAAAGTTTGTCTTGATAATATTGCCATTGGTGCTGAAAGAGTTAAAGTCTTAAATAGCCCATTCTCAGGTGAGCGATTCCAGAGCCTCATGGCCCTCTTGTTTAAAGTTGGCTGCTGCAGCTTCTTCTTTCTGTGCTGGATAGGGTTAAGGCATTTTTGCATCCTTAACATGAAATGAAAATGTTTTGGGAAGAAATGAATGAGGTAAAATTGTGGATTTGTGCGACTATGGGTATTTACATTTTTGGCTCTCCTCTGTAACTGATGATAGTGAAAGTTTGCATAATCAGACTCATCTGAGATTCTAAGATTGCGCATTTTGTATTTTCTGTGAGAAGGTCCGAGATAACTGCTTGCATTGTTCTTCTTTCATTACATCAAGTTTTTATGTGAGCCTGACTTTGAGTACTTCCAAGTACTTTGATTTCCTGAAGGGACTTATATCAGTTTTAACTCTTTTCCTCATACAACAAATTCATTAAATGAGTAAACATTTTCTTTTGACAGTTCAGTGAGATTTCTGTACAAGCTCCCAATGGTCTACAAATGATGAAGTGGAATAACGTGTCAGCAATGAATGGTAGGATATAACACTTCAATAGTCTATAGAGGAATAGATAAGAAGGAAGAAATCTGGTCTTTATCCCACAATTTCACTCAACAAAACCCTATGTTGTAGGTACTCAAAAGAATTGTCTCACAGAGATGATTCTTTTGAGTACCCACAACATAGGGTTTGTTTGTCAAATAAAGGTTTTGCTATTCGAAAAACTCACCTTAAATAAAACTCTGAGAGATATCTTTATTTATGATCAACTATATTTTGTAAACCCTTTCTCACATTAAGACAACTTTGGATAAGATTGTGGCTAATAAGTAGTTTCTCCTTTTGCTGCAATGTTTTCAACTGTATTAAAAATAAAAGCAATTTTTGCTGTTGCCACGATGTTTTCAAGTTTATTCAACAGTTTCTTTATAGGAGCTGTTTAGTATGATTTTACTAGATGTTTTTAAAGTCTTCTTCTGTATATTTGTTGTATGTGGGAAAGGGTTATCCCTTTCCACATACAGAAGCTTTGTGTTGCCTCTGCAGCACATATATTTGAGGGAGCAACCATTAGTATTATTAACCTTTCTCACATACAGATGCTTTCTGATGGCTCTTCAGCAGACAACTTTTAAAACATTGTGACAAATAAAGATGTTCCTCAAAACAAGCAATTTTGCCTTTTGCCACAATGTTTTCAAGTTTAAACTTTTATTTAACCTTTTCCCACATGCAATAAATCTGCAGCAGACGACTTTGAAAGCATCTAAGCAAACACAGTAAAGCTCTATAAATGTAGGTATAATTACTGAAAAGAGTTGAAAACATTATGGCAAAAGGAGAAATTGCTTGTTTTGAGCAATTTCTACTTTTGTGATAATATTTTCAAAAGTCGTCTGCTGCAGAAGCAGCAGAAAATATCTGTATATGGGAAAGGGTTAAGAGCTGATTTTGTCTAGTTGTTTTCAAAGTCTTTGCTGTATGAGTGATACTTTTAAATACATCCACATCCATTGGTATTATTATCCCTCTTAAACTACTGACATTTTTTGTCAGCGCTGCAGCAAATGACTTTAAAACAATTTGTGGCTTAAAAAGAAATTGCTCAAAACAAGTAAATTTCTCTGTTTGCCACAATACATTCAACTTTATTCATCAATTATACTTTCACTCAAAGAACTATTTCATATTTTTGACTAGATATTTTCTAAAGTCGTCGACTGAAAATTGGCTGTGTGTGGATAATCAGACTCAAATATTTGAGAGAGCATTCATTTGTTTTATTAACTTCTTCTTCTCTTACTCTTTGGGACAACTTTGTTGTGTAGTGATTGAGTGTCCACCTCTTGTGCAGGAGGTTGCGTGTTTGATACCCTGCCAGGTCATACCTAAGACTCTAAAAATAGATGGAATGGCTTTCCTTCCTTCATATACAAACAAACAAATAGTTACGCTTGATTTACTACACCACCTCCTCAGCCTCGGGTGCAGCGGTCGAGGGTTCGATCCCCGGTAGGATCATACCAAATACTTTAAAAATGGAAGTAATGGCTGTTCTCCTTGTAGCTAAGGGTTGCGGGGTTAGCATTACGACTGACTGGCTTGACTAGTAGTTCTTGTTAACGTACCAAGAAAACGTCATGATATAACTGCAAAAAATTTGAAAGCAGCATAAAACACCAGACAATCAATCTACAACATGTTTTACTTTCAGGTTTGGTCAGTCTGGAGATGCCTCTGAGTAGCGAGCCAGTACTCGGGAAATGGACGATAAAGGCTACATTCCCTGATGGACATTCTGAGACCACCTTTAAAGTGGATGAATACGGTAAATTGGGAATATTAATTTGTTAACCCTTTTCCCACATGTAGATGCTTTCTGAAGCCTCTTGCAGCAGTTAATTTTTGAAAAACATTGTGACAAAAGGAGAAATTGCTCAAGATGAGCAATTTTCCCATTTGTCACAATGTTTTCAACTTTTTAGCTCACCTATGCACGAAGTGCAAGGTGAGCTATTGTGATCACATTTTGTCCGGCGTCCGGCCGTCGTGCGTCGTCCGTCGTGCGTCGTCAACATTTCAGCTTGTTAACACTCTACAGGCTACATTTTGCATCTAATCTTCATGAAAGTGTATCAGAACATTCATCTCCATCAAATCTTGGACAAGTTCGAAACTGGGCCATATGAGGTCAAAAACGAGGTCACTAGGTCAAATTGAAGCGATATCTTGTTAACACTCTGGAGGCCACATTTTCAACTTGAGCATGTTGAAACATTATCAGAATGTTTGTCTTGATGATATGTAGGTCAAGTTCGAACATGGGTCATGTCGGGTCAAAAAATAGGTCACTAGGTCAAATTGAAGGAAAATCTTGTTAACACTGTAGACAATTTTTGCTTCAGCAGTTTGAAATTTTGTCAGAATGTTTGTCTTAAAAATATCTAGGTAAAGTTTAAATATGGGTCATATTGGGTCAGAATCTAGGTCACTAGGCCAAATTGAAGGAAAATCTTGTTAACTCTGTAGAAGCCGCATGTTTTGCTTCAGCAGCTTGAAATTTGGTCAGAATGTTGAGCTAAATGATATCTAGGTCAAGTTTGAATATGGTCAAATTGAAGGAAAACCTTGTTAACTCTTTGGATGCCGCATTTTTTTTGCTTAAGCAGCTTGAAATTTGGTCAGACTGTTTGTCTAAATGATATCTAGGCCAAGTTCGAATATGCTGGGTTAAAAACTAGGTCACTAGGCCAAATTGAAGGGTAATCTTGTTAACACTCTGGATACTGCATTTTTAACTTTAGCATGATGAAACTTTATCAGAATGTTTTTCTTGATGATATGTAAGTCAAGTTCGATCAAGGGTCATGTTGGGTCAAAAAATAGGTCACTAGGTCAAATTGAAGGAAAATCTTGTTAACACTCTAGAGGCCGCAATTTTTGCTTCAGCAATTTGAAATTTTGTCAGAATGTTTGTCTTAAAGATATCTAGGTAAAGTTCGAATATGGGTCATATTGGGTCAGAAACTAGGTCACTAGGCTAAATTGAAGGAACATCTTGTTAACTCTGTAGAAGACGCATTTTTTGCTACAGCAGCTTGACATTTTATGAGAATGTTTATCTAAATGATATCTAAGCCAAGATCGAATATGGATCATGTAGGGTCAGAAACAAGGTCAATAAAGGAAAATATTGTTCAAACTCCGGAGGCCGCATTTTTACTTTGAGCAAGTTGAAAATTTGTCAGAATGTTGTCTTGATAATATCTAGTCCATGTTGGAATATGGGTCATATCAGGTAAAAAAATATAGATCACTAGGACAAATGAAGGAAAATCTTGTTAACACTGTGGAGGTTGCATTCAGAATAATTGTCCTGATGTATTTTGCATTGTAGTACATTGTATAATTAAGGTGAGCGATCCAGGGCCATCATGGCCCTCTTGTATTTAGAAACTATACTTTGATTTATGGAGATTTTTCCCATTTTTAAATAATTCTTTTCGAAGTCCTCTGCTGCAAAGTTGTTGTATGTGAGTAACAGTTATGCTGCAGACGCATGCTATTTAACTATGAGACATTTGAAAAAATTGACCTCTTGCGAGTCCGAAGGTTTGTGAGATATGTAAATATTCCCCAGCTCTGATTGGACAATACAAAACAGCGTATTGCTATTGTGACGCAATTTTCCTTTTTAACACAATTTTTCTTTTTATTAGCTCGACTTTTCGAGGTTTTTGGTACCAATTCACTTTTTTGTCAAAACCATGACAGATATTGCTTTGAAACTTACAACACTTATTCACCATCATTACCTACATCAACAGACAAGAGTACATAACACTGTCAAGGTCTTTGTAAGCATTATTGCCCTCTTTCGACTTAAAATTTTGGTTAACGGTCAGTTTTTTGTACCAATTCACTTTTTTTCAAAACCATTACAGATATTGCTTTGAAACTTACAACACTTATTCACCATCATAACCTACATCAACAGACAAGAGTTCATAAATCTGTCAAGGTTTTTCTAAGAATTATGGCCCTTTTTCGACTTAGAATTTTGGTTAAATATTTTGTACCACCCCACTTTTTTTCAAAACTATTAGAGATTAAGCTTATACACTTGCAATACTTATTTAACATCATTATCTCATCAACAGACAAGAGTAAGCTACATTCTAATGGTTTTGAAAAAAAGTAGGGTGGTTCTAAAAACTTTACCAAAATTTTAAGTAACTTATTTACCATCGTTACTTCCATCAACAGCCAAGAGTGCATAATTCTGTCAAGGTTTTTTAAAGAATTATGGCCCTTTTACGATATAGAATTTTGGTTAAGTTATTCATACAAAATCATTTTTTTTCTTCAAAACAATTAGAGATACAGCTTAAACACTTACAATATCTTTTTACCATCATTACCTCCACCAACAGCCAAGAGTGCATAATTCAGTGAAGTGTTTTGTTACAATTATGACCCTTTAATGACTTATAAAGTACTTTGCTTATAAAAAGTATGATAAAGTAATTGGTTATGTTTTCTGTACCACCCAAAAAAGTTTTGTTTTATTGGCAAGCACGAAAAAGTCAAGCACGCTGTCCTCTGACAGCTCTTGTTATATATCTATTAACAAGTTTGCGACAGATAAAGGACAAATTTAAATGTTTTCAGTAATAAAATAACTCATTTTAACCCTTTCCCTCATATAGACGCTTTCAGACACCTCTTCAGCAGACGGCTTTTTGAAAACATGGAGACAAAAGAAGAAATTGCTCAAATTTCTCGTTTGGCAACATTTTTTCAACCCTATTCAATTATTGTTCGTTCATTTAAAGGGATTGTCTGTGCTTTTGTGTAGATGTTTTCACGTGACATTTTGAGGTGACATCATATGTCAATGACGTCACATTACCATATCTTGGGGTGACATAATATTTCAATTATGTCACATTACCATATTTTGGGGTGACATCATATTTCAATGACATCACATTACCATATCTTGGGGTGACATAATATTTTAATTATGTCACATTACCATATTTTGGGGTGACATCATATTTCAATGACATCACATTACCATATTTTGGGGTGACATCATATTTCACTGACTTCGCATATAAACATATTTTGGGGGAACATTAAATTTCAATGATGTCACACTACCACATTTTTGAGGTGACGTCATATTACCATATCTTGAGGTGACATCATATTTTAATGCTGTCACATTTCCATATTTTGCACTGTATACCGCTATGTTTTAGTTAAATATGAGATTTTAATCTGTCTTGTTGTGTTGCGCATGTCCATGTATACTGGATGCATAAGATGTAACTCAATGCTTCTGCGAGTTGGAAAGGGATTATAATGATGATCGACCAGTATGTATGTACTCCATTCCCACCCACATACAACAAATATGTAGCAAATGACTTGAAAACACCAAGACAAAAATGTGGAAGATTATTATGAACAATTTCTTCTTTTGCCACAATGGTTTAATATGTCGTCTGCTGCTAATGCATTCAAAATGTGGAATATTATTATGAACAATTCCTCCTTTTGCCACGATGTTTTAATATGTCGTCTGCTGCTCATGCATTCAAAATGTGGAATATTATTATGAACAATTTATCCTTTTGCCACAATGTTTTAATATGTCGTCTGCTGCCATTTGAAGAAGTGACTGGCATATGATAAGCTTATTCTGATTTGACAATTTTAAGTGGACATATAATTTGCTATTTTTAAAAAATAAAAAAATGTTTTTGGCCACAATGTTTTCAAGTTTATTCAACAATTACACTTTTTTTTAACACTTTCCCTCATATAAATGCTTTCTGACACCTCTGTAGCAGACATCTTTTTGAAAACATAGTAACAAAAGAAGAAATTGCTCAAAACGAGCAATTTCTCCTTTTGACATAATGTTTTCCACTTATAGAGATTTTCTATTTTTGGAAAAATACGTCCAAAGTTGTCTGCTGCAGAATTGTCGTATGAGGGAAAGGGTTAAAGAGCTGTTTAATATGATTTACTAAATGTTTGCTTTATTTTAATCTGTCATAGTGTATTTTGCATGTATACTGAATGCTGAATGCATTTGGGCCAGAAAATGTGCTGGTATATAAAAAAGAAAATTACATTAAACTGCCTTACCCATTTTCTGGATACACACATCATTATTTAGTTACTGATGCAAATTTTAAACTATTTAAACAATTGTGGGCAAAAACTGAAATTATCACTTCAGTTATAAATTGAGACTATGAAGTCTTGAAGCTTTGTCAAAAATATTTATCATTTTTCAGTTTTACCCAAGTTTGAAGTTGTAATAACACCACCCAAGTATTTGTTACCCACTACAAAAACAGTGCATGGAACTGTGTGCGCCAAGTAAGTAAACACCCCTTTTCCCACATTGTTAGAATCAATGTATTCTAAAAGTATCAGTAACTATCATGAATCTCTACAGTTGTGTTTGTAAGATCCAGGAGTTGTGAGTTCGAACCACAGCTTGATCAACATTCTTTCCGACATTTGACAAAAGTCACTGTGATGAGCGTCATTCGTCTTCCACCAATAGGCTAACAGTTTAGAGTCAGTTTAACCCTTTCCCTCATATAGACGCTTTCTGACGCCTCTGCAGCAGACGGCGTTTTTGAAAACATGGTGACAAAAGTAGAAATTGCTCATGATGAGCAATTTCTTCTTTTGTCACCAAATTTTCCACTTTTAGTCATTGGTTATCAATTCAATTATAAAGATTTTCCATTGTTTGACAAAATATCTTCAAAGTCGTCTGCTGCAGAATTATCGTATGAGGGAAAGGATTAAAAGTATATAGAATTAACGTGTGGTTACATTAGTCTGTCTGCAAGTTTGAATTGATGAATAAAGTAAATTCAGATCAGCCTATGCATCTATGTTGCCTTATCAGAATAAACGCACCAGGTGCCTCTGTAGAAACTCATTAATAAAAAGTGTAGATATTGATCAAACTACACAGATGCCCAGGCTTATCAGGATCTTGATTTTCAGTAGAGGTGTAATACTAGGTCTAGCACGTTTTTTCACTTTTGCCTGACATGGCTGTGACCTGGATGCTCTTGTATAAATTGCAGGCGTTGTTGAAAGCTCGAGTGGTTTGTCTCATTATATTGTCACTAGTTGATAATTGGCCCAACTCATATCATCGAGTAATTCACAATAAAAGAAATAGTTATGAAACTATATTTGCTGTGTAATAAGCATTTTGCACTGAACTGGTCATTTTGATTGTTGATGGAAGGAAGTGTGCCATATAGCATGAAACGTTAAAATCCATGAACAGCTTATTTTGGAGGCAGATTGTTAAAAAAGAACTTGGATCGCACTTAGGTTTTGAAAGTACCGTAGACCAACTCATCTAAGGCAATATTTCTAAATTGAATATACACTTTCCCACATCAAACAAATATGCAGCAGACAACAGTTACTATGAAAATATCTTGCAAAGATATGAAAAATCTCTGTAAATGAAAGTATAATTATAATTGAATTCATTGTGGCAAAAGGGGGAATTTATTATTTTTTTAACACAAGGTATTTAAATGTCGTCTGCTGCATAGGAGTCACAATATGTCTATGTGTTAGATAAGGTTTAGAAATACACAGCACAGAAGTACATTATATGAGCTATCCTACGAGAAAACTAACATTATGGCCTCTGCGTAATGTATCGACCCAGATCAGCCTGTGCAGTCCGCACAGACTGATCCAGGCCGACACATTCCGTCTCAGGGGGATAAAGGTATAGAGTAATGATTTCTGAAACAGGAAATCCACTGGAGGCGAAAATTATCTGTCAGGGTTAGCCTGCGCGCCATGCTTAGGCTGATCCGGGTCAATACTTTACGCAGAGACCACAATGTTGGTTTCCTCGTGGGACGGCTCATATTACGATGTTGACTTAACTGTAATTCCATGCCATGGTATAACCAAGGAAAGGTTATACTTTTTTGCATGTACAGGCCCAATTTGATGGTTTCATGCAAAACAGTTGTTACTACATCTTGAACAAGATTTTTTTACAACAGTTTTGCATGAAGCCCTCAAATTGTTGTCTCAGAGTTGTAGATAAGGGCGTTTTGCATTATCTAAAATCCTTGTATTGACTAACCCTATGTTGTAGGTACTCAAAAGAATCATTTCAACAAGACAATTCTTTGAGTACCCACACCATGGGGTCTGCCTAGATAATAAGAGATATTTTGTGGGGGGAAAGGGCTGTATACCCCTCCTTATGTAAACTTTTATTGTCTTGTTTGGTTTCAAAAGGTACACCTACGGCAAGCCAGTTAAAGGTACACTGGACCTTCAAGTTTGTTTTGGAGATAATTCTTATGCAAATAACTGGAATAACTATGAAGACAGACCATGTGCTTTACTTAGTGTAGAGGTAAACCTCCAATATTTTCTTGTAAAACTTTAGTTCCTATTTCAGATATTTACAAGAGAAAGTTGATGCAAGGAATCAATGTCGCCTGAAAAGACTGCATCAATTTATTTTTTAACACACATGTATTCTTGACTTTCATTAGTCTAAACATACACATAATGTTTTCATTAAGGACTAATTTCAGGATTTTTGAAATTCCACATACAAATTTCAGGATTTCTTTTGGTCAGGATTTTGGATTTGTTGTATTTGTCAATAAAAGCACAACAAATACATTTTGGGATTTAAATCTACATGTTTGTTCCTATTTCAGATATTTATTAACCCTTTCCCTCATACGACAATTCTGCAGCAGACGACTTTGAACGTATTTTGTCAAAAAATAGTAAATCTCTATAAATGAATGGATAACCTATGACAAAAAGTGGAAAACATTGTGGCAAAAGGAGAAATTGCAAGTATTGTGCAATTTCTTCTTTTGTCACTATGTTTTCAAAAAGCTGTCTGCTGCAGAGGCGTCAGAAAGCGTCTATATGAGGGAAAGGGTTAATTGTATTTTTGGTATATAACTGTTTTATTATATGGATATGAAGACAATTTACTAGTGGATTCGTATAATTAATATACTTTTTGTCTCTCCCACAAATGTGGAGTGTGACATAGCAGTCATTTTACCGGCGGCGGCCACTTTTTCAATTATGGGACATTATTCAATGGCAAAATTACCTGGTTCAAGGTCATTGTTTGCCAGAACTTAGCCTTGGTTAGGTAACGTAACCTTGGTGAACATTGACTGTAGAGGTCACATTTTTATACCCCCAGATACATAGTATATGGGGGCTAAATAGGAGTCACGCTAGTTGGTCTGTGGATATTTTTTTGTGAACACTATTTCTCTGCATCCCTTGGTCAAATATAACTTCACAAGAATGATTGATACCAAGCCTAGTTGTGCATATTGTCGGCGTGTTGCACTGCAAAAGTGAAAGGCAGCAGAAAGCGTCTATATGAGGGAAAGGGATAAAAACAGTGTTTGATGTATATAACAACAACTTGTTTCACAATTGATGTAAAATAAATACGTTTAACCCTTTCCCACATAAAACAAATCTGAAGCAAACGACTTTGAACACATCTAGACAAAAATATTGAAAATCTATACAAGTGAAAGAACATTTATTGATTAAACTTGTAAACATTATGGCAAAAGGAGAAATTGCTTGTTTTGAGCAATTTCCCCTTTTGTCACAAAGTTTTTATAAGTCTTCTGCTGCAGAGACGTCAGAAATCATCTATATCTGGGAAAGGGTAAAACTAAAGTTTGGTCAAATAAATTTTTTACAATATTTTCTGCTAGTCTATACTGAATACCATAATGATTTCAGATTGATGGTTGCTATGAGTTCTACATAAATGCAGAGTTGATCAAGCTTCGTTATCGAGATAAGTACTTTCACGGATACTCAGCCGATCTAATAATAAATGCAACTGTGATCGAAGATGGGACTGGTAGGTTTTGTCTTTACTTAGGGGTCTAAATAACGAGATGTCAAATCATTCCAACATGAAACTCACAGCTTTTGAAAACTTTGTGACAAAGAGAGGAATTTTTCTTATGAGTCATTTTTAGCTCGAGCTTATGTCATGGTGAATTGTCAGTCATGAGTGCGTTAACTTTTTGCTCCAAACAACTTTTTACTCCCTAACCACTTGGCCAATTAGGATAAAACTTCATAGGAAGCATCCTCTCAATGTCCTTCCTGAATTCCTTCAAATTTTTGGGATCCATGCACAATTCTGGTTTCCATGGCAACCGAAAGAAAAAAGTGTCAGGCCGATTTTCAAATAATTTTGTAGAAATGTTCCTTGGGTGACTTTTTATCAGATTCCTTCAAGCCAAGTTGATTGGTCAAAACACATGGCATATGGCTATAGTGAAAACTTAAAAAATCTTTTTCGACGAAAGCGTTTGGCCAATTTTCAAATAATTTTGAAGAAATGTTCCTAGGGTGACACTTTATCAGATTCTTTCAAGCCAAGTTGATTGATTGAAAAACATGGAGTCCAGGGGGCGGGGCTATTTTGCCTTATATGGCTATAGTGAAAACTTAAAAAGTATTCTCCTCCGAAAGTGTCAGGTTGATTTTCAAATAATTTTGTAGAAATGTTCCTGGGGTTTCCATGGCAAAGAAACAAACTTTAAATTCTTCTTCTCCCAAACTGGTTGGCAGATTTTCAAATAATTTTGTAGAAATGTTCCTTGGATGACCCTCTATCAGATTCCTTCAAGCCATGTTGATTGGACGAAAAACATGGCCGCCAGGGGGTGGGGCTATTTTGCCTTATATGGCTATAGTGAAAATTTAAAAAATCTTCTCCTCCGAAAGTGTCAGATCAATTTTCAAATAATTTTGTAGAAATGTTCCTTGGGTGACCCTCTATCAGATTCCTTCAAGCCATGTTGATTGGTCAAAAAACATGGCCATCAGGTGGCGGGGCTGTTTGGAGATTAAATTTTTGCCTTATGGCCGTGGAGCGATACTGGCCCTCTTGATCTTCTTGTTTCTTTCACCACTATGTTTTTAACTGATTTCAATACTTGTACATACAGTTATAGAGGTTATCCATTTTTTTGCTCAAGCTGCTTCGAAAATTGTCTGCTGCAGAAGTCTTATGTGGGGAAAGGTTTAGTTGTCTTTAATTAACCCAATTAAAACTTTATAGGAAGCCTCAGTCATCTCATCGGGTTAACCATCCTTTCCTACATACTGCAGCAGATGACTTTGAAAACAGTTGGTCCAAAATGTTGAAAATCTCTATACAGGATTAACAAATATTACATAAAGCTGAAAACATTGTGGCAAGATGACAAATTGCTCATTTTGAACAATTTCTCCTTTTCCAGAATGCTTTTAAAAGTCTTCTGCTGCAGAGGCATCAAATTGTTTGATTGGGGTTAAAGTCGTTTTCAAAAGATGTTCAGTCATCACGGCAGCCAGTTCACCTACTCATGTGTTTCCTGGCTTTCTCACACCAATACTACCCACAACATTCTTCCCAAGCAACTGGCTGCTTTTCCACATAGATGGTTAGCACATTGGTGGAAGACGAATGACGCTTGTCACAGTGACTTTTGTCAATCGTCGGAGAGAATGTTGGCTGAGCTTGGGTTCAAACTCACAACCCCTGGATTGATCAATACCAACTGGGCTACCTTGGCTCAGTAGAGGCATCAGAAAGCATCTGTATGTGATAAGGGGTTAAATAAACCCATCAGAAAGTCTCCCAGTTTTACTCTCATACCACTTTGTTTGATGCTTCAACAGTTTTTGATTGTTTGGTGTTTAACGCCGCTTCCAATTTTGTTTAGCTCCACTGGCTGAAAGCCAGTCGACCTTCTGTCATGGCAAATGGTCCATCTTTTGTGCGTCATTTTTTGCTTCAAACAACTTCTCCTCCCTAACTACTTGGCCAATTGGAATGAAGCTCTCAATGTCTTGTCCTAAATTCCTTCAAATTTGTTAGATCCATGCAAAATTCTGGTTTCATGGCATGGCAAGAACTTTTTTTGAAATTCTTCTTCTTCAAAACTGTTTGGCCGATTTTCAAATAATTCTTTAGAAATGTTCCTTGGATGCTCTCTATCAGATTCCTTCAAGCCATGTTGATTGGTGGAAAAACATGGCTGCCAGGGGGCGGGGCTGTTTTGCAATGTTGCTTAGGTGACCCTTTATCAGATTCCTTCAAGCCATGTTGATTGGTTGAAAAACATGGCCGACAGGGGGCAGGGCTGTTTTGCCTTATATGGCTAAAGTGAAAACTTCTCCGACGAAAGTATCTGGCCGATTTTCAAATAAATGTTTAGAAATGTTCCTTGTGTGACTCTCTATCAGATTCCTTAAAGCCATTTGATTGGTCTTAAAATATGGCTGCCAGGGGTGGGGCTGTTAGCCTTATATTGGCTTTAGTGAAAACTTATCCTCTATTTGGCCGATTTTCAAATAATTTTGCAGAAATGTTCCTTGGGTGACACTCTACAAGATTCCTTCAAGCCATGGTGATTGGTCAAAACACATGACCACCAGGGGGGTGCAGCTGTTAGGAGATTTAATTTTTGCCTAAAAGCAGTGGAGCGATACTGGCCCTCTTGGGCCTCTTGTTTTAATAGCTTTGTAGAAAATGTACTAATGTTCTGTTTTTAGCTCACCTGCCACATAGTGACAATGTGAGCTTTTGTGATCGCCCTTCATCTGGCGTCCGTCGTCTATCGTCCGTCGTCTGTCCACAATTTCTTGTGAACACGATAAAGTCATCATTTATTATCAGATGTTTATCAAACTTATACAGTAGCTAGATATACATGAGAGCTCGGTTCCTTTCGAAAACAGCCAGATCCATCCATGCATGACGGGATTATGGCCCTTTAAAATTGGCAAAATTGTTATAATTGACCTTTTGTCAACAAGATAGTCATCATTTATTATCCGATGGTTTATCAAACTTATACAGTAGCTAGATATACATGAAAGCTTGGTTTCTTTTGAAAATTGGCAAAATTGTTATTATTGACTTTGTGAACACGATAAAAAATTCATTTTTTTGTCACATGTCCTTCACATTGGTAATATTGACACATTGTTGGATGATGCAGATATTGAAAACAGAAATTCTACCTTTACATTCGCATTTACAATTTTCAAAGATTCCTTCAACCGATGTTGATTGGACGAAAATCATGGCTGCCAGGGGGCGAGGCTATTTTGCCTTATAAGGCTTGAGTGAGCCGATTTTCAAATAATTTTGTAGAAATATTCCTAGGGTGACCCTCTATCAAATTCCTTGAAGCCATGTTGATTAGTCGAAAACTATGGCTGCCAGGGGGCGGGGCTTATATGGCTAAAGTGAAAATAAAATAAAAACAGGTGAGCGATCCAGGGCCATCATGGCCCTCTTGTTTTAGTAGCTTTGTAGAAAATATACTTTTTATCGGTATATAATATATAGATTGTTCAATTTCATAGGTATCGAGTTATCAGGCATCTCCAATGGACCATCCCTAAGTTACGAGGTCATCAGTCTAGGATTTGAGGATGACTCGGGAGCTCTCTACAAGCCAGGCTTCCCATACAAGGGCAGGGTAGGTCTTCAATAACTATCTCTATTCTGTATCTACCTATAGACACATTTTGAAGCATCTGCAGCAGACGACTTTTTAAAACAAAATTTAAATTTCTCCCTTTGCCACAATGTTTTCAACTTTTTTAAGTAATTATGCCTACAATTATAGAGATTTTCCATATTTTTCAGTAGACATTTTCAAAGTCATCTGCTGCACATTTTCTGTATGTGGGAAAGAGTTAACTTACCCTTTCGACATTCAAAAATTCTGCAGCTGACGACTTTTTAAAACACTTATTATAAGCAATTTCTACTTTTGCCACAATGTTTTCAGAAGTAATCTGCTGCTGATGCGTCGGAGAGCGTCTGTATGTGGGAAAAAGGTTAACTGAAGTCATTTAACCCTTTCCCACATGCAGAATTGTTTTGATGAATTTTGAAAGAATCATAGCAGAAGTTGAAATTGCTCATAAAGATTATTTCATAAGCACTTACCAACATACTCATACACCTGCAGCAAGTGACCTTTTAGAATTATGAACAAGTTCTCCTTTAGCCAAAAGGTTTTCAACTCAGATCACTAATTATGCTTTGATTTATTAAAGATTTTACCAATGTTAGTTTTCAACCTTGTCTGCTGCAATATTGTTGTATGTCGGAAACTTTTGGAGCTGCAAAAAGTTGGTAACTTCAATGACTTTCTTATCATTGACTGAACCCTTTCCCTCATATAGATGCTTTCTGACGCCTGCAGCAGACGGCTTTTTGAAAACATAGTGACAAAAGAAGAAATTGCTCAAAACAAGCAATTTCTCCTTTTGCCACAATGTTTTCCACTTTTAGTCGTAGGTTATCCTTTTTGACAAAATATGTTCAATTGTCGCATGAGGAAAAGGGTTAAGTCATTATATCTAGCATCTTTCATCTCCCACAAACGGACTTTAACCCTTACAACAATTCTGCAGCAGACGACTTTGAACATGTTTTGTCAAAAAATAGAAAATCTCTATAATTGAATGGATAACCTTTGACTAAAAGTGGAAAACATTGTGGCAAAAGGAGAATTTGCTTGTTTTGAGCAATTTCTTCTTTTGTCACCATGTTTTCAAAAAGCTGTCTGCTGCAGAGGCATCAGAAAGCGTATATATGAGAGAAAGGGTTAAAAAAGTTTATGTGGGAAGATGGCTTGTTTCTGATAAATGTTGTCTAGATTACTGGTGCTAGGAATCCAGCCAACAGTTGAACTGTACACCATGATATAACTGAAAAATAACAACGGTTGAACTGTCTACCATGATATAACGGAAAAATTACAACGGTGGAACTGTCTACCATGAAAACATTCGGGCAAAAGGAGAAATGGCTTATAATAAGCAATTTCTTCATTTGCCACAATGTTTTCATTTCTAATCAATATTTATATTGCTGTTTATTGAGATTTTCCATATTTTGGTCTAGATAAGTCTCCTGCTGTATAATTGTTGTATTTGGGAAAAGGTTTACAAATCAATATATGAGCCGTTCCATGAGAAAACCAACATTATGCACTCTGCATAATGTATCAACAGAGACCACAGCCTGCGCAGTCCGCGCAAGCTAATCTTGGTCACACATTCCTCCTCTAGGGATAGAGGTATAGCGTAATGTTTCCTGAAACAGAAAATCCCCAGGAGGCGAAAAGTGTCTGTCTGGGTTAGCCTGTGGGCATGCCTAGGCTAATCCGAATCGATACTTTACGCAGAGTCCACAATGCTGGTTTTCTCGTAATTCAGCTCATATCTATCCATCGTGAACTACTAAATCCTAAACTACTATTTTCAAATGGCAAAAATATATTGAAAAAAAAAATTCAGAATAATATTGTTATTGTAGGTTAAAGTTACGAATCCTGATGGAAGTCCAGCTGCCAATGAAGAAGTTCAGATAACAGGTGAAAGTTATTTTCAGCATTATTTTGGGCGTTATGCTGTGAATGACAAGGATAGAAAGAGATTCAAATGGCTGAAGACATTTTTATCAGACGAAAACGGAATGATACATTTTGTCATCAATGACGTGGATGCTTCCATTGATCATTTGAGACTCAAAGTAAGTATATATAGAGGATATTTCATGAGTGTTTATTTATTATCATTTTTAGCTTGTCTGATTTTTTGAAGAAGAAAAAAAGACGAGCTTTTGTCGTCACTTGATTGTCGTCGTCGGCGTTGGTTAAGTTTTGCAATTAGGTCACTTACATGGAAACTATCAAAGCTAATACTTGTGTTTTGGGGGTCAAGGTCACTGTTACTAAAAATAGGAAAACAGTAATATATTCAATATCTTTAGTTAATGTACCAATATCATTTGATTGTCCATTGCATACACAAGACTCAGCTTATTATCTTGACTGATTGTGACAGCCATCCAACGTGAAGATCTTCCTTATCATGTATATGAACTTGGATTTATTTACACATAGTTAATCTTGTTGCAATATTTAAAAACTGCAGTTGTGTGCGGTCATTATAATATGTAAATATTCTTTCCGAATTTGAATGTTTTTTATATAAAATAAATAAACAGTAAAAGGATAATATCAGACGAGCATCAAGTTCACTAAGATGATATGCCGCGGAATTTATTAGTGATCCCTTATACATAAGATAGTTATATTTCATGAAATATATTAGTGATCTCATATACACATGCTAGTTATATTTCATGAAATATATTAGTGATCTCATATACACATGATAGTTATATTTCATGACATTTATTAGTGATCTAATATACACATGGTAGTTATATTTCATGACATTTATTAGTGATATAATATACACATGATAGTTATATTTCATGAAATATATTAGGGATCTAATATACACATGAAAGTTATATTTCATGACATTTATTAGTGATCTAATATACACATGATAGTTATATTTCAGGACATTTATTAGTGATCTCATATACACATGATAGTTATATTTCACGAAATTTATTATAATGTGATCTCATATACACATGCAATTTATTATCCCCCGCTTTTTCAAAGAAAAAAGGGGGGTTATTAATTTGGGTTTGTCCGTCTGTCTGTCACACTTCGTTTCCGTACAAGGGCTAGGCCAAGTTCGATCGTCGCTTTCGGTGGAGTTATGGCCCCTTATTTAACAAAAAATGTTGTTTGTTGCCGTTTCTGTGCAATAACTGCCACAAATGTGAACCTTTTTTTTTTTTTCAAACTTGGTAACAAGGTTAAATGCCTTAAGGGCTAGGCCAAATTAGATCGTCACTTTCGGCGGACATAATTCGGTGGAGTTATGGTCCCTTAATTAACAAAAATTGTCGTTTGTTGCTGTTTCCGTGCAATAACTACCACAAATGATAACCGTTTTTTTCAAACTCGGTAACAAGGTTAAATGCGTTCGATCGTCACTTTTGGCGGACTTTATTCGGTGGAGTTATGGCCCCTTAATTAACAAAAAATGTCGTTTGTTGCTGTTTCCGTGCAATAACTGCCACAAATGTGAACCGTTTTTTTTCAAACTTGGTAACAAACTAGGCCAAGTTCGATCGTCACTTTCTGCGGACTTTATTTGGTGGAGTTATGGCCCCTTAATTAACAAAAAATGTCGTTTGTTGCTGTTTCCGTGCAATAACTGCCACAAATGTGAACCGTTTTTTTTTCAAACTTGGTAACAACGTTAAATGCCTTAAGGGCTAGGCCAAGTTCGATCGTCACTTTCGGCGGACTTTATTCGGTGGAGTTAATTGCTGTTTTTGTGCAATAACTGCCACAAATGTGAACCGTTTTTTTCAAACTTGGTAACGTGGTTAAATGTCTTAACAGCTAGGCCAAGTTCGATCGTCACTTTCGGCAGACTTTATTCCTACAATATTTCCTGCAAGCTGGGGATATAATTTTCATGAATTTGCTTGTTAGTGATCTCTTATACACAAGATAGTTATATTTCATGAAATGTATTAATGATCCCTTATAGACATGATAGTTATATTTCATGAAATTTATAAATGATCCCTTATGCACATGGCTTTTTATGGCTCTGCAACACAAAACTTTTGTAAACATTGAAAAGAGAGGGAAATAATTTCTACCCATTTGTCAATGTCATAGTTTTTGTGTGAGCTGCATTAGTAAGTAGCACAAAGGGATGACTTCTTGGTCTGTCTTTCAAATTTTCATTTTCATTTACTGACAGGGAACACATTTTTTGAAGACTTTTGTTTTTGTATTTATTTGGACTTCCCATAATTAATCCTTTCCCACATACCACAAATCAGCAGCAGACTTTGAAAACATCTTGGTAAAATAATTGAATGAATGATTAAATAGAGTTGAAAACATTGTTTGAAAAAAGAGAAATTTCTCATTATAAGCAATTTTCACAGACGTCGGGAAGCATTTACATGTGGAAAAGGGTTACCTTTAAATACTATGAAATTGAAAAAGTTAATAAAAAATGTTTATTAACCCTTTCCCTCATAAAGACGCTTTCTGACGCCTCTGCACCAGACAACTTTTTGAAACATAGTGACAAAAGAAGAAATTGCACAAAACGTGCAATTTCTCCTTTTGCCACAATGATTTCCACTTTTTGTCATAGGTTATCCATTTAATTATAGAGATTTTCTATGTTTTGACAAAATATGTTCAAAGTCGTCTGCTGCAGAATTGCTGTATGAGGGAAAGGGTTAAAGGCATATCATATAAATGAAATGATATGCTCTTCAAATACAGAAATCTGCTGCAGATGGTTAATTAGAGATGAAAGCTAAAATATAGAAAATCTCTTTAAATGACAGTATCTATATATTGATTAGAGTTGGATTTATTGTGGCAAAAGAAAACATTGCTCATAACTATATATATATATATATCTAAGCTTTTTCTCCTTTTTTTCCAAATTTTAAAAAAGTAACAGATGCTTCAAAATGTGTCTGCATGTTTGAAATGATTGACCCTTTCAATATAGACACTTTTTGACGCCTCTGCAGCAGACAGCTTTTGGAAACGTGACAAAAGGTTTTCAATTTTTTTCAGTAATTCAAACCTTTGTTTATAGAGATTTTCCATGATTTACCCTAGATGTTTTCAAAGTCATCTGCTGTAGATTTGTTGAATGCGGGAAAGGGTTAACGTAATAAAATTTATGATAATGATTCAGATTGCTTCTAATGGTCAAGAGCGTCTTATAGCAGAGTATTTATGGTATCTTCATTTTCAGGCTGAGGCAATACAGTTTAATGATCGTTACAACTTTGACAGTAAGTTCATCGAAACGAGGAGACCGTACGGGTACCACACTATCACTAGAGTACATTCAGCCTCAGACAGTTTTATCTATATACCCGACGTGGATCAGACTCCAGATTGCGGATCAGATCTTGAAGTTGACGTGTATTACACGACTCCAACACAATCTACCTACAACTTCCAGTCAATGGTAAATCTTTTAACCATTTATCTTATACAAGGAAAGGATTAATCAGACGACTTTTCAAAACATTGCGTCAAAAGGGGAAATTCCTCATAATGAGCATTTTTTACTTTCGTCACAATGCTGTCACTTATATTTAACAATTAAACTCCTCTTACTTATGGAGATTGTTCATGTTTTTTACAAATACTAATTCAAAAGTCGTCTACTGTAAATGTGTTGGACATGCAGATGTATTTTATTGCATCTTGATCAGACAACTTGGGAAACATTGTAGCAAAGGAGAAATTGCTCATAATGTATTATTTATCAATTTGCCATAATTATACTTTCATTTATAGCGGTATTTAGCTCACCTAAGCACGAAGTGCAAGGAGAGCTTTTGTGATCACTCACCGTCATCCTGCGTCGTCTGTACGTCCGTCTGTTAACAATTTCCTACAAATGACTTCTACTAAACCATTGGACTGATTTCAAAATAACTTCACAGGAATGTTACTTAGATGGTCCTTTTTTGAAGTTGTTCAAAGAATTTAATTCCAAGTGGAACTTTGGTTGCTGCGACATCAGAAAAGGGGAAAATTTCCAAAACTTTAAAATCCTCTTTTCCAAAAGTACTGGCCTGATTTGAAAATCAATCTGCACAAATGTTCCTTGGGGGACCCTCTACCAAGATTATCCAAATTTTTCCGATCCGTTGAAAAACATGGCCACCAGGGGGTGGAGTTTATGTTCCTTATAATATTTATGTGCATTGTAAAACTTTAAAAATTATTTTCTTATCCAAAAGTACCTGCCTGATTTAATAATTTGGCACAATTGTTCCTTGGGTGACCCTCTACCAAGATTGCTGAAATTATTTTGATCTGATGAAAAACATGGCCACCAAGGGGCGGGGCTTGTTTTCCTCATATGTAATATAGTGAAAACTTAAAAAAATCTTCTTGTACCCAATCACTGACCCGATTTGAAAATAGTTTGGCACAAATGTTCCTTGTGTGACCCTCTGCCAAGGTTGTTAAATTTATTCTGATCCGTTGAAAAACAAGTCCACCAGGGAGGTTGCTTGTTTCCCTTATATATAAAGAGTAAAACTTTGAAACTATTGAAGTTCTTTTAAAACAGGTGAGCAATATAGGGCCATCATGGCCCTCTTGTCTTTATATTTTCCTTTATTTGTTTTCAAGGTCATCTACTGCAGATGTGTTGTATGTAGGAAAGGGTTAACCCTTTCCCTCATAAAGATGCTTTTTGATGCCTCTGCAGCAGATAGCTTTTTGACAACATAGTGACAAAAGAAGAAATTGCTCAAAACAAGCAATTTCTCCTTTCGCCACAATGTTTACCACTTTTAGTCAAAGGTTATACATTCAATTTTAGAGATTTTCCATTTTTTTACAAAATATGTTTAAAGTCGTCTGCTGCAGAATTGTCGTATGAAGGAAAGAGTCAATTTTAGAATTTTTCAAATGGAAAGCTATTGCAGGAATGTCTAGGAATAAAAAATTAATAACTTCTAAACATAGCTGAATAGAAAAGATTGTTGGGTTTCGACACATCTGCAGCAGACACCTTTTGAAAACTTTCTCGTAATGAGCGTCCCACGTTCAACCTCCGGCACAACGGTCATGGTAGAGCGCCGTTGGGCAAGGCACATTTTCTAGCCTAGTACTGGTTTGCTTACCCAGGGATCATGAATAAGTGAACTGTCGTCGTGATATAACTGAAATAATGTTGATAGCGGCGTAAAATCCCCAATAAAACAAAAAAATAATTTCTGGACTTTTTCCATAGTAATGCCTAGATATTTTCACAAAGTAGTCTGATGCAAAATTGTTGTAGGTTGGAATGGATTCATGTTTAACCCTTTCCCTCATACAACAATTCTGCAGAAGACGACTTTGAACATAGTTTGTCAAAACATAGAAAATCTCTATAATTGAATGGATAACCTATGACTAAAAGTGGAAAACATTGTGGCAAAAGGAGAAATTGCACGTTTTGTGCAATTTCTTCTTTTGTCACTATGTTTTCAAAAAGCCATCTGCTGCAGAGGCGTCAGAAAGCGTCTATATGAGGGAAAGGGTTAAATCCTTTACTATAGTGAAATGTGTACATATATTTCAATATCACTAACCCTTTCCCACTATGTATGGGTATAAAATAAATTTTCTTTTTATTTGCAGATGATTTGTTTTCCAGAAAAAGAAATCAGGCAATCATGCTGTGTTTAAAGTTGATATTTTTCCTAAAATAAACTCTAGGTAAACGCAGGCAATCATGTTGTATTTACAATTTATTTTCCAGGTAAAAGCAGGTGATCGTGTTGTCTTTACAAAGAGCCATGTTGTCACATTTGATGGTATTTCGAACTTTGATGTAATTGCTATTAGGCCGGATGAACTTTTGGAGAAAATGGGTAAAGAGAAAATCGGATTAATCCTTTCTCACATATAGACGCTTTCTGATGCCTCTGCAGCAGACGACTTTTGAAGACCTTGTGACAAAAGGAGAAATTGCTCAAAACAAGCAATTCTCTTTATTGCCACAATGTTTTCAACTCTTTTCAATCATTATACTATCAATACTATGTAATATTCCCTTTTTTGTCGAAATGTTTCAAAGTCGTCTTCTGCAAATTTGTTGTATGAGTGAAAGGGCGTATTCTTTCCAACCTACAACAAATCTGCTTCGGCAAATTTGAAAGGGTTAACCCATTTCCTCATTCGACAATTCTGAAGCAGACGACTTCGAACATAGTTTCTCAAAAAAATAGAAAATCTCTATAATTGAATGGATAAATTATGAATTTCTTCTTTTGTCACTATGTTTTCAAAAAGTTGTCTGCTGCAGGGAAAGACTTAAAGTGATTACTGTATATTTATTAGCTCGACTTTTGAAAAATGAGAGCTATTGTCATGACCCTGGCGGCGGCGTGATTGTCCGGTTAAGGTTTTTTGTTCATCAGTTTTTTTTCTGTTTTCTCCCTATCAGTCGAGTGTCTGTGCCGTACGCGGTGCTCTTGTTTTATTTTTAGCTCACTTGTGATCCCTCAACGTCTATCGTCTGTCTATTCACATTTTCCTACAAACAACCAATGGACCCATTTCAAAATATTTCACAGGAATGTTCCTTTGATGGTCCTGTTTCAAAAAGTGATTGTTTTTCAGAAATAGTCATTGTCACAAAGTGGCATCAGAAAAGGTGTAAAATTATTTATTTACTTTTCATTGAAGGTGTAGGCCGATTTCAAGATAATTTGATAAAAAATAATCATTGGTTGAACTTCTTAAAAAAATATTTAAGCCATATTGCTTGGTTGATAAACATGAAACAATAATTTCTTTTTCTCTGAAGGTGTTTGTCAGATTTCAAGATAATTTTGCAAAATTATTTGCTAGTTGAACCTTCACAATAATGCTTGGTTGAAAAATATGGCTGCCAGAGGGCATCTGAAAAGGTGTTAAATGGCTTAAATTTGAAACATGTAAATGGTATACAGAGGACTAGATAAGGAGGAGTAAACAGGTCCTTTTTCCATGATATCTCTGTAAGCGCTCATTAACCCTTTCCCTCATACGACAATTCTGCAGCAGACGACTTTGAACGTATTTTGTCGAAACATAGAAAATCTCCATAATTGAATGGATAACCTATGACAAAAAGTGGAAAACGTTGTGGCAAAAGGAGAAATTGCACGTTTTGTGCAATTTCTTCTTTTGTCACTATGTTTTCAAAAAGCCGTCTGCTGCAGAGGCGTCAGAAAGCGTCTATATGAGGGAAAGGGTTAAAACATACGTTGTGGGTACTCAAAAGAATCGTCTCATAGGTTTTTGAGGTCAGATGAGGATTTTAGAGCATGAAAAAGAGCTCTGGGTATAACACCTGAGATGGTTAGAAGTATGAAGTGTGTATTAGAATAGAAGAAATGCACTTGCAACTATGTAAATTTAAATGCAAATTGTGTAATATTAGTGTAACATAAGTTCTTTTCCACAATTTACTTTCATTTGAAGAGAATTTCCATACTTTTCACCCAGATGTTTCAAAGATAACAGCAGCAATTTATTGTTTTGTCGGAAAAGGTATCTATTTACTGTGTGTTTTGCATTATAGAAATGCCACCCCACCCAGAAATGGACCCGGTACCAGAAGATGACCCAACACCAGTGGAGGAAGAAGAAGTGGTAGAATCTCCAATTGTACCGAAGGTACCATGTTCATCTTCAACTTAACCCATTCCCACATACAGCAAATTTGCAAAAAGTGTAATCATTTAACCCTTTCCCTCATATAGATGCTTTCTGACGCCTCTGCAGCAGACAGCTTTTTGAAAACATAGTGACAAAAGAAGAAATTGCACAAAACATGCAATTTCTCCTTTTGTCACAATGTTTTCCACTTTTTGTCATAGGTTATCCATTCAATTATAGAGATTTTCTATATTCTGACAAAATACGTTCAAAGTCGTCTGCTGCAGAATTGTCGTATGAGGGAAAGGGTTAATAGAGTTGAAAACATTGTGGCAAAGGAGAAATTGCTTATTTTGAGCAATTTTCTTCTTTTGCCACAGTGTTTTCAAAAGGTTGCCTGCTGCAGATGAGTCAAAAAGCATCTACAAGAGGGAAAGGGAGCAAGTGTTCATAATGTTTTCTCAACTCTTTTTATTATGCATTCATTTCAAGAGATTTTAAATATTTTTTACTATATCTTTTCTTCGTTGTCTGCTTCAGGTTTGTTGTTCACAGTTCACCCGAAATTATGTTTTAGCTTGTCTGTTTTTCGAAGGAAAAGCCAAGCCTGGGTAGCTCAGTCGGTAGTGACAAGGGCTGTTCTTTCCGATGTTTGACAAAAGTCACTGTGACAAGCGTCATTCGTCTTTCACCAATGGGGTAACAGTCTGTGTGGAAAAGCAGCCAGTTGCTTGAAAAGTATGTTATGTGGAGTATACTGGTGTGAGAAATCTAGGAAACACATGAGTAGGTGAACTGGCCGCCGTGATATGACTGAAAGACTGTTATCATCAGCGTCGTCTGAGTCTTCATAAAACTTTAACCCTTTCCCTCATACAACAATTCTGTAGCAGACTTTGAACATATTTCGTCATAAAATGGAAAATCTCTGTAATTGAATGGATAACCCTATGACTAAAAGTGGAAAACATTGTGGAAAAAGGAGAAATTGCTCAAAAAGCCATCTGCTACAGAGGCGTCAGAAAGCGTCTATATGAGGGAAAGGGTTAACCTTACCTCATAACTCAAAATCTGTTAAATGGAACTTGGTACATATTTTCATAGGAACAAAACGCATGTTTATACCAAGTCTGTTAACTCTGGCTTTAATGACTATCAGTAATGCGTGACTAATTCCCCTTTTTTGACGTCGAGAAAAAGCAGACATGCTCGACGACTTGGGTTTTATTGGTTTCATACCTTTTATATTATCATAACCATGAGATAACATTTTGAGAACAGGAACAATTGCTAGTTTTGATAACTTCTCCATTTTCTGCAAAAATCATGTGCTATAAATGCCAAAGGCCAGAAGAGCTTATGCTGTGGCGTGGTGTCTGTGCGTCCGTAAACAATTGCTTGTGAACGCGATAGTCTTCATTGTATCGCAATCAAACTTATACAGTAGTTAGATATCCATGAGAGCTCGGTTCCTTTCGCAAACCAGCCAGATCCACCCATGCAAGACTGGATTATGGCCCTTGAAATTGTCAAAATTGCTATAATAGAGCTTGTGAACACAATAGAGGCTCCATTTACTATCTGATCTTCACCAAACTTAGATAATAGTTAAATATTGATGAGAGCTTGTTTCCTTTCGAAAACCAGCCAGATGTGCCCTTGCATGACTGGATTATGGCTCTTGAATTTGTCAAAATTACAGCTTGTGAATGCAATAAAGTCTTCAGTTTTGATTGTATCTCCATCAAACTTATACAGTAGTTAGATATCCATGAGAGCTCGGTTCCTTTCGCTAACCAGCCAGATCCGCCTATGCAAGACTGGATTATGGCCCTTAAAATTGTCAAAATTGCTATAATACAGCTTTTGAACACAATAGAGCCTCGAAGGATTTACTATTCGATCTTCACCAAACTTATATAGTAGTTAAATGTTGATGAGAACTTGGTTCCTTTTGCAAACCAGCCAGATCCGCCCATGCAAGGCTGGATTATGGCCCTTGAATTTGCCAAAATTGCTATAATAGAGCTTGTGAACACAATAGAGGCTCTATTTACTATCTGATTTTCACCAAACTTAGAAAATAGTTAAATATTGATGAGAGCTCGGTTCCTTTCGAAAACCAGCCAGATGTGCCCTTGCATGACTGGATGATGGCCCTTGAAATTGTCAAAATTGCTATAATACAGCTTGTGAACGCAATAGAGCCTCCATTTAATATCCGATCTTCACCATACATACATGCTCTGGATTGAAAATGACCAAAGAACCATCCCAGTAGAGCATAGGCCCTCATGGGCCTCTTGTTCAAAATGTTTTAATGTTTTTACAATAATTATAATTTCAACAACAGAGATTTTTCACATTTCTGTTTAGATCGTCTGCTTCAGATTACCCCTTCCCTCATACGACAATTCTGCAGCAGACGACTTTGAACATATTTTGTCAAATGATACGAAACCTCTATAATTGAATGGATAACCTATGACAAAAAGTGGAAAACATTGTGGCAAAAGGATGCGTCTATATGAGGGAAAGGGTTAATTGCTTGTGGGACAAGGGGAAGTGTAAAATTCCTATATTTTCCAGGTTTACATACCCCTGTCTGATGCAGTGGAAGCTGAACCAGTCTTTGAAGAGTTGATTGTACCTGTGATTGTCCAACCTTTAGGAAATGAAGGAATGGTTGAAGGTGAGTCACCAAAGGTCTTTCTGACATCCTTATTTGACCTCTTAAATCTTGGTCTGATATTCTTATTTAATTCTTATCATGTTCTGAACATTCTTATTTGACCTATAATCTGGGTCTGATATTCTTATTTAATTCTTATCATGTTCTTATAAACATTCTTATTTGACCTATAATAATGGTCTGAATTCCATATTGTGTCCTTTAATCATGGTCTGACCTCCTTATGTGTCCTTCGATCATGGTCTGACATCCTGATTTAATTCTAATAATGGTCTCATCACCTCTAATCGTGGTCTTGACATCCTCTGTTGTCCTCTAATCATGGTCTGAACATCCTTATTTGTCCTCTAATCTGGTTCTGACATCCTTATTTAACTTCTAATGATGGTCTGATGTCCTTATTTGTCCTTTAATCATGGTCTTGAAATCCTTATTTGTAATTTAATCATGGTCTGACATTTTTAGCTCGACTTCGAAGAATATGAGAGCTAAACTACTCACCCTGGCGTCCGTGTCACACCTTAGTTAAAGTTTTGCATGCAAGTACTTATATACTACATGTATTGCATTGAAACTTTCTACAACCCTACCTAACTATCTCACCTATGTAGATTATCAAGTTAGATAACTCTATGGCATATTATGCAAGTTATGGACCTTTTTTTACTTAGAAATTCTGGTTAAAGTTTTGCATGCAACTAAATTAAAATCCATATCTCAGAATTTACATGATGCATTGCATTGCAACTTTATACAACCCTTCCCAGCCATCACACCTATGTACACAATTAAGTAAGATAACTCTATCCTGCATATGACGCAAATTATCACCCTTTAAGAAATTCTTGTTAATTTATTGCAAGCAACTACATTAGAGTCCATATCTCTGTTACTAATAAGTGGTGGAATAGTCGAGCGCGCTGTTTTCCGACAGCTTTTGTAATATGACCTCTAATCATGGTGTGACATCCTTATTTGTCCCCTTATTATGGTCTGATGTCCTTATTTGTCCTTTAATCATGGTTTGACATCCTTATTTGTCCTCTAACCATGGTCTGACATCCTTATTTGTCCTATAATAATGGTCGGACATCCTAATTTGAGCTCTAATAATGGTCTTACATCCTTATATGACCTCTAATTATGGTCTGACATCCTTATATTACCTCTAATTATGGTCTGACATCCTTATTTGACCTCTAATTATGGTCTGACATCCTTATTTGACCTCTAATAATGGTCTGACATCCTTATATGACCTCTAATTATGGTCTGACATCCTTATATGACCTCTAATTGTCCTCTTATAATGGTGTGACATCCTTAGTTGACCTCTAATAATGATCTGATATCCTAATTTAATCATGGTCTGACATCCTGATTTGGCCTCTGATCATGGTCTGACATCCTTATATGAAATCTAATAATGGTCTGACATCCTTAAATGTCATCTTTTCATGATCTGACATCCTTGTTTGTCCCCTCATCATGGCCTAATTTATTTTCCTTGGCGACTGACCCTCTACCAATATGTTTAAATTATTTCGATCCGTTGAAAAACATGGCCCCCCCTCTTGTTTTCATTATGTGTGTAAACTGGATTTGAAAAAAAAATGGCACAAATGAACCTTGGTTGACCCGTTACCAAGATTGTTCAAATTATTCCAATCTGTTGAAAAATATTGCCACAGGGGAGGCAGAGCTTGGTTTCCTTATATGTATATATAGCAAAAACTAACTTTAAAAAATCTTCTTGTACAAACATAAAGGCCTGATTTTAGAATAATTTTACACAAATGTTCCTTGGGATAGACTACCTAGATTGTTGAAATTATTACGATTCACGACCACACGGGGGCTTTTCTTGTTTTCCTTTTATGGATATTGTAAGAGCATTGAAAACTGTGATTTCTATTAAATCAAATGAGCGATTTAGGACCATCATGGTCCTTTTGTTGAAATGTTCACCTTATGAAAAAAAAACCACTGCTAAATGAATGCACCTTATCAAAATAAACCACAGACAAATCAACACACCTTATCAAAATAAACCCCAGACAAATAAACACACCTTATCAAAATAAACCACAGACAAATAAACACACCTTATTGAAATAAGCTACAGACACATTTACACACCTTATCAAAGTAAGCAACTGACAAATGAATACACCTTATCAAAATAAACCACAGACAAATAAACACACCGTATCAAAATAAGCTACTAACACATTTACACACCTTATTGAAATAAACTACAGACACATGTACACACCTTATCAAAGTAAGCAACTGACAAATGAATACACCTTATCAAAATAAACCACGGACAAATAAACACACCGTATCAAAATAAGCTACCGACACATTTACACACCTTATTGAAATAAGCTACAGACACATGTACACACCTTATCAAAGTAAGCAACTGACAAATGAATACACCTTATCAAAATAAACCACGGACAAATAAACACACCGTATCAAAATAAGCTACTGACACATTTACACACCTTATCAAATAAGCTACTGACACATTTACACACCTTATCAAAATAAACCACTGACAAATAAATCCACTTTATCAAAATAAACCACTGATATATTAATACACCTTATAAAAATAAACCACTGATAGATAAGCCCACTTTATCAAAATAAACCACGGACATATTAATACACCTAATCAAAATAAACCACAAACAAATTACCACACCTTATCAAAATAAACCACAAACATATTAACACCTTATCAATATAAACCACTTACAAATTAATGCACCTTATCAAAGTATTAAAGCAACTTATCCAAAATGTCCACTAACAAAGTTATGCACTTTATCAAAATAAACCACTGACAAAGTTATGCACTTTATCAAAATAAACCACTGACAAAGTTATGCACTTTATCAAAATAAACCACTGACAAAGTTATGCACTTTATCAAAATAAACCACTGACAAAGTTATGCACTTAATCAAAATAACCCACTGACAAAAATATGCACTTTATCAAAATAAACCACTGGCAAAGTTATGCACTTTATCAAAATAAACCACTGACAAATTAACACACCTTTTCAAAATAAACTACTAACAAAAAAACACACCTTATAAAAAAACCACTTACGAATTAACACACATTTTCGAAATTAACCACTTACAAATTAACAAACCTTATCAAAGTAAGCAACTCACAAATTAATACACCTTATCTAAAGTGTCCACTGACAAAGTTATTCACTTTATCAAAATAAACCACTGATAAATTAACACACCTTATCCAAATAAACCACTGACAAATTAACAAACCATATCCAAATAAACCACTGATAAAATAACACACCATATCCAAATAAACCACTGACAAATTAACAAACTGTATCCAAATAAACCACTGACAAATTAACAAACCTTATCCAAATAAACCACTGATAAAATAACACACTGTATCCAAATAAACCGCTGACAAATTAACAAACCGTATCCAAATAAACCACTGACAAATTAACAAACCTTATCCAAATAAACCACTGATAAATTAACACACCTTATCCAAATAAACCACTGACAAATTAACAAACCGTATCCAAATAAACCATGGACAAATTAACAAACCTTATCCAAATAAACCACTGATAAATTAAGACACATTATCCAAATAAACCACTGACAAATTAACAAACCTTATCCAAATAGACCACTGACAAATTAATGCGCATTATCAATATAGACCACTGACAAAAAACCACACCAAAGCAAAATAAACCACTGACAAATTAAATCACCTTATCAAAATATAACACTGACAAATTAACACACCCATTTTTTGGCGGGAAAAGGCATGTATTTAGCATGCTAAACAAGTGAAACACCAACATTTAAATCATGGCTGAACAGACGCCAAAGAAACGGTGGTATGGTAAAGATTTGCCATTTCTAGTATGACGAAATGCCACACAGTCTTTTATAGGCCTAAATCATTTGAAAATTTATATTTGCTTTGGTTAAAATTCTGTCTTTCTCAAAATAGAATATTGAATATCCTCCATTTGTAATGATAGACCGCCGTCTTCAGTAAGGAGCTATATGTCCAGATGTCTCATTAATTTCAATGAATCGGTTTCAGATTTCATTAAGAGATTTAAGTACTTCCTTCACTTTGAAAACTTAACATGCTTACTAACCCTTTCCCACATAGAGAAGCTTTTTGACGCCTCTGCAGCAGAGGACTTTTGAAAAAATTGTGACAAAAGTAGAAATTGCTCAAAACAAGCAATTTCTCCTTTTACCATAATGTTTTCAACTTTATACAATAATTAAGCTTTAAATTGTATAGATTTTCCATGTTTATTGCCTAGATTGTTACACAGTTGTCTGCAACTGATTTGTTGTATGTGGGAAAGGGTTAAATTGAGTCAAATTGGTATTGTTTTACTTTCCTTTTCACTTACAGTATTGAATAGAATATTTTTTACAAATTGTGACCCAAAGCTTATGAGAAAGTCCCTTATACCCTTTCCCACATACCACGAAGTAACAGCAGACAACTCTGATAATATAAAGGCCAACAAATGGAAAGTCTCTTTAAATGAACCTATAATTATTGAATAGATTTAAAAAAACATTGTGACAAAAGGAGAAATTGCTCATTATGAACAATTTCTCCTTTGCCACAATATTTGTTTAAAGTTGTCTGCTGCAGATGTGTAGAAATGCGTCTACATATGAGAAATGGTTAGTTTGGTTAAGAAACATTGTGTCTATCATTACTCAACAGAAAAAGAGGCCCGACTAACTGGTCACTTCAAAATGACAGTGCCTATCACACATGATATGAGTCCAGATGCCCAGCTGTTGGTCTACTACATGAGGGATGACGGGGAAATTATTGCATCTGCTATCAAATTCAACATCGAGAAATGTTTTAAAAATAAGGTAAGAGTTCTGGTTCATGTTTTGCACTAGATATGATTATTTGTTATTTCTTTATTTAACTGCAAGTTTCATGATAGAATTTGCTCAACTATAAGGATGATGTGACCAACAGCCAGGTCTATAATTTAAAGATCAATGTTACTCTTCAAGGCCAAAGCCTATCTGTGAGGTCATTTTTTTTGTACTTTAACAAATCATCCTAAACCAAATCTCTTGAGTAACTGAAAAAATATGATATAGATTTATTATAGGAATAAAATATTGCATTTACAAGTACTTCAATGAATTTTATTTTTGGCAACATTCAAATTAAGACCATGACCTTAACCTTCGGCTTTGTCATTACAGGTTGAGATGAACTTCAAAGAGAAGGTGCTGACACCTGGGGCCAATGCAATGTTTACATTGAAAGCATCTCCCAACTCTGTCTGTTTTGTGGGCATGGTTGACAAGAGTATCAACCTTCTTGGTGGGCAGAATCAGATCACGCCAGCACAGGTAACTAAACCTTTTCCAACTTATCAATTGCATTCTGACTCGTCTGTAGCAGATGACTTTGTGGCAAAAGGAGATATTGCTCATAATCAGCAGTTTCTCCTTTTGCATCAATGGTTTCATCGCTATTCAAAAATGACTCTTTCATTTTTCCTAGTAATTTTTGTCCGTTGCAGATTCCTTGTTATTGTGGAATGGTTAACCTTTCACATATACAACAAAATGGAGCAAACAAGTTTGAAAACATTTTGTAAATCAAAGTGCTGAAAAGGTAAAATTGCGATCGTTCAAGAGGAAATGCAGAAGTGCATATAGAAATATCTATCTGAAAAAATCACTACCATGACAGACAAGTTATGATGCATCAGGCCAGAATGAAATATTTCCAAGATCATAAATTCCTGTTGGTCTTGTGAAAATTAATTAACCCAAATATATCATTCGGTTCACATGGTACTCTTTTAATGATCATATTACCCAATTGCTCTATGGAAATCCCCCCCATGAACATACATGACAGTACATTGTCCTTCTAGTTGACCAACAGTGAACAGATTAATATAAAAAGGCCTAAACCAAAAATAATGTACAAAAGAGTTTTGCATCTCCAAAACGGAGGGCAAGCGTGGCCCTGAATCGGTCACCTGAGTGTATGGAAGGCCTTTACTGTCTTAACCCTTACCGTGCTGAGACCACCATTTGATGGTCTGACGTCACGTTAACCCGAGCCGTGCTGAAACCACCATTTGATGGTCTGGCTACTGAGAATCAGTGGGTGGAGTTTATTTGCGAAATAAAAGCATTTCATGCACAAATTTCACCGAAAAAAGGTAGATGAAGTATTTAATTTAATAGATAACAGACTTCATATATTATGTTTACAGAAGTGAATATGGTAAAATTATCACAAAAACAAGGTAAAACAGTGACCTCTAACAAAAAATTGTCGGACTCGTAATACGAGTTTCTGGAAAATCCCGTAGCGAAATTTGAAACATGAATTAAATTGATATTCATGCTGCTGAATATATATTTTGCTGATTTTTCATGAGGTGTTTTCTTAAAACTGTTTAATTTTGTGATTTGTATCGATATCTTGAACAAAATGAGCTTTTATGACCAAAACAAAAAGTGAAAAAAAGGTGTGTTTTTTTTAGGACACGTATCTTATTTACTGCATGAACACAGTGGTTTGAAAAAGTGTTTTATTTAACAATATCATACAAATGTTTCATCACAGTCTGACATTTCTATTGTTAATTCTCTTAAATCTTTGAAAATATGACAACAACGAATGTTTCTGCTATTAAAATAAAGTTATTGTTATGAAAAAACAGTTAGGAAAAATGAGTGTCTATTTTTAGATCAGACATTTGCCTGGCTTCCAGTATAATAAATTGACCTAGTTCAATGTTTTGAAATAGGGTCTAATACCGAATTGTTGTATTTACAAAAACAATTTACAGTTGCAACATCCAGAATACAACATTGGATGAATCGTACTAGCTTATTTTAGGACTTAGTTTTAAAAGTTTAATAAATATCTCTTTATCAACAAAAGGTCGTATTTTACATTAACATTTTGGATTGAAAAGTTTGAGGGCGCCATATTATTCTCAACCAACATTCAACTTGCTGAAATGTGATGCAGAGAGCTATTGTACTTTAATTCAAACTTGTCTTTTCTTCTTCTTAACTAAATTAATGTTTATTCTAATCGATATAAGCATTCAGCACTGGTGTGTTTTCTCATCATTTGACATTTTCATCTCTAGTTTATCTGTTTTATTTTTAGCTTACATAAACTGAGCCAATTAGGCTAAAGTCAACAAACTGAAACTAGATATAAACTGAAACTAGATAAATTCTCTCTCTCTCTCTCTTTCTTTCTTTCTTTCTTTCTTTCTTTCTTTCTTTCTTTCTTCCTTTCTTTATTTAATCAACTTACCTTTAATTAATCAATCCAAGTAAAAACAAGTGTTTGTCACTTTTTGAATGGTTAATCCCACTAGTGCATCCAATTTATTTCTGTTTATATATTATGCAAACTGGTGCATTCTTAAAATATAACTAGTTTGAAGTAACTTTTTAAAATTCCACAGTGCATATATTTCTTTAAAACGTACACTCTTCAAGCCTGTGTAAACACTGATTTTCAATATATAAGACCACCTTCATAAAAAAAATATTAGAATTTGCACTATCAAACATTATTGTTGTTTTAATAAATTTCGGATCAATAACATTTAAAAAATGTACCGTATATACTCAGTTATAAGTCGCCCTCGTCTATAAGTCGCACCCCCTACTTCGAGGCCTAAAGTCTAGGGTTTGATGATTGACCCTCTTATAAGTCGCAGTTAGATTTTTGATTTTTTTCACGTCAAAACCCTATGACAAGCAGCGAGATATAACCCAAGTCATCATGATCGAGCATCAGATTTTTTGTTTAAAACATTCATATAATGTCCAATTAGTTTTATGTAAGCATTGATTTATAGTCTAAATAGATTTTACTATCATAAGAAGCGAGATATATAACCTTAAGTCATCAAGATCGAGCATCAGCTTTTTGTTTACATTATTTGAACATACAATGATGTCCAACTAGTTTTAATTTGTTTTATCTAAAGAGATTTACTGGGGAATACATAAACCGGTTTTGTCCGGTCACAAAAGGCCCCAGGTTATGTGAAAACACACTCGTCTTGATTAACCCTTTGTTTTATCTATGGTAATATAGCTCTCATTTATGGAGTTTATTCCCGATATTGTCAATTTGTTTCCAAGGTCGTTTGCTGCAGATTTGTTGTATGCGGGAAAGGGTTAACTGAAGGGGTAGAGGGTAGATGGAGGGAAAAATCGGCGTTGCATAACTGAAATTAATTCGCATACAGTGATAATCTGCTAACTCAGATTAAATTCTTCCTTTTCCCATGATGTTTCTGAGGCAGCTGAAAACTTTTGAAAACATTGCTAATTTCCCCTTTGTTTGATAATATAGCTTTCGTTTATGGAGTTTGTTCACCCTTTTTAATAAAAATCCACGGTTCAGCGACCTCAATTCTAACAGTCAAATAATTCTAACGCAACTGTCGCGTGTAAACCACACAGGTTTAAATTATCATCAAGCTAAAGGTGTTACATGTAAAATTACCCGAGGTCAAATTCTGCAGACGTGTACGTATTAGAGTGGGTAAAAACCGATAATTGCATTGTTAGCAGTTTGTATTTAATACACTTTAGCTACAGTTATTGTCTTTGTTACGACTCTCAAATACTGCAGATGTATCACAGTGGTAAAAGCCGATAATTGCATGTTTATCAGTTTTTACTTAATACACTTTAACGTCAATTATTGACCGTGTTAAATCACCCCGTGTGTAGTCTTGGGATTGTTTGTGGATTAATTATGACAATTTTGGTCCGACTTTTTTATCTCTTTAATTGGATCTGTGTTTGTTTTTTGCTTTCTAATGGTTTAATTTGGTACCATCACCCATGCAGGCCAAAATCACGGTGAAATGGGTCTTGTCGTGGCCATTATTATGGCTTCTTTTTATCACCTTCTGCAAACATGGACTTTCTAATTAAGATAGTTTGACAGCTACGTGTGTACGTGTCTACACAATGACAAATTATCACTTTCCCGCATGCAACAATTATGTACAAGGCTACGTTGAAAACATCAAGGCAAGAAACATCGTGGATAAAGGAGAAATTGCTTATTGCAAGCAATTTTGAGTTAGCATTAACATTTCAAAATTCGGATGGGAAGCCTCAATATATGGTAATAAGGGTTAATAAGGGTTACAAATCAATGACTTTTTGTTTAAAATAAAAACAACACTTTATCCTGAAATATAAATTAAAGTTTATTACATTATTTTTTCAATCACATAGAAAGTGACATACGACCTAGTAACAGTATTATGGTCTGTATATTTACGCATCTGGACTTGAGCTCCGCAATTTATATTTTCACAAAATTCAAAATGGCTTCCAATCGAGCTAAAATCGAAACAATAACTTGGAACAAATGACTTTTTAAATGTACATTCATAAGTTATATATTTTTTCTAGTGTTTGTTTTTATAAACAAATCAATTCTATAAGATATGTTTCTTTCAATCAAACTTGATTTATTCTGTTAAATCATCATTTAAGTCGCCCTTTTTATCAATGACCGGCCTGCACAGTTTTTGACGATCGGTGAATTGGAGGGTAATTTTTTCTGAATTTTTGCTTGACCCTCTTATAAGTCGCTCCCCCCACTTCACTTTCGATTTTGAAGGTAAAAAAGTGCGACTTATAACCGAGTATATACGGTAATTCTAAAATTTTGAATGCAACACTTTTATCATTTCGAAGATATTCACTGTTAAAATATAGCAATCGAAGATTTATAAATTACCATTTTAAACCTTCGTTTGTATCAGGGTGTGTTATTCTAACGTGGCTGTACTGGTCATAATTACGTTTTTATGAAATCTAATCGATTTTATATGTACTAAAATGGGGTTAAATTTTCCAAATAAAATCATATAACATAGATGTATTATCATTTGTGTCTGAAAATTTTCTTGATAACCGACGACACTTTTCATTTGTTTTGCTATTTTTTAACTGAAAACGTTTGCGCATTCTTTCATTTTTTATAAATGAGATACTTTGAAAAATCAGAATGTATAACACACATGGAATCATCAGTGATTCGTCTTTTTTAGAAAATACGTGCTTTATCTTCTTATAAGAAGGGGTAACTATATATAAGTAGAAAATTCAAAACCAGTCTCAATGTAACGAAGGTTTAATGATTTAAACAAAACACTGTTAACCAATATTTGCTTACTGCAAGTATGTCATGATAACATCTAGTACCAAATATGTTACAAATGTTCAAAATATATTGTTTAACAACTATGAAAAGACATTTATCATTTTAGCCATTTTGTCGTTTATAAGTGTTAAACTTGTTCAATACAATACAAACCAATGGTTCACCTTTTAAATACGAATTTTGCACTTATCTATAGAAAATTCACACGTCATACAGCCTATATGACACATTTTCATTGATATTAAAACATACATTGCAAACTTGTCCACTTGTTTCACCAAAAAACTGTCATAAGTAACGAAAGTTTGAAAGTAACGAAAGTTTCCTTAAACACTGTTCTGTTCATAAAAGATCCGTAGACAACACAAACATGGATTTTTATGTGCAAATTACTTCAGTAATGTGATATATGACAATAGAACAGGCAACATCTTAACAGTTCTGAGTGAATAAAACTTATTTCTTCATAACCTTGGAAAATGCTTCCAGAATAATGTCTTTTTCATTTTCTGATAATTGAAACATCCTGTGTGTTTTTCCAGTGGCTACTGGAGCTTTTATCCGACATAAAATTGAATTAATATTCAACCATATCAAATCCCGACTTGTTGGCCATTTGAACAGTTGTTTCCTGGGTTCCATGAAGTCCACTTCAATTTCATGGTCGTTGTTATCTATGTCGGCTACTTTCCCAATATACCACTTTCCGTCATAAACTGCGGCTACAAATTCATCAATTGTGTATGCATTTTCTGAAGCTATCTTCTCGGCTTCCTTGCTATGTTGTTGAGCATGTGTTTTCGCCTGGGGAGATTCTGTTATTGTCTCAGCTTCCTTCCTCACGGTTTCTTCGTTGTTCGTGTCCGTAGTGACAGTCTGTTTGGTGCCACTTTGTTGAATAATTGTTTCCTCCTGGGGAGGTTCTGTGTTACGAACTTCATCTTGTTTTTGGTTAATCGAACTGTCCTCCTTTGTTTTTTCAGTTCTCCAAGAGTCACACGTTTGTCCAGAAATGCATACTCCACAGTAGCAACTGACATCTTTAACTCTTATCCTAGACTCTCCTAAACTAAGGACTGCGTGAATCTTCATTGTTCCCTTGACCGGTTTTAGCTGCAACTTGTTTAGGCGTGTATCCGTTCCTTGGCATGTTTCCGTAGATACAAAGCGAAATGTTACGTTTTTCATACTTGACTGTTGTGCCCAGTTATAAAACCCTATCGCATCTTGAATTATGACTTTTCCACTTCGCATGGCTTCATCTGCCATTCGTTTACAAGTACCCCCGAGTCCATCACACGGGCCCTTACCGTGGCCAGCCTCGAAATAATTCCATCATCCTTTCACGCCGTGAACACATTGGTGATTGGCAATGAAATCAAACATTTGTTTGTTTCGGTATTGGCTTGTGGGAGAGTCACTCCAGTAGTGAATGTATTTCAGTCCACTGTCCATCTCCTTCAGAATTGGCATAAGTTCTGCAATAAATGCAATAACAGTTGATGATTTGTGGGCCATCTCATCGGATACAATGATAAAGCTTTTATGTTCAAGTTTGTCATCATCTGACTTGAAATATACAACCATTGGGTGCAAGGTAACGCTCGTTTGATTAAAATACGCACTCTGTACCTCTTCTAATGACTTGCAACTGTAATTCTCAGCAAAATCTAGTTGTATGATCATTTCGTGTTTCGGTAGCTTCTCTTTCAGTGTACGAATTTGTTCATACTGAATACAAACTCGATTTACATGTGCATCAAACTCGAACATCTGATTTTCTACGTGAGATATGAATTTGTCAGACTGCATCAGTGATTCGACAATTTTTGTCACATGTTTCCGCTTGCCCTTTTCTTCTACTTCCACACGTGTCCACTGGCCCAACACTACGCCCAATTTATCTTTCATCAATTCTGAACTGGGAATTTGTTCCATGCCTTTTTCTGGATTCACTGAGATGTTGAAGCCTTCTCTTCTGAGGGCTTTGATAGTCAGAGCGGCATTTTGATGTTTGGTACATAAACATGAGCTACGACTTGAAAATGCTGCTGTCAATATATATTTTGGACGTGATCTGCAAAATGAGGTAAACGAAATTTTAAGGTTCGGATTTTCAGACTTGAACTTGTTGTACAGATTTGTCAAATAATCAGTTAGCACGTGCGTTTGAACCTTTTCGCCCTTTTTCAACCTCTTTGCATCTTGTTTACCAGGTTGTGTCCTGCTATTGTCTTCCCTTGTCATGAAAGCTGTAACCTTAGTCTGGTGAATTTTGACTACGCTCATTCGTGCTGATTTTCGTATTTGATGCAGTTTACTTTCGCTTTTGTTCAGTCCATGTCTACATAATCCGGTCACTTTGGATAAATATGTAGAACATTTGTATTTCTTCATAACCTTGCCGGAGATAACATTATGAACGGCTTTCATTTTGCTCCTTGGTGTTTCCCTCTTTGTAGCCTTGATCTCACTGACGAGAACGTTACTCAATAATAACGACCTCTTAACGACTTTCTTTTGTGCCGTTGAAAGGTTAGCATCCGTCATAATTTTTTCAGTCTGTTTATTCGGGGTCATCTCACTTGTACTTGGTTGCTCTGTACTTGTCTTACTTGAACGAACCTTTTCTAGCTTTGCTTTCTGTCTCTGTGCTGATCTTTGGGATGTGCGACATCGCTTTCGAAGTTCTTCTCTTTCCATTTCAAGTTTTCTGATTCGTAAATTAGCTTCAGATAGCTCTCTCTTCCACCTCACCATGCCCCCTTTCTCCTGTTATTTTGAAAGTTCATTCTAACCGCCAAACGTCCCCTTTCTTGTGAATGACAGGCTTGCCCACTTTCATACCCACTTTTCTCAAGATCCACAGATTGATTGGCTAGCCTCTCTTGTCTTTTTTTACTGTAGAAAGCCCGAAGTTTCTGTCTATTCTTTTTATTTCTCCTGTCTCTGTCGTTGTCGGACAATGCCGCTGACGGGACATAATTTCGCTTCATGCGATCTTTTTCTCTCTGTAAATATTCCGCATTGTTCTTCTCCTTCAATCGTTGGCGGTACGCTTTTTGAATTTCAGCCCTGCTCTTCCCCATTACAAGTCTGAAATGAAGAAAACTTTCGTTACCGCCTTAAACTTTCGTTACCATGACTTGTGAAGATTTTTATCATATTAACAGCTAGTTGGTGCTTCCAGCAAATCAACCACTGCGTAAATATAGAATATGATTTAAAATTACAAGTAAAGCTTAAGTGCAAATATAAATTCATTTTTTAACTACACCTTGTGTCAGACTACGTATAGAAATAACGTATTTGAAAGGATAATCAGTGTGCAAAAATAACGCTTTTTGAAAACAATACGTTTTATTTTACACAAAATATGGATGTCAGATATATTTAGAACCGATATATAAAGAATTTTTTTGGCATCAAAATAAAAGTTAATGGTTTGAACTTAATAAAAGTAAATGTGAAACCTTCGTTATCGTTCGGTCACGAAGGTTTTACTTATTGTGCTCTCTCTTTTTATATGAAAGGGAGGTAACTAAGGGTATGGGCATGCGTTATAATGATCAACTAGATCAAAATGCATTTACAAAGATAAATGACTCAAACTAATTATAGTTTATGTCATAAATAATTCAAAAATCGTAAGGCTACTCACATTTCCGATAATTCTCTGTCAATACTGGACTCTGAATGCTGTTTAGTTCATTTTTTTGAACCTGGATTTGTTTTGAAGGACGCGAGGCAGTAAACTTTCACAATGACGTCATACATACAGAGCTACTTAAATTCGATTGTTTACTTTTCCATATTGGTAACGAAAGGTTAATTAACGAAGGTTTAAATGACGTCGTAATGATGTAATTATTTATTTAGAATTTTTATGTAAAGTCTTTGTTGTTTGGAAAGGCATTTGTGAAAGGTGATGTCTTTCATATTGTAGCATAATATTATTCCGTTTAAATCAGTTTTATTTTGAATTGTACAGTAACGAAGGTGTGCTGATTTACTTTTTAAGACGGGTGTCTTTCTTGGGAGTTGTATATAATGTTTTGCATGCGTTTGGTTACCACCAATCTGATTCTTTCATCAAATATATGCTGAAAGATGACTGCCAAAGAATAATACAACGATTGAAGACCAAGATGGTCAAGATACAGTTATCATAAAATACTGTCACGAAGGTTTATTAAAAATGCGAAATTCCGGCGACAATTAAACTAAGCAATATATTTAGGAAAATAGGTTGCTGACAATAAGAGCCATTCCTTTTTTCGAAACCCATGGAATGTATCTTTGATAAGGTGAGGAAATGCGATCGATATTCTGTTTTGTAGTCAAAATACACTTGATCAAATATCAAATATAGTGTCGGCGACAGTAACGAAAGTTTTAGTTTTGGCACCATATTTATAATTTTCTCCTGGTAAACCTCATAAATACTTGTATCAACGTTAGTTTCAATTTTCGTCGATGTCATTTGCAAATACCAACCCAAAAAATCTCAGATTATCTCATGGTTTCTTACAAAACTTTACAAAAATAATGATGTACCTTCTTATTGAAAAACAGTGAAAGTGTCAAGGCCTTATGATTTTAGCTATAAATAGTCACATGTTGTGTAGGAGCTATGACATCATCAGTGAGTGAGATTTACACAGAATCTATTTAAAGTTAGCCAAGTAAAGTTTTACTTCTAACAAACACTTATAGTGTTTATAATGAGTTTAAAATAGTTTTGTTCAGTGATTTTAAAATAAAGGGCATTGAAAGATTTTGTTTTCAATATTTGTAATGGAAAATATTTAGTAAATAATTACTAATCTTATATATCTGGTACAGTATTTCAATTTATTTTAATGGTATAATGATCTAACATGTATATGCAAAAACCAATTCAAATGTTATATGTGCATTGTCTGATCTTGATCTACACAACTAAATAGTAATGGTAAATACAAAATAGATATTACCAGAGATTATTTAACTTTAAAGATCTGTGATTTAACAAAGAAGAGTACAGTTCTTTATGGATAAATGCATAGTTATATAATTATGCCCCCTTCGAAGAAGAGGGGTATATTGCTTTAGACATGTTGGTCCGTCGGTAGACCAAAGCTTGTCCAAGTGATAACTCAACAATGCCTGGACCAATGGTCCTCAAACTTGGTTTGGAGGTTGGGGATTGACCATTAGACGAACCCTACGGATTTTGAGGTCATCAGGTCAAAGTCACAGTGACCTTGAATGCGAAAAGCTTGTCCAAGTGATAACTCAACATTGCCTGCACCTATGGCCCTCAAACTTGACATTGAGGCTGGGCCTGATCAGTAAATGACTCCTATTGATTTTGAGGTCAGTAGATTAAAGGTCAAGGTCACAGTGACCTTGAATGCAAAAAGCTTATCCTAGTGATATAACTCGACATTGGCTGCACCCATGGCCCTCAAACTTGACATGGAGGCTAGGGGTGACCACTAGATGACCTCTATTGATTGTGAGGTCATCAGGTCAAACGTAAAGGTCACTGACCTTGAATGCGAAATTTTGTCCGAGTGATAACTCAACATTGCGTGCACCCATGACCCTAAAACTTAACATGGAGGCTAGGGGTGAACAGAAGATGACCCTTATTGTGAGATAACTAAACAATGCCTGGAGCTTTAGTCCTCAAACTTGACTGGTAGGTTTGGCCTGACCAGTAGATGGTCTCTTTTGATTTTAAGGTCATCAGGTCAAAGGTCAAGGTCAGTGACCTTGAACACAAAACCTTGTCAGAGTGATTACTTCACATTGCCTGCATCTATGGCCCTAAAACTTGACATGGAGGCTGAGGGTGACCAGTAGATGACCTCTATTGATTTTGAGGTCATCAGGGGAAAATTGTCCCAAATATTCCTGACAACATGGCGCTCTGGGGGGCATAATGTTTGACAAACATCTCTTGTTATGGTCAAAGTTTGATAGACATATTTATGCAATAAGAATTAACTTTACACACAAAATAATGATGACTATCTAGTGAGAGTTTCACAGTTGTCAAATCCTCCCTGCATGATGATTCCATACATATTAACTGGAGGGGATTAGAGCTATGGTCAGTCTGTCAGATATATTTATACTTGTTTGGTGTTTTATGCAACTTACAACATACATTAATTCCTACAGACATAATATGGCATTGCCTTGGTTTATTACCAATATTGTGCCAAGGAGGGAAGACTACCATTTCAAAATCTTTGATGTGACCATCCCAGTGATCAAATCACCCAGATAGGAAAAAAAAATCATGATTTATAACACTTTTTTTTAAAAAAAATAAGATTCAAGAAAATTGGTAGATAGATTTCTATATGCATAGACCTTTCTAGCAGAAACATGTGATGTGCATAACCTTCAGATTGCCCTCCATGCACATAACTACAATAATGTGACATAGCAAGTTTGTGCCCACCACTTAACCCTGCAACAAATCTGCAGCAGACAACTTTATAAATATCTAGACAAAAAAAGTGGAAAATCTCTGAGAATGCAATTATAATTTTTGAGGAATTTAAAACAAAAAAGTATGTTATATTTCTATCATTGACAGAGTCAGAAAATAGAGTACAACTCATTGTGACAAAAAGAGATGTTTTCAAACATGCTCTGAATGTTTGAAAGGGATTAATGAAATGGAGTTTTTGATAATTCAAAGTATAAGAACTTGGTTTAAAAGAAATTGGGTTTACATTTTGGCATATGTTCCTTTAATCAAATTATATAATTGCATATGCCAAGTGATTTCAAAATTTATTCATGTCTGTTGACAACAGGAAACGGTCTATTTCTTCTGATTATGATCTTGAAGTGTGACCTTGACCATAGAGCTACAACATGGTTTTGTATGCAACAAAGTGACTCATATTGTTAAAGTTAGCAACTATGCCAAGAACTTAAAAATGTCTGTAGCACTTGACATTGAAATGTGGCATTAACCTGTGAGTTGCAACCCTTATTTGCATTAAAATGAACATTTATACAAAATTATTTGGAGGGAAAAATGCTTATATTGGTACAAGTTAATGTTGGTAAGCTGACCGGCTTGTTTTAACCTGATTTGACATTTGACCTTGATGCGTGACCTTGACCTGTGAGTTTCAACTCTAAGTCTTGTATGTGAAATACTGTCTCATTAACATTAGTGCATACTTATCTGAAAATATGTATGTTGAAGTTGAACAAATTATGAATAGTTATATTTCGCTTATTTTTGAAAAAGGGGGGTTATTAATTTCGGTTTGTCTGTCTGTCTGTCTGTCTGTCTGTCACACTTCGTTTCCGTGCAATAACTGCCACAAATGTGATTTTTTTTTTTTAAACTTGGTAACAAGGTTAAATGCCTTAAGGGCTAGGCCAAGTTCGATCGTCACTTTCGGCGGACTATATTTGGTGGAGTTATGGCCCCTTATTTAACAAAAAATGTCGTTTCTTGTTGTTTCCGTGCAATAACTGCCACAAATGTGAACCGGTTTTTTCAAACTTGGTAACAAGGTTAAATGCCTTAAGGGCTAGGCCAAGTTCGATCGTCACTTTCGGCGGACTATATTTGGTGGAGTTATGGCCCCTTATTTAACAAAAAATGTCGTTTCTTGCTGTTTCCGTGCAATAACTGCCACAAATGTGAACCGGTTTTTTTTTAAACTTGGTAACAAGGTTAAATGCCTTAAGGGCTAGGCCAAGTTTGATCGTCACTTTCGGGGGACTTTTTTCGGTTGAGTTATGGCCCCTTATTCAACAAAAAATGTTGTTTCTTGCTGTATCCGTGCAATAACTGCCACAAATGTGAACCGGTTTTTTTCAAACTTGGTAACAAGGTTAAATGCCTTAAGGGCTAGGCCAAGTTCGATCGTCACGCTCGGTGGAGTTATGGCCCCTTATTTAACAAAAAATGTTGTTTCTTGCTGTTTCCGTGCAATAACTGCCACAAATGTGAACCGTTTTTTTTTCCAAACTTGGTAACAAGGTTAAATGCCTTAAAGGCTAGGCCAAGTTCGATCGTCACTTTCGGCGGACTTTATTTGGTGGAGTTATGGCCCTTTATTTAACAAAAAATGTTGTTTCTTGTTGTTTCCGTGCAATAACTGCCACAAATGTGAACCGGTTTTTTTCAAACTTGGTAACAAGGTTAAATGCCTTAAGGGCTAGGCCTAGTTCGATCGTCACTTTCGGTGGAGTTTTGGTCCCTTAATTAACAAAAAAAGTCGTTTCTTTCTGTTTCCGTGCAATAACTGCCACAAACTTGGTAACAACCTAGGCCAAGTTTGTTTAATTTACCCTGTAATACATGTTCAATAAAAAGTCTACTGACATGTTTAAACCTAACCTCAACATTTTCCTACAATATTTCCTGCAAGAGGGGGATATAAATTTCATGAATTTGCTTGTTTACTCTTATATGGGTTGCCATGGTAATTGTATCTGACAAAATAGAGTTTTCATTGCAACAAGAGTTCCAAAATTCAATTATGGCATCACTAGCCAAATAATTTTCATTTTAATAATTTCTATCAAAAGAATAGCCCATTAATTAGAATAGAACTTCACTTAAAAAGTATTCAAAATTACTGCTCTTTGAAGCCTCATTAGAACATATTTAGAATATTTAAAGGTGCAAATTGATCCTATTTTCTTTCGATGAGAATTCAACGCAGATACCTTGGCAACATGTTAAACAAAATACATAGCAGATTAAACAAGTAATCAGTTGGTCAGAAGCTCTGCAGCCACTTTTGTTAAGCATGTGTCTAGGTTGCCATGGAAACTGTATCTGACACCATGACATTTTTATTGCAACAAGAGTTCCAAAATTCAATTATGGCATCACTAGCCAAATATTTTTCATTTTAATAATTTCTATCAAAATAATAGCCCCTTAATTAAAATAGAGCTTCACTTAAAAAGTATTCAAAATAACTGTTCTTTGAAGCCTCAATAGAACATATTTAGAATTTTAGCAGGTGCATGTTGATCTTATTTTCTTTCGTTGAGAATTCAACACAGATACCTTGGCAACATGTTTAACAATATACATAGCAGATTAAACAAGAAATCAGTTAGTCAGCAGCTCTGCAGCCACTTTTGTGAGGCAGAACCTTCTATTAAGCATGTGTCTAGGTTGCCATGGAAACTGTATCTGACACTATAAAGTTTTCATTGTAACAAGAGTTCCAAAATTCAATTATGGCATCACTAGCTAAATAATTTTCATTTTAATAATTTCTATCAAAAGAATAGCCCAATAATTAGAATAGAGCTTCACTTAAAAAGTATTCAAAATTACAGCTCTTTGAAGCCTCATTAGAACATATTTAGAATGTTAGCAGGTGCAAATTGTTCCTATTTTCTCTCGATGAGAATTCAACGCAGATACCTTGGTAACATGTTTAACAATATACATAGAAGATTAAACAAGAAATCAGTTAGTCCTCAGCTCTGCAGCCACTTTTGTGAGGCAGAACCTTCTATTAAGCATGTGTCTTGGTTGTCATGGTAATGGCTAGGATTTTATAAATGCCAACCTATATGGATAAGATACAACATTCTATTTCTGCATCACATGCCAAATTATTTTGATTTCTGACATTTTTCAACAAAGTTACAGCTATTTTAAACATAGGATTGAAAAAAATGAGAAAAATTGAAAACAATTCAGCAGTGAGCTGACATAGCCTTCAAAACAATTCAGCGTGGTAAGGGTTAATATGTTTTATTGTATAATACAAAGTCCATTCTCATGTATACGAGGTACATATTTCATTTTACATTTTTGTAGAAATGTTCCTTAGATTACCTTCTTATCAGATTCCTTAAAGCCATGTTGATTGATAAAAAAACATGGCCTCCAGGAGAATGGGCTATTTTGCCTTATATGGCTATAGAGAAAACTCAAAAAACATCTTCAAATATGGTCAGAATGTTTGTCTTAATGATATCTAGGCCAAGTTTGAATATGGGTCATATTGGGATTAAAACTAGGTCACTAGGCCAAATTGAAGGAAAATATTGTTAAAACTCTGGAGGCCGCATTTTCAATTTGAGCAAGTTGAAACTTTGTCAGAATGTTTGTCTTGATGATATCTAGTCCATGTTCGAATACGGGTCATATCAGGTAAAAAAATAGGTCAATAGGCCAAATGAATGAAAATCTAGTTAAGACTATGGAGGTTCCATTTTGAATCTTTGTCAGAATTATTGTGTTGATGTGTTCTGCATTAGAAATCACATTGCATAATGCAGGTGAGCGACTAAAGTACTGTCCCGATTTGAGAATTATGGCCATTAAAAATATGACCACCAGGGATCGGGGCTCGTTTTCTTTATATGTATAAAGTAAGATCATTGAAAACTATTTAAGTTCTATTCCATCAGGTGAGCGATGTAGGACCATCAATGTACTTTTGTTTTATTTTACAGGTATTTGAGAAGGTGAAAAATGTAGCCCGCCCTTACAATTGGGTGTCATACTGGAGGGAAAATGACGCTTACTGTGACAGGAAATTTCCAGAAGGTTAGTATTCTTCATGATTTACTACGTTGGTTTGATTGCTCCATATTTGTTTTTCTACAGTCTGGCGAGATTTTATATATTGTAACTAATTACCAAATGTTGAGGATTCAAATTGGTACTGAGCGACAGATGTTTCTCGAAACCACCTGTGACTAATTACCATATGCTGGGGATCCAAATTTCTTGAACCATCTGTTTCATTGATTTATTTGGGCTTCAACAATTTTTTAGTCATATCATGGCGGCCAGTGAACCTACTCATTTGAATCCTAACTTTCTCACACAAGTTCTCCACACAACATACTTTCCAAGCAAAATGCTGATTTTCCACATAGACTGTTAGTCCATTGGTGAAAGACGAATGACGCTTGTCACAGTGACTTTTGTCAAACGTCGGAGAGAATGTTGACTGAGCTGGGATTCAAACTCACAACCCCTTGAAACCACCTGTGACTAATTATCAAATGCTGAGGATCCAAATTAGTACTGAATAATAGAGTATATTTAGATCAGACTGAGGATTTGGATCTGCACTTGTCGCAAATGTCTTATAATTTATTTTTGTGGAGCTCTGCTTAAATACTGTAGTATGCATGTTTGAATCTTTTAACCCTCTTCCACATACAATAAATCTGCTGAAGACGATTTCGAAAACTTACCCGCAAAAAGATGAAAAATTTCTTGAAATGTAAGTATGATTAGCGAAAAGAGTTCAAAACATTGTGGCAAATGGAGAAATGGCTTATTATTGGCCATATCTCTATTTGCCAAAATGTTTTCAGAAGTCATATGCTGCAGTGGTGTCGGAAAGCGTCTGTTTGTGGGAAAGAGCTAATTTTTTTTTTTAAAGAAACCTTGAAATTTCAAAATAGAAATTTTCTATAAATGAAAGAGTTAACCCTTTCCCTCATATAGACGCTTTCTGATGCCATTGCAGCAGACGGCTTTTTGAAAACACAGTGACAAAAGAAGAAACTGCTCAAAACAAACAATTTCTCCTTTTGCCACAATGTTTTCCACTTTAGTCATATCCATTCAATTATAGAAATTTTCCATTTTTTGAAAATAGAAAATCTCAATAATTGAATGGATAACCTATGTCGAAAAGTGGAAACATTGTGGCAAAAGGAGAAATTGCACGTTTTGTGCAATTTCTTCTTTTGTCACTATGTTTTCAAAAGACGTCTGCTGCAAATGCGTCGGAATGCGTCTGCAAGTGGGAAAGGGTTAATTCAGGTGAGTGATCCAGGTCCTTGTCTGCCCTCTTGTTTCCTAAATGTTTTCAAAAGTCAATAGCTGCAGATTTGTTGTATGTTGGAAAGGGTTTAACCCTTGACCACCTGCAGACGCATTTTTTTATGGAGATTTTTCAGGTTTTTGTCACTTATGTTTTCAAAGTCGCCTGCTGCAGATTTGTTGTATCTTGGAAAGGGTTTAAAAAAGAAAGAAAATGTTCAAAATGGATTACTGTATTTTGTAGGTGAGGATAAACCAGAACTCAGAAGATACAGTTACACATACCTTACGCCTATGGGTATCGATGCTATCCAGTCCTTTAGGGTAAATAAGTTCATCTTTCCCATCACTTGTTGCTTACACATACCTTACGCCTACGGGTATCGATGCTATCCAGTCCTTTAGGGTAAATAAGTTCATCTTTCCCATCACTTGTTGCTTACACATACCTTACGCCTATGGGTATCGATGCTATCCAGTCCTTTAGGGTAAATAAGTTCATCTTTCCCATCACTTGTTGCTTACACATACCTTACGCCTACGGGTATCGATGCTATCCAGTCCTTTAGGGTAAATAAGTTCATCTTTCCCATCACTTGTTGCTTACACATACCTTACGCCTATGGGTATCGATGCTATCCAGTCCTTTAGGGTAAATAAGTTCATCTTTCCCATCACTTGTTGCTTACACATACCTTACGCCTACGGGTATCGATGCTATCCAGTCCTTTAGGGTAAATAAGTTCATCTTTCCCATCACTTGTTGCTTGGTGTTTACGCAGCTTTCAACAATTGTTCAGTTATATCGACACGTTTCCTGGGTAAGTTACCGGTACTACTGTACTATTTATCCTGAAAGCCAGCCAGTCAATCGTAATGCTAACCCTGCATCCCTGAGGGCCATAGAGGGCGGACCATTTTTAAAGTCTTTGATATTACCTGGCCGACCTGCTCCACCACACCACTGAGGCGGTATTTCCTATCAAACATGGCTGCAAATTTTAATTCTTTGCTTTGTGTTCAGGTATCTGATTGGCCAGACGTTATTTAAATCTCGGGATTGACCAATCAAAACTCTGTTGTCACCACCTGGGCAATAATGGTGTTTGTGTCCCTGTTTCAAACTCAACTAAGTTTTATTTTGAGGTACACTTTCCTCCATAACCCATTCCATCTTGCAGATGAGATGCATTTTGACATATTCTGTTATTGACCACTTTTGCCGCAATGCTATTTCGTACTGTAAATGTTATAACAGTAGTAACAAAGAAGTGAAAGCTAGACTATGTTGACGGTGGCAGTTTCAACATTTCCCTTTAACTTTAGGTTAACCCTTTCCCTCATACGACAATTCTGCAGCAGACGACTTGGAACATATTTTGTGAAAAAATAGAAAATGTCTATGATTGATTGGATAACCTATGACTAAAAGTGGAAAACATTGTGGCAAAAGGAGAAATTGCTCGTTTTGAGCAATTTCTTCTTGTCACAATGTTTTCAATGTTTTCAAAAGGCTGTCTGCTGCAGAGGCGTTAGAAAGCGTCTATATGAGGGAAAGGGTTAAGGTTTCAATTGGATTTATTTCACTTTTATTCAAAAAGTACAAATGTTACATCTCATGCTCTTCGTCGCATTATGTTGTAGATGATGAATGTCACCAAATTTGGGGTAAACAACTTAAATTTCTGTTGATTTTGAGAGTAGGACATTGCTTCTTCATTTTTGTCATATTGACATTGATTTTCCATAACTATGTTCTTCTCTTTCAAAATGGTTCAAAATTATTCCAGGCTGTCAACTCATTAAATATCACAACAGGGAGCAGTAATCGTTTAACCCTTTACCTCATGCAGAATTTTCTGACGCTACCGAACCAGACCTCTTTTAAAACATTGTTGGAAAAATGTTTTCATCTCTTTTCAATTACTAAACTTTTTTGTGGAGAGATTTTCCTTGTCTTTCTTTATATGTTTTTAAAGTCGTCTGCTACAGACATGTAGTATGAGGGAAAGGGATTAATCCTTTCCCACCTGCAGACACATTTTGACGCAATAGCAGCAGACTACTTTTGAAAACATTGTGTCCAAAGGTGAAATTGCTCATGATGAGCTATTTCTCCTTTGGCCAGAATGTTTTCACGTTTATTAAACGATTAGGCTCTTTTATGGAGATTTTTCAGGTTTTTGTCTTTGTGTTTTCATAGTCATCTGCTGCAGATTTGTTGTATGAGGGAAAGTGATTAATCCTTTACCACATGCAGATGCAATTGGACACAATGCAGAAGACTTTTTAAAAATATGGATGCTAAAGGATGTTTTTAACACTTCAATACTCATACTCACATTTATAGAGGTTAACCAAACTTTTAGCTACATGTTTTCTGAAATCTGATGTGGTCGAGTGGTTAGCGTCGGGGATTTCGAAACCGGGTGTCCCGGGTTCAATCCCTAGTCGCGGCACTACGGTCATGGTGGAGTGCCCTTGGGGCAAGGCACATTTTCTAGCCTAGTACTGGTTTGTTTACCCAGGGATCATGAATAATTAAATTTAATTGCGTGCTAAATGACCTTAGCTGTCGATGCGCCATAAAACAATATACATTCATTCATTCATTCTGAAATCTGAAGCAGACAACTTTAAAGAAAAAATATGAAAAATCTTGATAAACTAAAGTGAAATAATTGAATCAAGGTAAAAACATAATGGCAAAAAGGAAAAATTGCTCATCGTGAGCAATTTCCCCCATTTTGTCATAATGTTTTCCACAGTCGTCTGCTGCAGGGGAGTCAAAATGCAGCTGTGTGTGGTAAGATGTTTTTTAAGTGTGAGTACTTTGATCTCTAATTGTAGGATTTCAACACCTGGATACTAACTGATGGTATTATTGAGACAAGGCCTTGCAAGGAGGAACATCGAATGGTTTACTGTAAGTAAACTTAATGTCACAATACACCAAATGAATTCCTTCTTTGTTTCCATGTAAATCAAATATCGAATCGTTTACTGTAAGGAAACTTTAGGTCACAATACACCAAATAATTTCCTTCTTTGTTTCCATGTAACTCAAACATCGAATCGTTTACTGTAAGTATACTTTAGGTCACAATACACCAAAAATTTCCTTCTTTGTTTCCATGAAAAAACAACCAGTTTCAGCCCTCAATTGTGACACTTTTTAAGCGTTTTGTAGGTAGAACACCCTATATCGTTGAAAAGAATTTCCTTGAATACTCGTATTTAAGCAAGCAAAGATTTTTTTAAAGGACTATTTGGCTGTAGATCAGCTTGGCGGCGGATGAATGTGGTGTCATTTGACCTTTAAATAAGCTTCAGCATATTTTAAACCTGTAACAAATTTGCAAACATATGTGTAGATCCAGATCAACATTTGCGTCAGTGCCGTCCGATCACAACCTAAACTGGTCAAATGTGATTAACCCTTTCCCACAAAAAATAAATCTGCAGCAGACAAATAAAGGGAGAGTAAGCTGGCCTTTTTCCCACAATATCTCTCTTATTACTCAATCAAACCCTCTGTGGTGGGTACTCAAAACAATCATATCACCATGATGATTCTTTTGAGTACCCACAAGATAGGGTTTGAGTGTCAAATAAGGATTTATAACTTAAAAGATGCCCCTAGGAGCTCTGCCTCTTGTCATGAAAACATTACTGTTGATCTTTCTTGCGCGCAGCTTGAATGAGTTCTAGCTCCTGGAAAGCCCATCATGGGAATTTAATGTCAAGTGAAGATTATTAATTTCCAAAATACAGATGCCTTCTGACATCTCTGCAGCAGACGACTTTTGAAAAACTTGGTGGCTAAAGGAGAAAGTGCTCATAAGGAGCTTTTTTCCATTTGCCACAATGTTCCCAACTGTGTAAATGATAACACTTTGATATGACAAAATGTTAAGGTTGTTCTCCTCTAAAACTGCTGGTCTGATTTCAAGATCATTTGTCAGAAAGGTTACTTAGCTGACTTTCTACAAAGTTTGCTGTAGTCATTTATTGATTGGGTTCAAGATGGCTTCAGAATAGGGGTTAAATGACACAACCTTGGGATTCTTCTTTTCCATATTGATTGTTTAACCCTTTCCTTCATACAACAAATCTGCAGCAGACGACTTTGAACATATTTTGTCAAAAATTGAAAATCTCTAATTGAATGGATAACCTATGACTAAAAGTGGGAAACATTGTGGCAAAAGGAGAAATTGCTCGTTTTGAGCAATTTCTTCTTTTGTCACTATGTTTTCTTCAAAAAGCTGTCTGCTGCAGTGGCGTCAAAAGCGCCTATATGAGGGAAAGGATTAAATAACCTTGCTTAGAGGGGGCTGGGGCTTAGATATCCATGTTAATTGTGTTACTTATATGTTACTTTTGGATTTCAGCAGCTTGTTTAGAATGCCTAATTGCAAATGAACTTTTTTAATCTGCTGTTTTGTTTACAGTGTCTTCTCCTTGTTATTCCATTCCAAATCTTAATCAAATGTTTCCAACAAAAGCAGTTACACATTTGCCATTATATATTTGTTCAGATGAATGATTTGGGACCATCTTAGCCCTCCTGTTCAGATCACATGATCTCAATGGGATCTATTTGGATCACTTAGTCTGTTTATAATTATACCCCCCACAAACAAGTTTTGGGGGGTATATAGGAATCACCCTGTCCGCCCCTCCGTCTGTCTGTCTGTCCATATGTCTTGTAAGCGCAACTCCTCCTTAACGGCTGGACCGATTTTTACACAGTTGCAGTACACAACCTGAGGATGTGCATGAAGTAAGATTATCTCTGTCCATGTCCGTCTGTCTGTCCATATGTCTTGTTAGCGCAACTCCTCCTTAACGGCTTGACCGACTCTGATGAAACTTTAAACAGTTGCAGTACACAACCTGAGGATGTGCATGAAGTAAGATTATCCCGGTCGGAAATATATCTGTCCGTCTGTCTGTCCATATGTCTTGTAAGTGCTGGACGGGGGGTATCCTTTTGTGAGTTCACTCACAGTTCTAGTTAACTTTTAGCTTCTCTTTCTAAACCACTAATTACATAGCATATGGGGGCTATATAGGAGTCATGCTTGTCGATTTGTCTGTCGGTCGGTCCGTTGGTCTGTGGACATTTCTTGTGAACACTATTTCTCAGCAACCCTTGGTCAGAATTCAATATAACTTCACAAGAATGATTGATACCAAGCCTAGTTGTGCATATTGGCGGCGTGCTGCACTGGATTTTTTTTTTAATGAGTTATGGCCCCTTGATTTTGCATACATATGTATATTGTCAGGCACCAGCTTGGGGTATTCATCACCTTCACAACCAATCAAACTTCACAAGAATATTTGTTTTTATGGTCTGTTTAGAAAATCGTTCAAAGATCAAAAAAATTCTTCATAGAATATTCCTCTGCTGCCACATCAGGAAAGTGGTTAATAACAAAATTGTGCTTGTCTCATTTTATGATGATTTGGCAGAAATGTTCATTAGTTGACCTTATTCATGATATATTCAAGCCATTTTGTATGATTGGGAAAAAAGTAGTCACCAGGTGAATGCAGAAAAGGGTAAATCTTTGAAAGTCTTTGTCTGAAAAAAGCAGACAAGCGTTGGCGTTCACTTGCGGCCCTCTTGTTTAACCCTTTCCACTGATCAGTGTCACTGTTACTAAAAATAGATTTACATTTGTTATGGACTTATGGTAACCAGTTAAAACCTAGTTTAATAGCAATGCTGCATGTCATGTTTTGGTCATGTAAATAAGATCACTCTATACCAATGCCAACCCTCCCCAATTTATAGATGCTTTCTGACGCCTCTGCAACAGATGACATTTGATAACATTGTGACAATTCAGCAATTTCTCCTTTAGCCACAATGTTACCATCTTTTTTTCAGTAAATATACTTTAATTTATAGAGATTTACCATAGTTTGGCCTGTATATTTTCAAACTTATCTGCTGCAGATTTGTTGTAAGTGACAATGAGTTAAGTTTGGGAAATGTACATATCAGATAAATCTGTACCAATGCCATTAAATGGGGGAATTGGAATGGTAGATGAGATCGAAATGTCAGTTTCAGGACGAATAGCTGGGGGAGGAGAAGAATCCGAAGCTTGTTCCCAGAAACATGGCTTTGGGATTTATATGAGATGGGGTTGGTTTTAAATAGTGGAAAAAAAAAAAGATGTGACCGTAACCCTCTAACCTGCATTGTTTGCATGCTCAACTTCTGGCTTTTAACCCTTTCCCTCATACAACAATTCTGCAGCAGACGACTTTGAACATATTCTATCAAAAAATAGAAAATCTCTTTAATTGAATGGATAACCTATGACATAAAGTGGAAAACATTGTGTCTAAAGGAGAAATTGCTCGTTTTGAGCAATTTCTTCTTTTGTCACTATGTTTTCAAAAAGCCGTCTGCTGCAGAGGTGCCAGAAAGAGTCTATATGAGGGAAAGGGTTAACAAAGCTAGTTTATACATGTTTTGTCGCCTGCCTTGGCAGGGTTAAACCTGTTGATCACTTCTCTGTCCTTCTGTTTATCATTGTGTCTAGTTTAGAGATGTTGCTTATTTGACATAAGGCATTAAATGCTCCTTAGGTCAATATTTTTTTTTTTTGTAGTGAACAAAATCAAATTTTTCTGTTCTTAATTTGATTTTTGTACACCACATAGACTCAATGCCAATACCTCTTGCTGCTGGAGTTGGAAATACAGGGCCAAGGCCAATGGCCAGGAGAAAATTAGGCAAAGCAAATGATGCAGAGGTAGCAGTAGAAGAAGAGGGGGAACCAGACAGGATCCGAAGCTTGTTCCCAGAAACATGGCTTTGGGATATATATGAAATGGGGTTGGTTTTATAACAGATTTGTAAAAAAACCTCAACTGCTTATTCTTTGACCTGCATTGTATGCTTGTTATGATAAAACTGTCAGAATTTGTATCAATCTCACCAAAATCAGACTTAAATTTTGCTAAAGTCTAGTTCTGGTGACTGCCTTTTTTTACAGGTCGTCTCAGATTGACCTTTGCATCAGCCAATCAAATTATTGCCTACAAAATTGTTAGGTTTCTAGAAAAGCAATGCCATCAAAATGTTCTGATTATTTAGTAACCATTTTGATAGCAGAACTGAGTGTCCTATCGTGAAATTTCATCGACAGAAAAAAAAGCACATGCTCAAGAATGTTTAAGTGGATATTTAGAGTCAATTCAATGTGACCTTTAACCCTTTCCCTCATATAGACGCTTTCTGACGCCTTTGCAACAGGCAGCTTTTTGAAAACATAGTGACAAAAGTAGAAATTGCTCAAAACGAGCAATTTCTCCTTTTGCCACAATGTTTTCCACTTTTAGTCATAGGTTATCCATTCAATTATAGAGATCTTCTATTTTTTGACAAAATATGTTCAAAGTCGTCTGCTGCAGAATTGTCGTATGAGGAAAAGGGTTAATTATTCGGGGTTGTCAGAACTAATATAGACACAGTGAGGTATTTTAGTCTGATTTCAATAAGATTAGCCCTTTCCCACATAAGACAATTCTGCAGTAGACGACTTAGAACATGTTTTGCCAAAAAATAGAAAATCTTTATAATTGAATGGATAACCTATGACTAAAAGCGGAAAACATTGTTGCAAAAGGAGAAATTGAACGTTTTGTGCAATTTCTTCTTTTATCACTATGTTTTCAAATAGCCGTCTGCTGTATATATCCTGTACTAAATACAAATCACTTGCATGCATTGGGTTGTCAGCTGTTGCTTGCATTGTGACCTTTTTATATCCAACCTTGATTTTTTAAATCATTTCCCACTTGCAGACGCCTTTTGATGACTCTGTATTAGACAACATTTAAATATCAAAATTGCCAAAGGAGAATCTTTTGATTCTTTTCCATATTTTTTTTAAAGTTGTCTGCCGCAAAATTGTTGTATTCAATGGAATACAGTTAGGTAAACTCATTTCCACATTCAAAAATCTACAGCAGATGTCAAATCTCTCAAATTGAAAGATAGATTATTGAAAGAAGTTGAAAATATTATGGCAAATGGAAAAGTTGCTAATTATGAAAAAAATTCTCCCTTTGCCACAAGGTTTTCGTCAGCTGCACATGTAAAAATTGCGCCTGTATGTGGCAACCAGGGTTAACTCTCCCAAGAAACATACAGTAAACCCTTTCCCACTTAATATGGAAAATATGGAAACTCTCTATAAATGAAAGTCTAATTATTAAATAGAGTTAAAACATTGTGGCAATAACAATAAAAAACACTCTGGATAATGCGTCTACAAGTGCGAAAGGGCTAATTCATATATAGTGCATGCCATTGAACTAATATAAGGTGTGAGTTGCATGTTCTAAAATCCTATTTACAAGATCCTCAAACCCTACGTTGATGGAATGCGAGTGGTCTCACTGAGACAGTTCTGAGACCCAACAGCAAACAGTTTCGTTGGATAATAAGAGAGATTCAATGTGGTTAAGAGATCAGTTCCATTGTCCATATCTGAAGGCCTCACTTGTGCTGATGATTGTGAATCTTTTTTCTGTGTAGCGAGGATGTATGAATATGAATACATGGATTTGGATGGTGCGCAGATGGTGCCAGAGGTGGCAAACTTTGAAGATGGCATAATAGAAAAGGTTGCCTTCAAGGTTGACAGTAAAGAAGAGGAGCCGGAAAGAATCCGAAGTCTATTTCCGGAAACCTGGCTTTGGGACATTTTTGAAATGGGGTTCGTAGTATGGTGAATTTCATAGCTCTTTGATTGAAAGTTAATGACCTTTTTTCAACAGTTTTTCAGTTTTATTATGGCGACCTTTAACTTACTGGTTTTCTCACACCTGTACTTCACACTGCATTCTTTCCAAGTAACTGGCATATCGATGGTTGTAACTAAAATTGGTAATTTTTTACCAAGGTTAATCACCTCGCCATAAAGTCTTTATAAGCGTTAAATCATTTTTCTTGGTAAACACTGGAAATTTAGGTGCCATTGCGCGTTCTGAGCAATGGCACCTAAATTTGCATTGTTTACAAAAGGGTCAAAATTGCCCCTAAACCAGGGTTTTTAAAATAGGTTTTTAGTTACAACTGTTTCACGCCAAGCCCTCGATATATCTACACATACTATTTTAACCCTTTTCCTCATTCAGAAGTTGTCTGATGCTTTTACAGCAGAAGCTATTCAAAAACATTGCGGCAAAATGAGAAATTGCTCATATGAGCAATTTCTCTTTTGTCACAATGTTTTCGATTCTTTCCAATAATCGTACATTCATTTACAGAGATCTTTCATTTTTTGCTTAGATGTTTTCAAAGTCTTCCACTGTAAACAAATGTGTATGTGGGAAAAGGTTAGGCCCATTGGCTGAATACAAATGAGTCTAGTCACAATGACTTTGGTCAATCATCAGAATTAACCCTTTCCCACATACAACAAATCCACAGCAGACGACTTTAAAAACATGGCGACAAAAGGAGAAATTGCTCATTTAAGCAATTTCATTTTTTGTCGCCATGTATTCAAAAGCTTTCTGCTGCAGAGGCATCAGAAAGCGTCTATATGAGGGAAAAGGTTAACTGGTCTTTTCCTTGCTTAGTATATGTCTCTTTTTTTATTCAATCAAATCCTATGTTGTGGGTATGTCTCAATCAGATATGATAAGTTTTAGTACGCACTATACTTCGAACAAATATCAACCTCATTAAAACCAGGCTAAAATATTTTGCTGTGTTTATTTTTGATCTGACAACACAAAACCACATACAATTTGTCTTGAGCTCATGAACAGATGCTTGTTTTTATGTTCTATGAATTTGCATGATACAACCAATGCTCAGTTCTGCTATTAAAATTGTTATGATCTGAGCAGTCGGCCATCACTCCTTTTCTTTCTCATTTATATGGGTTATCTCCCCTATTGATATTTATAGGCAGTCACCAGAGTCGGATCTATATGAGTGTTTGCAATGGCAGCAGAGTTTAACCCTTTCCCATTTACAACAAATCCGCTTCAGATGCCTTTGAAAGCTTATAGACTAAAATATGGAAACTCTATAAATGAAAGTTTAATTAATGAATAAGGTTGAAATCATTGTGACAAAATGAGAAATTGCTTATTATGAGCAGTTTCTCCTTTTTCCACAATGATTTCAAAAGTCATCCTTTTCATAGGCATTGGAAAGCGTTTGTATGTGGGAAAGGGTTAAGTCTGGTTTGAATTAGATTAATATCCTATTTGTTATGCAACCTAACAATTTTCTTCCTGAAATTGGCTTAAAACAGAGCTCTAGATAAGGGGAGTTTTATACATTCTCAAATCCTTATTATGCCCCGGCATACGAGGTATGAGGGGCATATAGTTTTCCGGTCTGTTAGTCCGTCCGTTCGTCCGTTCGTCCGTCCCGCTCAGGTTAAAGTTTTTGGTCAAGTTAGATTTTAGTGAACCTGATGTCCTATCATTATGAAACTTCACACAAATGACAATCAACATATCATTGTTTAAAAAATTGTATCAATTTGAGGTTGGACCAACTGTTCATCCGTCTGTTCGTCTGTCTGTTCGTCCATTCCATTCTCAGGTTAAAGTTTTTGGTCAAGTTAGATTTAAGTGAACCTGATGTCCTATCATTATGAAACTTCACACAAATGACAATCAACATATCATTGTTTAAAAAATTGTATCAATTTGAGGTTGGACCAACTGTTCGTCCGTCCGTTTTAAAATATAGTTAACAACCGGGGCATCCGTGTTCCATGGACACATTTTCTTGTTTTATCCTCTAATCCTATGTTGTGGGTACTCAAAAGAATCATCTCATTGAGCCAATTCTTTTGAGTACCCACAGCATAGGGTTTGGTTGGATGATATGAGATATAGTGTGGGTAAAAGAGCTGTACGCTCCTCCTTATCTGGACCTCTGTCAAATTGTTGTGAGACTTATCAGTGACTTTGTGATTCCCTATTTTAAAGGCTCCCTTCCCTACATGCGGCTGCATTCTACTTTGTTTGCTGCCGGCGACTTTTGAAAACATTGTGGGAAAAGGAGAAACTAATCTGTTCTAAAAGAGTCCTTTCATTTAGAGAGATTTCCAGTAGATTATTTTGATGTCGTCTGCTTCAGATTCTTTGTTGTGGGAAGGTTGAAATAAGATTCAATGGTCACAAATATAATCTATGACAGACACAAACACAAAAACTTCTCCATTTATTACCCCCAATGTTTTAAACTATGTCATGAAATTATGCTTCATATTTTCATAAATAGCATGTTTCTTACCAGATATTTTGTCAACTTAAAGTTAAACCCTTTTCCACAGTTTATATACCCATCAAATATATGATATTATTAGAGCTCCCTTTCCGACTTACAAGAAATCGGCAGCAGACGATTTTGAAAATACATTGGCTAAAACTGTCGATTGATGTCTGTTATTACCAAATAGAGTTGAAAACATTGTGACAGAAGGAGAAATTGGTCATTATGAGCAATTTCTCCTTATGCCACAATTTATGTAAAAGTCGTCTGCTGCAGAGTTGTCAAAGAGTATTTGTATGTGGGAAAGGACTAACTCATATCTTAACACTCCTGTTTATCTTTCTTTTCAAAATTATATTCAATAAGTTCAAAGAAATAATTCAAATCATTTCTGTAAACACATTATGTAATTTTTGTTCATCTTAATTTAATGTATTTGATAAAGATAATGTGAATTTCACTTTGACTTTAACCCTTTCCCTCATATAGACGCTTTCTGACGCCTTTGCAGCAGATGGCTTTTTGAAAACATAGTGGCAAAAGAAGAAATTGCTCAAAACGAGCAATTTCTTCTTTTGCCACAATGTTTTCCACTTTTGGTCATAGGTTATCCATTCAATTAAATAGAGTTTCTATATTTTGAGAAAATATGTTCAAAGTTGTTTGCCGCAGAATTGTCGTATGAGAGTTAAAAAGTAATGATATATTAAATTGTTTATGCAAAAACATTTTCAATGGTAAAGTCATGTAGTTATGTTTCATTGTAATTTCTTTTCTTTGATAATTAATTACATGCATGTATAGGAAACATACCGAATCAATAACCCTCCCTACATACAACAAATCTGCCTTGGAGGACATTGAAATCATCTAAACCAAATTATGGAATTCTCTTTACATGATAGTATAATAATTATATTGAGTTGAAAACATTGTGACATAAGTAGCAATTGCTCATTGCTCATTCGTTTGTCACAATATGTCAACAATGTGGGAAAGGGGTTGGAGTTAGTAGATATTGATTTGAAGTGTTTCTTACTGATTTAGGAACAGTATTTAATTAAATTAAACCCTTTCAAACATTCAGACACTTTCTAATGCCTCTGCAGCAGTCGACTTTTGAAAACATTATGACAAAAGGAAAAGTTGCTCGTTATGAGTAATTTCTCCCTATGTCATAATGTTTTCAAATTCATTTAATAATTGTTCTTTCATTTATAGAGAGCTGTTTTACCAATTGCTTTCAAAATGTTCTGCTGCAGATTTATTGTATGTGCTTTTCCCTGATGATATGGATGACTTAAGACACCTGCAGCAGACAATTTCTGAAAACAGTTCTGGAAAAGGAGATATTTGTAGAAAAGCACAATTTCTCAAAAGTTATCCCTTTCTCTTATATAGACACATTTTGATGCATCTGCAGCAGACAACTTATGAAAACATTATGACAAAAGAAAAAAAGGCTGATGATAGGTGATTCTCCTTGTGTCACATATTTTTCAATTTTATTCAATAAATATACTTTCAATTTTTACAGATTTGTAATATTTCTTTTCAGATTTTTTTTAAAGTCATAATGCTATATATATGTTGTAAGTGTGAAAGGGTTAAATTTAAAAACAAAATTTCAAATTTACATTTGTTACACCTTTTTCCATCAATGTTTTCAAAGCAGAGAACTTTAACCCTTTCCCTCATATAGATGCTTTCTGACGCATCGGCAGCAGACGTCTCTCTGAAAACATACTGAGCAATTTCTCCTTTTGCCACAATGTTTTCCACCTTTTGTCATAGGTTATCCATTCAATTATAGAGATTTTCTATTTTTTGACAAAATATGTTCAAAGTCGTCTGCTGCAGAATTGTCTTAACTTACAGGGTTAAGAATATCTTAACAGTTAACCCTTTCCCACATACAGCCTATCTAGAGCAGACGACATTCAAAAAACATCTGAGCAAAAATCACTGAGAAATTGCTTGTTTGACCAATTCCTCCTTTTGTCAAAATCTATTAAAAAATTGTCTGCTAGGAAGTCTTTGGAAATGGTTACCCTTTCCCACATGCAACAAATCTGCAGCAGATGACTGAAAACATGAAGGCAAAAATGTAGAAAATTTCTATAAATAGAGGTAAAACAATTGAAATGATTTGAAAACATTGTGGTAAAAGAAGAAATCTTCAAAGCCTGTTGAAGTGGCGTCAGAGAGTGTCTACATGAAGTGGGAAAGGATAAATTTTGTCACAATAAAGTCTACTTTGGATTTTTTTCACAATGAAACAATTCTATATTTTTAGAGATAACAGCGAGTCGATGTTTTCCACCATTATCCCTGATACGATCACTGAATGGATCGGAAACAGTTTGTGTACAAACCCCCAGGACGGGATTGGGGTATCCGAGTTGACCTCTGTCAGAGGCTTCCAACCTTTCTTTGTGTCCTTGACCTTGCCTTATGCAGCTGTGCGGACAGAAAACATGTCTGTGCCAGTGACTGTCTTTAATTATTTGGATAAATGCATCAGGGTAAGATAATTTGATTTACTTCAACTTTAACCCATATACAACAATTCTACAGTAGACGACTTTATCCCATTCTCATATACAACAATTCTACAGCAGACAACTTTATCCCCATTCCCATATACAACAATTCTACAGCAGATGACTTTAATCCATTCCATATACAACAATTCTACAGCAGACGACTTTAATCTATTCCCATATACAACAATTCTACAGCAGACGACTTTAATCCATTCACATATACAACAATTCTACAGCAGACGACTTTAATCCATTCACATATACAACAATTCTACAGCAGACAACTTTAACCTATTCCCATATACACCATTTCTACAGCAGACGACTCTAACCCATTATACATGATCAGGTTGATATTTTCACAGTATGCATGATCAGGTTGATATTTTCACATTAAACATGATCAGGTTGATATTTTCACATTAAACGTGATCAGGTTGATATTTTCACAGTATGCATGATCAGGTTGATATTTTCACATTAGACATGATCAGGTTGATATTTTCACATTAAACATGATCAGGTTGATATTTTCACAGTATGCATGATCAGGTTGATATTTTCACATTAAACATGATCAGGTTGATATTTTCACAGTATGCATGATCAGGTTGATATTTTCACATTAAACATGATCAGGTTGATATTTTCACATTAAACATGATCAGGTTGATATTTTCACAGTATGCATGATCAGGTTGATATTTTCACATTAAACCATGATCAGGTTGATATTTTCACATTAAACATGATCAGGTTGATATTTTCACAGTATGCATGATCAGGTTGATATTTTCACATTAAACATGATCAGGTTGATATTTTCACAGTATGCATGATCAGGTTGATATTTTCACATTAGACATGATCAGGTTGATATTTTCACATTAAACATGATCAGGTTGATATTTTCACAGTATGTATGATCAGGTTGATATTTTCACATTAAACATGATCAGGTTGATATTTTCACAGTATGCATGATCAGGTTGATATTTTCACATTAAACATGATCAGGTTGATATTTTCACATTAAACATGATCAGGTTGATATTTTCACAGTATGCATGATCAGGTTGATATTTTCACAGTGTGCATGATCAGGTTGATATTTTCACATTAGACATGATCAGGTTGATATTTTAACATTAGACATGATCAGGTTGATATTTTCACATTAGACATGATCAGGTTGATATTTGATATTTTCACATTAGACATGACCAGGTTGATATTTTCACATTATACATGATCAGGTTGATATTGTCACATTAGACATGATCAGGTTGATAATATCACATGATCAGCCAATGGTCTGTGACTGCAAATCCTGATATTGGGTAAAACGACTGACTGATGATCAGGGAGGATAGACAGAAGTCTGTAGAACATTTGCATAGCTAGACTTTAAACCCATTCTTGTACCTTTTAAGCCATACCCATGTACAACACATTTGCAGCAGACACCCTAAAAAATATTTGGGCAAAAATAAAGAAAAGTTCAAAAAATTTAAGTAAAATTATTGAAAAATGGTGAAAACATTGTGGCAAAAGGAGACATTGCTCATGATTAGCTTTTTCTCTTTTAGCCACAATGTTTTCAAAGGTTGTTTGCTGCAGATGCTTCATAAAAGGTCTGTATGTTGGAAAGGGTTAATCTTATCCCACATGCTGGACACTCTCTGACTCCTCTGCAGCAGAAGACTTTTATAACATTGGCACAAAAGAAGAAATCACTTATAATGAGCCATTTCTACTTTGTTACAATGTTTTCAAGTTTATGCAAGAGTTTCCATATTTTTGACTGAATGTTTTCAAAGTCGTTTGCTGAAGATTTGTTGTTGTGGAAAAGGGTTAAATTACCTTTTGCAGATAGATCTGAGGTTAGACAAGAGCGACGGATACAGGATCTCCGGTGACATGGGGCGCAGGGCCAGGTTCTGCTTGTGTGGGCGCCAGTCAAAGACCATAAAGTTTTACATCATGCCAATTGTCATTGGAGAAATTGAAATACTAGTCAAGGTAGGTCCGTTTTGTCTGCAATCTCGTTAAAATATGACTTTTACTTCGCTGGAGTAGGAAACACTCATATAGATCTGATGACTGCCTATTACAGGTCATCTCAGGTTGACCTTTGCATTAGCCAATAAATTTTTCCCTCTACAAAATCGTTAGGTATCAACACAGGACATTACCCACACAAATAAACGAGATAGAGATGCAAGGATTGTTGATTGTTTAACCCTTTCCCTCATATAGACGCTTTCTGATGCCTCTGCAGCAGACGGCTTTTTGGAAACATAGTGACAAAAGAAGAAATTGCACAAAACGTGCAATTTCTCCTTTTGCCACAATGTTTTCCACTTTTAGTCATAGGTTATCCATTCAATTATGGAGATTTTCTGTGTTTTGCCAAGATACGTTCAAAGTCGTCTGCTGCAGAATTGTCGTATGAGGGAAAGGGTTAACCATCAGGTTACTCTCATCCAGATTACTTAACCCTTTCCCTCATATAGACGCTTTCTGACGCCTTTGCAGAATATGTTCAAAGTCGTCTGCTGCAGAATTGTTGTATGAGGGAAAGGGTTAAAGCTATTGATTGATCATAGAACATGGCCAACAGTGCTATGTGTCAAAATTGAAAACTTTAAACAATATTGGCCCGAATTTCAAATTTCAAAAAAAATGCTAGAAATTTCCTAGGTTGGTCCTGTACAAGATTCCTTCATGTCATGTTGATTGGTCAAAAGTCATGGTCCCTTGAGGGTGGGGATGTTTCACCCTTTATGCCTTGGGTGTACACTTTAGACAAAACTGGCCGAATTTGAAATAGCCTTCACATAGATTTTTCTTTTATGACCCATTAGTTTCCTTGAATAAATTAACAAGTCTGCAGCAAGAATCTGTCTGTGGAAGACAGTGGTGCAGAGGTAGAGCGCGGCCTCTCATACCAAAGGTTCATGGTTCGAGTCCCGTGATTAGCGTGTTCTGACTTTGTGATTTCTCCACATAAACAGCGCGAGAACTGGTTAGGTATCCAGGAAGCAGACATTGAGCTTGAGTTATATAAGCTGAAAGCTTGTTTTGCAATCAATATAAAATAAATAAGTTTAAAAAAATCTGCAGCAGACATCTAGGTAGAAATAGGAATATATCTTGGGAAAGGTTTTATATTTATGTTGTTATTTCAGGCCGTTTCCATCAGAGATAATGGCGTCTGTAAGAACCTTGTGATGACGGAAGATTATCTTGGAGTGTCAGATGGGGTGCAGAAACATCTATTAGTAGAGGTAATAACACACCTGCCAACTGGCTTGTATTTTTCATCACCTAACCCTTTCCCACATACAACAAATCTGAAGCAGACAACTTTGGAAACATCTAGGCAATACTATGAAAAATCTTTATTAGGGAAAGTTTAATTATTGAATAGAGCCAAAAAGAGAAATTGATCATTATGTGCGCTTTCTCTTTTTGCCACAATGTTTTCAAATTCTACTATATTGGCATTCAAATATGTCTACATTTGGTGATCACTTTCTCACATGAGATGCATTTTGACACATCTGCAGTAGATGCGATTTGAAAACATGGAGGTTAAGACATTACATAAAAAGGAAAAAGAGAGCAAATATTTCAGCAAAAGCATTTTGTCCTATTGTCACAATTTTAGCTAACATGATAACAGTGTGATCACTCATCGTCTTCTGTTAATAGTTATTCAAGACATCTCCTCCTATACCAGGTCAATTTCATTTAAACTTTGCATAAACGGTCCTCTTCTAAAATGGGGGACATTCAAAACCCATATGGTTAAAAAAGATGACATAGTAGTCCAAACCTATATGATTGAAAATGCAAGGTACTCAAAACCCATATAATTGGAATTGTAATCTCGCAACAGTGATGAAATCATTGTAACATCGCCCTGACAACGCCATAAGGACTCAGAATGCTTGGTGGGGTCGTTGTGAGGGAGCCATGAAGTCGCCGTTGCAAATATTACCATTTTCACAGTGTCGTTGCCAAGCTTGAACTAAGTTCATGGAGATGTTATAACGCTTGTCTAACTACCTTCGTGACCCCACCACGTTCTAAGTCAGATCGCCAAACCTTGGTGTTTGTTTTGAATATGCTCGGCGATCATTAGCGACCACAGCACAATGTCTGGCTTTACCACCAAGCATATGGCAACCTTGACACACTCTGAGTTCATTTTCCGTCTCCCTAGCAGCGCAGTAAGGACTTCACCCCAGTCTAACAGGGGTATTAGTTTAAACAAAGAGGTGTCCGAAAGCGTTTATATGAGGGAAAGGGTTAACTGAAATAGATTTTCAATATGATTTCTTACATATAATCAGTCATCTGCTGCAAATTTGTTGTACATGGCAAAGTGTTTAACCCATTCCCACATACAATAAATCTGTAGCAGACGACTTTCAAAATATCAGGCAAAAACACAGTAAATTTTTATTAATGGAGAGATTATTACTGAACAAAGTTGGAAACATTGTGTCACAAGTAGTAATTGCTCATTTTGAGCAATGACTCCTTTTGTCACAATGTTATTAAAAGTTGTCTGCTGTAGAGGCTTCGGAAAGTGTCTATATGTGGAAAAGTGTCAAGAATCTTCTCGTTTTTTATATCCAGGCAGAAGGAGTTCCACAAGAAAGAACAAAGAGTGAATATATGTGTGTGTCAGGTTAGTTGTCGTTTTAGCTTGGCGATGTACGCTATCAGTTGTATGTTGTCAGTTGTTGTCTAGATTGTTTTCAACTAGCATCTCCTCTTAACCCCTTCCCTCATAAAGACGCTTTCTGACGCCTCTGCAGCAGACCGATTTATGAAAACATAGTGACAAAAGGAGAAATTGCTCAAAACGAGCAATTTCTCCTTTTGCCACAATGTTTTTTCACTTTTAGTCATAGGTTATCCATTCAATTATAGAGATTTTTTTATATTTTGATAAAAGTCGTCTGCTGCAAAATTGTTGTATGAGGGAAAGGGCTATACCACTGGATCTACTGCAGCCAAACTTCACAGGAATGAATGAGATATTAAAAAAACCTCTTCTGCTCAGAATGTCTTCCTCTAATCTCAAAATAATTTGGCAGAAATGTTTCATGGATGACCCTCCATTAGAATTGTTCAAGCCATTTTGATTGGTTTAAAAGCATGACTGCCAGACGGATTCAGAAAAGGGGTTAAATGACACAATTTTGAAATATCTTCTCTGTAAGAGAAGGGGTTGGGAAGGGTTTGTGGTGGTGAAAATGACAAAAAAAAAGGTAATATTTTCTGAAAATGCTTGCCTGGTTTCTTCTTTACAAGAACTTTTGTGGCCATTAGGATTTTTGAAAATCAAAGCAGCATCTATATAGCAGTAAAATGTGACATCAGAAAAGGAATAAAATGTCAAAATTGTCTAAGTGAGTAAGTGCTTGTCCAATTTCAAGAGAATTTGTTCCTAAAGAAATCCTCTACAAAGCTTGTCCAAACTTTTATGACACATTCAGCTTGAGGGTCATAAAAAGCACCTATATGTAGTGAAACTTTGGACCTTCTCTGCATTGTGGAGATTTATTTGAGACATTATTGGAAATCATTATCATAGTTTACCCTTTCCCACATATAATAAATCTGAAGCAGATGACTTTGAAAACATAAAAACTTTCTATAAATGAGAAAGTATAATTATTGTATGGAGATGAAAATTTGTGGCAAAAGGAGAAATTACTCATTATGCAAGTGTGTAAGAGTCAAATGAGTATTTACCTCTATTGATATACAGTCCAACTTGTGATCAGCAGCCATCCGAGGGAAATCTGCAAACTTAACCCTTTCCCCCATACAGCAATTCTGCAGCAGACGACTTTGAACGTATTTTGTCAAAACATAGAAAATCTCTATAATTGAATGGATAACTTATGACTAAAAGTGGAAAACATTGTGGCAAAAGGAGAAATTGCACGTTTTGTGCAATTTCTTCTTTTGTCACTATGTTTTCAAAAAGCCATCTGCTGCAGAGGCGTCCGAAAGCGTTTATATGAGGGAAAGGGTTAACACAGGTGGCTGCAGATAGCTAAACTGGGATCATTCTTGTCAAATTAACGCTTTCCCACACATACAGCTGCTTTCTGATGCCTCAGCAGCAGACGACTTTTGAAAACATTGTGTCAAAAGAAGGAAATGATTATAATGAGCAATTTCTCCTTTTGCCACAATGTTTTCAACTGTTATATTATACACTGATTATTCTTTCATTGACAAAGCATTTCCGTATGTTTGTATAGATGTTGTCTGCTGGTTAACCCTTTCCCTCATTGAATGACTAAAAGTAGAAAACATTGTGGCAAAAGGAGAAATTGCTTGTTTTGAGCACTTTCTTCTTTTGTCACTATGTTTTCAAAAAGCCGTCTGCTGCAGAGGCATCAAAAAGCGTCTATATGAGGGACGGGGTTAATGTAGCCTAGATCTTGATGATTTTGTTTTACTAATTTTAATTTCTCTAGGTATGGAGTTAATTTGATTTTAATACTATCAACTGTGTTTCTTTCTAGGTATTCTTTTGAAAGAGTATCATTATGTTCGTCTCCATTTTATATTGCAGAAAATGATGGAACTACAGGTCACTTAGAGGCTAAAATGGAATTACCTGTTGACTTGGTGATGGATTCAGAAAGGGCTTTTGTGTCTGTTGTCGGTATGTTCCATCATTCCTCTTGTTATTATTAACCCTTTCCCACATACAACAAATCTGCAGCAGACGACTTTGAAACATAGTGACAAAAACCTGAAAAATCGCCATAAAAGATAGCTTAATTGTTAAATAAAGTTGAAAACATTGTGGCCAAAGGAGAAATTGCTCATCATGAGCAATTTCACCTTTGGCCACAATGTTTTCAAAAGGCGTCTGCTGCTATTGCGTCAAAATGCGTCTGTAGGTGGGAAAGGGATAATTAAGCATTTTTAACTTTTGGCAAATAGCTGTCATTTGCTGTATTAACACTTTTCCCATATACATGTGCAGCTATTCTACATCAGACGACTTTGAAAACTTATAGGCAAAAATGTAGAAACTCTCCATGAATGAAAGGACAATGTTTTCAGAAGTCATCAGCTGCAATGGCGTCTGAAAGTGTCTGTATGTTGGAAAGGTTTAAAAGTAAAAAATAACAAAATTATTTTGGTTTCATTAAAGAAATTGTACTGATTCACAGATACTATCAAGATCAAGCTATGTCAAAGGTCAAGGGTCAAGGACAAATTAACCATAATGTGAATGTTGAAACTTTGTCAGAAAGTTTGTCTTGGTGATATCTAGGCCAAATTTAAATATAGGTCATGTCAGGTCAAAAACAAGGTCACTAGGCCAAATTTAAGGAAAATCTTGTTAACACTGGAAGCCACATTTTTGACTTGAGCATGTTGAAACTATGTCAAAATGTTTGTCTTAGTGATATCTAGGCCAAGTTCGAATATGGGTCATGTCCAGTCAAAAACTAGGTCACAAGGCCAAATTTAAGGGAAATCTTGTTAACAATCTGGAAGCCACATTTTTGGCTTGAGCATGTTGAAACTTCGTCAGAAAGTTTGTCTTAGTGATATCTAGGCTAAGTATGAATATGGGTCAGGTCAGGTCAACAACTAGGTCACTAGGTCAAATTGTAGAACAATCTAGTTCACACTATATAGATCACATTTTTGACTTGAGCAGCTTGAAATTTTGTCAGAAATTTAATGTCTTGATGATATTGCCATTGGCTGAAAGAATTCAGTCTTAAATAGCCCATTCTCAGGTGAGCAATTCCAGGGCCTCATGGCCCTCTTATTAGTCCCCTACCGGCGTGCCGAAGGGGACTATTAGGTTTGCACTCCGTACGTCAGTCCATCTGTCAGTCAGTCCGACAAATCAGTTTTCCGCACTTTTTTTCTACATGCATTGAGATATTGAGCTGAAATTTTGTATATGGCTTTGTAATCATGTGTCACAGATAAAGTTCGCGTTTCATGGGATTTCGTCAATTTTTTTATGAGTTATGCTCCTTTTTGGACTTAGAATATTAATAAGTCAAAACGTGCAAACCGGTAGGGGATTATGGTATTGCTTGCAATCCTACAGTTACTTGTTTCATTTGGAGACAGAATTCCTCCATACCTCTACACCGCTTCATTGTAAAGTGAGCTTGAACGGGTTCCCATTTCACTGATCTACGTTAACCCTTTCCCTCATATAGACGCTTTCTGACGCCTCTGCACTTTCTCCTTTTGCCACAATGTTTTCCACTTTTAGTCATAATTTATCCATTCAATTATAGAGATTTTCCATTTATTGCAAAAAGGCTAAAATGACAAACAACATTCCTAAATTACAAATCAACCGAATGAATATGTGGATGGTCGTATTCGCTGGCGGAAAACACTGTGTAGACCCCTTATACTGTGCTAACTGCAACTAAACCTGTCAATAAACGCTGGAAGATCAAAACCCATGTGGCAGCCACCACAAACCTCACTTCAACCCCAAAAGCACCATTGAGGGAGTGAAGACCATGATCTTACCAACACCACTCCCACAGTACGAACATGTGAGAGGGTTAAAAGGGGCCAACCTACCCACCAAACAGTACATACAGATTTAGCAGAACGGTTGACCCAAACCTATGTAACGCTTGCAAGCCAGCACATATTTTAAAGTTTAAGGCCGCAGTACAATATGGTGCCTAAAGAACTGGTCTTCCACGGAATTTTCCTCCACACAAACTAGTTCGCCCCAAAATTCCGCATTGCACATTCACACGATATCCTTGAGCTTAGCAGCAGAAAGTCATAACCTATGTCTGAAAGTTGGACACCATCTCTAAAATAAAGATCTTACCAACACCACTCCAACAGTACAAACATGTGAGAGGGTTAAAAGGGACCAACCTACCCACCAAACAGTACATACATATTTAGCAGAACGGTTGACCCAAACCTATGTATCGGTTGCAAGCCAGCACATATTTTAAAGTTTAAGGCGGCAGTACAATATGGTGCCTAAAGAACTGGTCTTCCACGGAATTTTCCGCCACACAAACTAGTTCGCCCCAAAATTCCGCATTGCACATTCACACGATATCCTTGATGCTTAGCAGCAGAAAGTCATAACCTATGTCTGAAAGATGGACACCATCTCTAAAATAAAGATCTTACCAACACCACTCCAACAGTACGAACATGTGAGAGGGTTAAAAGGGACCAACCTACCCACCAAACAGTACATACATATTTAGCAGAACAGTTGACCCAAACCTATGTATCGGTTGCAAGCCAGCACATATTTTAAAGTTTAAGGCCGCAGTACAATATGGTGCCTAAAGAACTGGTCTTCCACGGAATTTTTCCGCCACACAAACTAGTTTGCCCCGAAATTCCGCATTGCACATTCACACGATATCCTTGATGCTTAGCAGCAGAAAGTCATAACCTATGTCTGAAAGATGGACACCATCTCTAAAATAAAGACCGGGGGTATCGGTCGTGACATCTGGGTGTCTTATGAATTTACCACCCCTAAAATTGAGAAACCTGCGGATGCAGTTATTTAAATGTTTTCTTTTCCTTTCAATGGCCCTGTAAGGCATATATGTGGAACCCCACGACATTCTCGGAAGAAAACGCAAAAGTTGTGTCTGGTAAATTGGTCATCCACAGCTGTAAGTCTGTCCTCATTTTGTGCTCAAGAACACAGCCCTTCACTGTTGTTATGTTGTTAGATCCAAGGTGGATAATCAGCATCTTGGGTGGCTTGCTGTGTAGACAGTTGTACTGGATGGTATGATTGAATTCCGACCAGTGCATCCCCCTTCTGCTGATCCATTTAACTTTGGTGACAGTCCTACAGCCAAGGTTTTGGCTAATGCCTCTGAAATTAGACCTTGCTTCCAGCCAATGAACATAGATAGCCTAAGATCCAAATGTCTGAAATTAGACTTGGCCATGCTTACCAACCTTTTCTCATTCTCAAGAGGGAGTTTCATGATCTCAAAGTGGGGGATTGGGGTTTGAAGTGGGAGATTTTCAACGCCATGAATTTAACAGTAGAAATTTTCACAATAGAACGGAATTTAAATAACTATGCAGGGATACATGTACATGTACAATACTTTCAATATTTAATATAGGAAAATAATTAAAAAGACTCATTTTGAGAATGTTTTCTATTAAACAGATTATTTTCAACTGTATATTTTATAGCATTTAAGTATTATTTTGGCATGTTTTCAAGTTTTAACTGTGGCTAACTAGAAAATCATGCAAGTTGTCTGTTATGTCAAAGACTTTCATATTACATTCAAGAAAATAAAAATATTAACAACATTTTAATTTATAGACATATATTTTGAATGAAAAACCCCGGTACCAATGGAATACTAGACACGGGGAGAAGAAAAATAGTGACAATAATGTTAAGAAGTTGATGTTAGAAAATGATTTTAGTAATTTTCAGTACATCTATTTATCCACATGATTTAAATTTTTTTTTTTTTTTTTTTTTTTTTTTTTTTTTTAAATTTTTGAATTTTGAAAATCGTGAGTTTCTCCCTCACGATCGTGGGGGTGGGGTTACGCCCTTCAAATCGTGAGACTCATGATTAAATCTGGAGGGTTGGTAAGCATGCTTAGCATAACGTTAGTGTTTGCCTTAGCATAACTTTATTGTTTGCCTTAGCATAATGTTAGTGTGCCTTACTAAAATCTTGGAAAACATTCCAAGAAGACCTCAGTTTTTATTTCAAATACGAATGTAATGTAAAAAGTTATCCATTCAATTATAGAGATTTTCCATTTATTGACAAAATATGTTCAAAGTCGTCTGCTGCAGGATTGTCGTATGAGGGAAAGGGTTAAAGGTCACAGTGACTTTAATACTACTGTAGGAAAAAAATCTGCAAGGGGATTTGTATTGCTGGCGATGCTCTTGTTTTGTAATTATTCTTTCATTTATAGAGAGTTCCCATATTTTTTACAAATACTTTTAAAGTTGTGTGATGCAGATTTGTTGTATGTAGGAAATTGTTAAATGTTTTGAAAGCAGACTTTTCTTAATTACCATATGAGTTCAACAATTAAAGGATCTCATTTAATTCTTTCCTGCATACAACAATTCTGTAACAGATTACTTTGAAGTCACTTTCCAAAAATAAAAGAACAATTATTGAATAAAGTTGAAAATATTGTGGCAAAAGGCTCTATGGCTCATTATGAGTTGTTACGAGGGGTGATCCAAAAGTAATAGGACTTTCTTAGTAACTTTTGCATTAGTTGATAAGAAGAGTATTTCACATCCCCAAATTCTTATTTGATCCGCAAACCATATGTTGTGGGTACTCAAAAGAATCGTCTCAGTGAGGCGATTCTTTTGAGTACCCACAACCTAGGGTTTAGTGGAGTCGTAAGAGAGATATGGATGGGAAAAGACTAGTTCACTCCTCCTTATCTTGTCCTCTGAGTTGATACAGACTGATTCATACTATATATTTATTAGTTTTGCTCTACTTTACGGCCACATATTTTTACAAGAAAGTACTAGTTCAAATATACACCGACAGAAGATAATGAAAATCTACATGGCATTAATTTGTTTTTATGTTGTTCTAGTTGCAAAAGTGTAACATGATTACCGGCATAATAGTGATCATAATAGTTAAGTTGCTTAGTGATGTACAATAACGTAACATGCAAAATGACATGAAATGAAAAATTGAAAAACTGCTATATAGTAAATTATATCACAAAGAAGACAAAAACAAAATAATCTTTCGAAACGATAACAATGGCGTTCCCCAGGCGTCAAGCAGTCACATGAGATGTTTATATACATTTGTTTAATGTTTAGTGGAGAAACTCAGTGGGAACTAATGTCACTTGCAAGAATTTTAATGCGCGCTAAATGACCTAAGCTGTCGATGAACCATAAAACACTATACATTCATTCATTCATGTGTTACACATCATATGTTTCGCATATAGGTCGAGAGGGGATATGGAATGTCTTTTAGCAATGGCCATTGGGGAAATTGTTTCAAGAAGTGTGTTGATATAACTAGTGTTGGGCCATCAGTTCCATTTATACAATCGATTATCGGTTACAATCACTTTGCCTCATTCGATTAGACATTGATTATATAATCGTTTCATACAGTATTGTATTTAACAAGCCTTAATGTTCGCAATGCTTCTTATTATTTATGTTTGATAAAAAATATACCGGCTTAATGTCTTGTCTTTACTAGGTTGTATTATTTTATTGCCAAAAAAACACTTTGTTTCGATTTCAAGTTGTTGTATTTACATGCTAGCCTACGAGAGTAATCTCCCTTGGGGAAGCGAATATTAATCAAACATAAATGAAGCAAAAAAGGTGAACCGATTGATAATAGATTGTGGTAAATTGCAATCGATTATCGCTAACGTGATGCATATCCGTTCAACTTTCGATTATAATCGATCATCGTCCCAACACTAGATATAACTCTTGTTCAAACATTTATTCACGTTTTCAAACCAACATTTTGCTTCAAACGGTGATGTCAGAATGGTGTTACTACAGTGGCCCGCCCCCATGATACTTGCAATTTTCATAATCCCACAGAAATTTTATTTTTCAACCAAAATTTCAAACATATGTTATGTATGTAAGAGAAGTTTGAACTTTTGATAAAATCAGGTTCATTTTCTTTAAGTTTGATTTTTGGCCAGATTGCTCTTGCAATTCCGGTCTATAGATTGGCGATGTCCGTCCGTCTGTCCGTCAACATTTTGGTTAAAGCTTCAGGTTGAGGCAAAATCTCAGCACTGAAAAGGGTTACAAACTTACAACTTTGCCTGAAGGTAACCAGTAACAAGTTCTATTGATTTCTATGGTTACTTTGACCTTGACCTTGGTTTGCCGATTTTCAAGGTCAAATTGCAGACAATCCGGCCCTACCGTCTTCAGGGGTTTCTTGTTTGAAATTATAACAAAAGTCCTATTACTTCTAGATCACCCCTGGTACATGTATATATTTACAGGAGACATAAGTCATGATTATTTCCTTCAAGTTTGATTTGTATTGAAATAATAACAAAAGTCCTATTACTTCTTGATCACCCCAGGTACATGTATATATTTACAGGAGACATAATGGGCCCCACCCTGTCTAACTTAAAGAATCTGTTGAAGATGCCATACGGATGTGGGGAACAAAACATGGCTTCCTGGTCGCCCAACATTTATGTGCTGCAATACCTCAAAAATACAAACCAGTTGAGCCCGAAAATAGAGGAGGAGGCTCTGGGATACATGAGAGTTGGTCAGTACACGTGCACTTACATTTTCTTATCCCTTTCCCTCATACAACAATTCTGTAGCAGACGACATTGAACATATTTTGTCAAAAAGTAGAAAATCTCTATAATTGAATGGATAACCTATGACTAACAGTGAAAAAACATTGTGGCAAAAGAAGAAAATGCTCGTTTTGAGCAATTTCTTCTTTTGTCACTATGTTTTCAAAAAGCCGTCTGCTGTAGAGGCGTCGGGAAGCATCTATATGAGGGAAAGGGTTAATATACAGTTGACTAGATTATGAGATAGGAAGTAGTAAACTTCAGAACTTTGCCCAAGGATAACTTACTCTTTAAGTTCGTAATTAACTAACCCTTTCTCACATACAGACACTTTCTGGCACCTTTGCAGCGGGTGACTTTTGAAAACATTGTGACAAAAGTAGGAATTGCTCAGAAATGCTATTTCTCCTTTTGCCAGTGTTTTCCAATAATAACATATTTTTATACGCCCGTTTTGAAAAAAACGGGTCGTATTATATTTTTACCTGCGGCGTACAGGCGGGTGGCGTCCAGTATGTTTTCAGCTCAATAAATTAAGAAGCTTTTGTCCAATCATCACCAAATTTGGTCAGAATGTGTATTGGGATAATATCTCGGACAAGTTCGATAACTAGCCATATCGCTTTAGTCAATCAAGAGTTATCGCCCTTTAATTATAGAAATTACCCAAAATTGGTCTTGTCAGCTCAATAACTTTAGAAGCCTTTGTCCAATCATCACCAAATTTAGTCAGAATGTGTATTGGCATAATATCTCGGACAAGTTCGATAACTAGCCATATCGCTTTAGGCAATAAAGAGTTATCGCTCTTTAATTATAGAAATTACCTAAAATTGGTCTTGTCATCTCAATAAATTTAGGAGCCTTTGTCCAATCATCACCAAATTCGGTCAGAATGTGTATTGGCGTAATATCTCGGACAAGTTCGATAACTAGCCATATTGCTCCAGTCAATAGAGAGTTATATTCCTTTAATTATAGAAATTCCCTAAAATTGGTATTGTCAGCTAAATATCTTGTGAAGCCTTTATCTGATCATCACCAAATTTAGACAATATGTTGATGGGCAGAATATCTTGGTAAGGTTTGATAACAACATTATTTAAGTCACTACAAAATTATGTCCCTCGAAATGGCCAAAACTGTACTAACAGTGTCTGCTCTGTAAGTTTGGCTGATGTACAACCAATCATCGCTATACTTGGTCTCAAAAAAACAGGACGGGCGTATTTTGTGACATTTGGCGCTCTTGTGTTTTATAAAGTCTTCTGCTGCAGATTTGCTGTATGTTGGAAAGGGCTAAACCCTATATTGTGGGTACTGAAAAGAATTGTCTCAGTGAGACAAATCTTTTGAGTACACACAATATATGGTTTGGATGTAAGTGAACCCTTTCCCACATACAATAAATCTGCAGCAGATAATCTCTATAAATGATGGAATCATAATTCAATAGAGTTAAAATAATTTTGACAAATGTTATGAGCAATTTCTCCTTTATCACAATGTTTTTCAAAAGTCGTCTGCTGCTGAGGCCTCAGAAAGCTACTATATATATGGGAAAGGGTTAACAAATTGGGAAGATGAAATATGCTCTTTTTCTGGAGCGCTGAATGTGATGAGTACTAATATTTCCTTAGTCTGGGCCCTAAACAGGGAGGAGTGATCTGATCTTTGCTCAAGAGTTAACAATTAACCCTTTCCCTCATACGACAATTCTGCAGCAGACGACTTTGAACGTATTTTTTCAAAATATAGAAAATCTCCATAATTGAATGGATAACCTATGACAAAAAGTGGAAAACATTGTGGCAAAAGGAGAAATTGCACGTTTTGTGCAATTTCTTCTTTTGTCACTATGTTTTCAAAAAGCCGTCTGCTGCAGAGACGTCAGAAAGCGTCTATATGAGGGAAAGGGTTAAGTTCTGTCAAATCATCTCGCATAATCTAATTTTAACCAATATATTTGATTTTTGAATACTGTTACTCCTCATTTCTTCTTTATTTGTGTGCTTATTGACCTAAGCTGTAGATGCACCATAAATATAGGATCTGACATGAGTTGTCATTTTATATTAAGTTTTATTAAACGAGTTCAAGAAATTTGTTATTAAGCGAGCTTTTGGCGAGGTTAATAACAAATTCTTGGACGAGTTTAATAAAACTTGATGAAATGACAACGAATGTCTGATTCTTTTTATCACATGACAAAACACGAACAGAAAATAGTCCCAACATGAAATACTTAATAAACTGTTAACTAATCACACAAAAGACATTTTTATGTCCGATAATGGTCCCTTTACCTCGTCCATTTATCGTGAAGTTAGTGTTTACCATATACACGTTCTCAACCATTTTGCAATGTGATAAAACATTTCACATTTATTCATCATTCTATGTACTCAGTACCAACAAGTTAATGTTTAGAGGTCAAATAATTTTTTTTGAAGATGAAATATTCTCCTTATCATGATAATTGTCATGTGTAATATTTGTTCCTTACTTATATAGGTGACTTTTGATGCCTATTTAGCCCCTTTTCTATCTGCAGATGAATTTTGACGCAATAGCAGCAGACGACTTTTGAAAACATTGTGGCCAAAGGTGAAATTGCTACTGATAAACAATTTCAGCTTTGGCCACAATGTCTACCACTTTTTTTAACATTCAACTTTTTTGGAGATTTTTTGTCGCAATGTTTTCAAAGTCGTCTGATGCAGATTTGTTGTATATGTGGAAACCTTTTTCCCTCAATATGGACAAATTTTGACACCTGTAGCAAACAACTTGTGAATATATTGTTGGAAAAAGTGGAATTGCTTAAAACAAGCAAGGTATCCTTTAATCAATAATGTTTTCTACTCAAAATCAAAATTTTCCAAATGCTTTATATTTGCAACATGTTTTTTCTCCAGCAAACAAATTTAAACAATACCATAAAAGTTAAACACCTTAAAACAGTGAAAATATTGTGGGAAAAGAGGTGGAATTACTTTTAACAATGATTTCATTCTTTACATTACAGGGTATCAGAGGCAGATGAAATATCGCCATAACGACTACTCCTACAGTGCCTTTGGTGAGAGCAATTCAGATGACGTTGACCGACGAGGCAGTATTTGGTTAACAGCCTTTGTAATCAAATCCATGGCCCAGTCCGCTCAGTTCATTAGCATCGACGAGAAGGACGTTAAAAACAGTGTAAACTGGATACTCAACAATCAGGATGAGGACGGATGTTTCCCACAAATTGGAAGGACATTCAGTTCTTATCTGAAAGGAGGGCTGAAGACAGGGGAGAACAAAGCTGGACTTACTGCCTTTATAATGATCGCGCTGTCGGAGGCTGCCATTATTGGAGATATTGGAGATGATGTACGTGAATTATGTTCCATATGTTTTAGTTTCACCCTTATCCACATACAGAAAATGTGAAGCAGACATCTTTGAAAACATTTAGGCAAAAATATGGAAAATCCTTATAAGTGAAATTATGTTTATTAAATATAAATACAACATCGTTGCAAAAGGAGAAATTGTTCATTATGAGCAATTTCTGAAAAGGTTAAATGTAAACATGTATTTATTTTAGTTTTGAACAAATTGCAAAAAAAATTAACATTATGATACTATTATTTGAAGTCTGCTTCCTGGATACTAAAGCAGTAATAGAGTCAAAATTTCATCCTGTTTAACCCTTTCCCACATACAACAAATTTACAGCAGACAACTTTGAAAACATCCAGGCAAATATATGGAAAATCTTCATAAAATAGAAGCATAATTATTGAATAAAGTTGAAAATATTTATGCATAATGAGAAATTGTTCACCATGAGCAGTTTCTTCATTTCCACAGCCCTTGTAGATTAGTTGGTAGCGATGCGGGCTGTCAATCCAGGGGTTGTGAGTTCGAATCCCGGCTCGGCCAACTTTCTTTCCGACGATTGACAAAAGTCAATGCGACATGCGTCATTCGTCTTCCACCAATGGGCTAAGTCTATGTGGGAAAGCAGCCAGTTGCTTGGGAAGATTGTTGTCTGGAGTACTGGTGTGAGAAAACCAGGAAATATATGAATAGGTGAACTGGCCGCCGTGATATAACTGAAAAATTGTTAAAAACGGCGTAAAACCCCAATCAATCAATTCATTTCCACAATGTTTTCAAAAAGTCGTCTGCTGCAGAGGTGTCAGAAAGCATCTATATGTGGCAAAGTGTTAATTATGATAATTTGATTATTTTACATCAGTTGTGTAACAAGTTCCTATATTTCATGTTAATCTGTTTCGTATGTCTGCTTCCTGGATAATGGACCAATTCTGTTAGTCTTTGGTATGACCCAGCCTAGGATCGAACCAATGACCTTCCATACCGGAGACAGACATTCTACCAATACACCATCGAGGTGGTCCCAGAAGACATTGTGGCGATAAGAAGAAATTGGAAGCAGTTCTCCTTTTGCCACAATGTTTTCAAAATGGTGCTTTTTTAACCCTTTCCCTCATACGACAATTCTGCAGCAGACGACTTTGAACATATTTTGTTAAAAAATAGAAAATCTCTATAATTGAATTGATAACGTATGACTAAAAGCAGAAAACATTATGCCAAAAGGAGAAATTGCTTGTTTTGAGCAATTTCTTCTTTTGTCACTATGTTTTCAAAAAGCTGTCTGCTGCAGAGGCATCAAAAAGTGTCTATATGAGGGAAAGGGTTAAGGAGAGAAAGGGTTAATATGATTTCTTATATATTTTAGGAACGTTTTATGGAAGTTATGATAAGAGGTTTTGAATGTTTAGATCAGTTTACTCCAGCAGAGCTAGACACTTACACGCTAACCTTATTTGCGTATGTTTTGTCATTTGATGAGACAGTTGAGAATTTCAATTGGACGCAAGAAATAAAGCAAGAATTGGACTCCAGGGCAAACAAAGGTAATTACTATCTAACACCACCTTGAACTCATAAACTGCCTTGTTTGTGTTGAAGTTGAGTCTCTGCTTCGCATGTTCGATCCCCGTCCGTATCATACCAAATGGTAGTAATGGCTTTCCCTCCTTGGCGCTTGTTTGGTTAGAATTAGGAGTGACACGCTTGTGTCTGGTTAGATGGACCAGTAGTACTTGTTATTAACCCAGAAAGTATTGTGATATAACTGATTTATTTTTGAAAGCGGCGTTAAACACCATGAAAAAACAAAACTTACTCATAAACCAAATAACAAAACAAAACTTATTTTTGTAATGTTAATAACAAATTACCTCCTATGTCAAATTAAGAGTACCTGCTTTAACCCTTTCCAACATATAGATGCTTTCTGACGCCTCAGCAGCAGAAAACTTTTGCTTCAATGTTTTTCAACTCTTTAATCCTTTCCCTCATACAAACATTATTTCTCCCTTTGCCACAGTGTCATAAACTCTATTGAAATATCATTTTTGCAACGACATTTTCAAAGTCGTCTACTGCAAATTTGCTATACAAAGTATTCGGTTTGAGCTATTGAGCTATTGTGATTACTCACTGCCCGTCGACAATCTCCTTTCTGCAGACCATTTCTTTTTAACAACATCTCTAAAAATCACTCAGCCACGGGAATCTTCTTTTTGTAGTCCTCTTTCAAAATTGTCCAAATAATTGAATTCTAAAGAGAACTTTAGTTGCTGTAGCATCAGAAAGAGGGGGAAAATGCTTAAACCTTTTGCCAAAAATGTTCCCTGGTTCACTCTACTAAGCTTGTTTGATTTGTTAACATCAATAAAAAAAAAAGCATGGTCACCAGGCGACGGGGCTGGATCCTTATAATATTATTGTATATAGTAAAAACTTTAAAAATCATCCTTTCCGAAAGTACTTGCCAAATTTAAAAATAATTTGGCACTAATGTTTCTTGTTGTGTCACCCTGCGTAGCATGGAAGGCACTTAGGGGTTACTTTTTTTTTTTACGGTGTCTGTCTGTCTGTCCATCACACTTTCAATGAGCAGGTGCAAGTGACACACATGCTCCGCGGAGCACTCCATTCTAGTATGATCCAAGTTTGTTAAAATCATTCCAGTCCATCTGTAGCAGACATCTTTTGAAATCGTCGTTGCAAAAAGAGAAATTACTCATGATGACCAATTTTTTCTTTTGCCACAATGTTTTTAACTTGAATAATTATTTATTCACACCATTTATTCAGTCCATCTGGGGCCAAAATTAAGGCATGGTTGGTTTGATTTGATTATAACTTAATGGAAATGTTTTGAAAACATTGTGACCAAAGGCGATTTTCTCATAATATTAAATAAGCAATTTCTGCTTTTGCAACAATGTTTTTAATTATATTCAATAATTGTTCCTTCATTTATAGAGAGTTTCAGTAATTTTGACTAACTTCTTTCAAAGTCATCTGCTACAGATTTGTGAAAAAACCTTTTTTTTTGGATTTCTTCAGATGATGGACTTACCCACTGGGAAAGGAAGGATTTAAACCAAACTAAGAAACAAGATTACTGGTACAGGGCTTCGTCAGCGGAAGTGGAGATGACGGCTTACGTTGCCTTGGCGATGATGGAAAGAGATAATGTCCAGGCTGTCCCTGAGGCCCAGCCTATAATTCAGTGGCTTACAAAACAGCGAAACCCGTATGGTGGATTTTCTTCTACTCAGGTGCATAATTATAGTGTATCCTTTAACCCTTTCACACATATAGACGCTTTCTGACACCTCTGCAGCAGACGACTTTTGAAAATATTGTAGCAAATGAATAAATTGCTCATAATGAGTAATTTCTCTAATTGCCACAATATTTTCAACTCCATTTAATATTTATACTTCCCTTTATTGAGATTGTCCTAATAATATGTCGGTATGTTTCAAAGTCCCTGGATTGACAGCCCACATCACTTCCAGGGCTAGGCCAAAAGTACAGTCAAACCTCAAAGCTTTATTTAGTCATTCCTTGCCATTCCTTGTCTTTAGAAACCACACTTTTAATTTCCTTTTAATTTCCTAATTACTCGTTTCTGTAAAAAAAAGACTGCAATTAAAGACCACCTGTGAACAAAGACCATATTTTTCTTTAAACACAGGTTGGATTTGGACATTATGGTATTGGGTTTCAAAAGAGTGAAACCTTTTGTACAATGGTTTTTTCACACTGATCTCATTTCTTCTCATATTGTTGCTTATCCTTTTCCCACTAACAAACAAACATTGTTCAAATTATGCCCTTGGGGTAAAAGATATGCCCTGATATATATGGGAAAACTTTGAAAATCTTCTTGCCTAAAAAAAAAAAGGCCTAGAGCTTAGATATTTGGTGGGCTGAATTTTCTAGTGGTCCTATACCAAGATTGCTCAAATAATGACTATGGATCCAAAATTGGTCCATAGTCATGTGTCATGTGTAGCTTTGTCTAGTGTTCTTATACAAAGATTGATCAAATTATGCCCCTTTGGTCAAAAGTTTTCCCACCCAGAGTTATATAGAGAAAAACAAATAGGCCTAGAGCAAGATATGTGGTGTGTAGCTTTGTCTAGAGGTCTTCTACAAAGATTGTTCAAATTTTGCCTCTTGGTTCAAAACTTGTCCCACCCACAGGATCACCTGTTTTACATAGATATATATATATATATAAAAAAATCTTGTCTGAAACCAAAAGGCCTAGATCTTTTAAAAATATTTGGTGTGTAAAATGTCTCTTGGCCCTCTACCAAGATTGTTCAAATTATGCCCCTGGTGTTTAAATTAGCCCCTGCCAGGGGGATCATCTTTTTTACATAGAGATATTGGAATAAAACTTTGAAAATATTCTTGTCTGTAACAGAAAGGTTTTTTAGCTCTTATTATGTCATTGCAAATTGTCTGATGTGCGGTCCATGGGTGCATGCTTATTTGCATGATTATCTTTTGTCTTCAAACGACTTTTCCTCTTAAACATTGGGCCAATTGGTAGCTTCCTATCAATGTCTTCTCCTAATTTCTCTATATTATAAGATCCATGCAAATTTCTGGTTTCCATGGCAACAGAAAGACAAAAACTTTAAAAATCTTCTCCTCACAAGCTGGTTGGACGACTTTGAAATAGTTGTGTAGAAATGTTTGTTAGGTGACCCTCTATGAGATTTTTTTAGGCCATGTTGATTGGTCAAAATGCATGGTCGCAAAGGAGCAGGACTCTTTTGCCTTATATGGCTGAAGTGAAAATTTGAAAAATCTCATTCAAAAGTACCACGTTGGTGGTATAGTGGTGGACCATCTGCCATGGTGCTAGAGGTTGTGATTTAGATCCCTGGGTGGGTCATACCAAAGTCTTAAAAAATGGTAATAATGGCTGCCTTTCTTAGCTCTGAGGTTGTGGGGTTAGTATTATGACTAACTTGCTAGTGTCAGTATAAACGGACCAGTAGTACTGGTAACTTACCTATGAAACTCATGTGATATTATCAAATTATTGTTGAAATTAATCAATCCTCTAAAAGTATGCAGCCAATTTCAAATTATTTTGTAGAAATGTTCTGTGGTTGACCCTCTATCAGATTCCTTCAAGCCATGTTGAAAACCACATATAAATATATGGTAATTAATTAAGGCCCCCTTTCTTTGTGTAATGTCAAAGTTAACCAATGACTGAATTGATACCTTACAGGACACCGTTATAGCTCTTCAGGCTCTGGCAATGTTTGGTAGTTTAACCTTCAGTGGTGATAGTAATGTTAATGTCCATGTAACCAATGAGAAAACGGATGAAACTCTGACTGTTACCAAGGACAACTTGCTCCTGTACCAGTCTGTTGCTGTCCAACCAAAAGATGGTACAGTAAATGTAGAGATGACGGGAACCGGATGTGCTTTGGTCCAGGTGAGTTAAACCCTTTCCCACTTACAGCAAAACTGCAGTAGACGACTTTGAACATTTTTTGTCAAGAAATAGAAAATCTCTATAATTGAATGGTTAACCTATGACTGAAAGTGGAAAACATTGTGGCAAAAGGAGAAATTGCTCGTTTTGAGCTTCTTCTTTTGTCACTGTTTTCAAAACGCTGTCTGCTACAGGGGCGTCAGAAAGTGTCTATATGAGGGAAAGGGTTAAACCCTTTCCCACTTACAGCAAAACTGCAGCAGACGACTTTGAAAAGATCTACAAAAGATACGGAATAAACCATATAATATAAAGTATGATATCTCACATGTAGGCGCATTTTGACACCTATGAGTAGGCGCATTCTGACGCCTATGAGACAGATGACATTTAAAATCATTGAGGCCAAAGGAGAAAATGCTCATGATCTCCTTTTGCCAAATTGATTATAACTCAATAATAATACTTAAAGTTTTTCTATATTGTTGCCTACATCTTTTTAGCTCACCTGTGCATGTAGTGGTCAAGGTGGGCTATTGTGATCACATTTTGTCAAGCGTCTGTATGTGGTCTGTATTGTGATCACATTTTGTCAAGCGTCTGTCTGTGGTCCGTCGCACGTCTTGAACAATTGTCTTGTTAACACTCTACAGACTGAATTTTGCATCCTATCTTCATGAAAGTTTATAAGAACATTCTCCATCAAATCTTGGACATATGAGGTCAAAAACTAGGTCACTATGTCAAATTGAAGGAAAATATTGTTAACACCTGAGGCTGCAACGTCAGTCTGAGAAAGGTTTAGAAAGTCTGAAGGGGGGCTTTAAAATTAAAAATGTTGAAAGAATTGAAATTCCATTCAAACTCTTTCTTAAATGGCAACAGAAAGAAAGTACTGGCCCAATTTGGAAATAATTAGTCAACAAATATTGCGTCGGGGAGAATCTTCCAAAATTGTGTTAACCCTTTACCTCATAAAGATGCTTTCCGACGCCTCTGCAGCAGACGGCTTTTTAAAAACATAGTTACAAAAGAAGAAATTGCTCGAAAGGAGCAATTTCTCCTATTGCCACAATGTTTTCCACTTTTAGTCATAGGTTATCCATTCAGTTTGAGGGAAAGGGTTAAAGCCATGACCCGCGACAATCTTAGAAACTCCCCAACGTCGATCTGAGCAAGGTTTAGAAAGTCTGAAGGGGGGGCTCTAAAATTAAAAAATGTTGAAATAATTGAAATTCCATTCAAACTCTGATCTTAAATGGCAACAGAAAGAAAGTACTGGCCCAATTTGAAAATAATATGTCAACAAATGTTCCCGTCAGCGAGTATCTTCCAAAATTGTGTTAACCCTTTCCCTCATATAGACGCTTTCGGACGCCTGCAGCAGACAGCTTTTTGAAAACATAGTGACAAAAGAAGAAATTGCTCCTTTTGCCACAATGTTTTCTACTTTTAGTTACAGGTTATCCATTCAATTCTAGAGATTATATTTTGACAAAATTATAGAGATTTTGTTTTGACAAAATATGTTCAAAGTCGTCTGCTGCAGAATTGTCATATGAGGGAAAGGGTTAAATAGCATTGCAACTACTTCATGAGCAATTTCTACTTTTGTCACAAAGTTTTCAAAAGTCTTCTTCTGCAGAGGCATCAAAATTACATCAATCTTGGATAGGGTTTAACCTTTACCACATACGCTCGCGGACGCCTCTGCAGTAGACGAATTTTGTAAACACTGGCAAAGGTGAAATTGCTCATGATGAGCAATGTCATTATTTGCCACAATGTTTTCAACTCTTTTTAGTAATTATACCTACACTTATAGAGCCTTTCCACGTTTTTGCTTAGTTGTTTTCAAAGTCGTCTGCTGCACATCATTTGCTGTATGTGGGAAGGGGTTAAACCTGAAGATAAAATATAAAAAAGAAAAATGATTTGCTGTTCTCAGGTTTCCACTAGGTACAATGTGGACAGGGAGGAGAAACGTCCATCCTTTGTCATAGACCATAGGGTGTATCCAGCAAACGGTCATGAAAGAAACTGTGCGGCTAAATCCTTAAAAATATGTACAAGGTTTGTTATTTCTATGTGTCATCTACAATATCTTTTGAACTGCTTGAATGATTTCGAAATAACGCATCACAAATGTTAACCATATTGAGACAATGTGAAGAGCACATGTTAAAACCAGCTTCATTCAAGGTCATGGTCTCAATAAGAGGTTCAAGGCCATATGACTATTTTTCTTGTCCCCTCCATATCTCTTGAATCCCTTGAAGGTTTTGACATTATTCTACACAAACGATCACCATATTGAAACGATGTGACGATTGTGTGTTACAACCAGCTTGGTTCATGGTCAGGGTCACAATGTAAGGTCAAAGGTCACATTACTATATTTAGTGTCTGCTTCATATCTCGTGAACCCCTTGAAGGATTTTGAACTTGCTAAAAATATTCACCACATATAGACGCTTTCTGACGCTTCTGCAGCAGACGACTTTTGAAAACATCATGCAAAAAGAAGAAATTGTTCAAAAGGAGCAATTTCTCCTTTTGCCACAGTGTTTTCAACTTTATTCAATTATTATACTCTCATTTATTTTGTTTTTCCATGTTTTTGCATTATTGTTTTCAAAGTCGTCTGCTGCAGATTTGTTGGTTGTGGGAAAGGGATAATTGAAATACTGTTTTATATCAACTACATTGGAAATGCCTGAGGCATAAAATCTACCTTTGAACAAATTAAGACCCTTTCTCACATGTCACTATTTCTTGAAACAGATGACTTTTGAAAACGTCGTGGAAATTAACTATTTTTCGTTTTGCCACAATGGTTTCAACTCTATTCAAAGAATATACTGTCATATTTTTGCCTAGATGTTTCCAAAGTCGTCTGCTGCAGATTTGTTGTATGTGAGAAAGTGTTGATAAGGTTTACTTTTGGGCTTAAAAATTAAATGTTTTGATTATATAGATCGAAGCAAAAGGAACCCACTAATATGGCTATAATTGAGGTGAAAATGCCCACTGGATGGGAATCACACCAAGATTCTATTGAACAGGTAAGCAGTTGTATTTTCTAGTGTGTCACTTGCCTGAAAAGTAGGAAGACACCTATAAGGGATCAATACTCCGTCACCTGTCTGTTCGTCCGTTCCACACAATTAATATTCATTAACCCTTTCCCTCATGCGACAATTCTGCAGCAGACGACTTTAAACGTATTTTGTCAAAACATAGAAAATCTCCATAATTGAATGGATAACCCATGACGAAAAGTGGAACACATTGTGGCAAAAGGAGAAATTGCACGTTTTGTGCAATTTCTCCTTTTGTAACTATGATTTCAAAAAGCCGTCTGCTGCAGAGGCGTCAAAAAGCGTTTATATGAGGGAAAAGGTTAAATTCTACCTTGTAGCGCTGATAACTAGTGATCAGAAAAATGGATCAATAAACTGACCAGCCTATATATATATATACAAAGTTATTTTCAATTTTGTGTTGTTTCTCTTTAAGGCAGGGAGACACTTAAGGATTCTTTATCCATCGTCTGTCTGTCTGTTGTTCCTCACACTATATATTCATTAAACTCAACCTTGTAGCGCTGATAACTAGTGATCAGAAAAATGGATCAATAAACTGACCAGCCTATATATATACAAAGTTATTTTCAATTTTGTGTTGTTTCTCTTTAAGGCAGGGAGACACTTAAAGATCACTTCTTGATCATCTGTCTGTCTGTTGTTCCTCACACTATTTGTTCATTAAATTCTACCTTGTAGCGTTGATAACTAATGATCAGAAGAATGGATCAATAAACTGACCAGCCTATATAGAAAGTTATTTTCCATTTTGTGTTTTCTGTCTGTAAGGCATGTAGACACTTAAAGATCACTTCTTAATCATCTGTCCATCCGCACCTCACACTGTATATTAATTATTGAGAACTTTGTTTCATTTTTGGTTGATACACTTCAACTTTTAACGGAGATACCTGATGATCAGAAGAATGGAACAATAAACTGATCAGCCTGTTAACATTATTTCACATTTTGTGTCTTCTGTCACTGTAGGATCACTTCTCCGTCGTCTGTCTGTTTGTCCGTCTGTTCCTCAAACTTTATATTTATTGGTCAGAACTTTGTTTCTGTTTGGTTGCTACACTTCACCCTTGTAGTAATGATACCCGATGATCAGAAGAACGGAACAATAAACTGACCAGCCTGTTTACACATTCACATTCTGTCACTAAAGGATCACTTAGTTGTCTGTCTGTTGGGATTGGCTTCGTTAGATATCCCTTATTGTCAGGCTTTTCCGGCTGTCTGTCTGTCTGTTTGTTTGTAAAGCGACGCTCCACAGCCCAAACCGACGGGCTGATTCTGATGAAACTTGGTGAACAGCTGCCATACGGGCTCAGGGTGTGTGCGTTTGAGTTTCGTTGCTAAAGACCCACAACCAAGGCGAATCCCACGTCGCCTACTGGCTTGTCCATCCGTTCCTCACATTGTAAATTAATTGGTCAGGAATTTGTTTTTATTTGTTGGATTCCCTTCAAATTAGTGGCACTGATATCACATGATCAGATGAAGAAAACAGGAAAACATATTTCTTACCTGTCTGTAAAGATTTTATTTCCCTTTTTGTGACGGCCTGTCTGTAAAGCAGGGAGATACTTAGGGATCATTTAGCCATTATCGTTCTATTTGCCCATCACACTTTGCGTTAATTGGTCATAATTTATGTTTCTGTGTAACAGATTCTTCAAAGTTGCAACATGTATACCCTGTGATCAGGAGAATGGGGCATAATTCTAGTCTGCTTATTTTTGAAAGTATCTCCCATTTTCTATGTATTTTTTATCTGTCCATTTTTCACTTCGTATCAATTTCTCAGGCGACAATACAGCAGACAAAAATAGCCTTAGAGTGTTTGATTTTGCCATTCTATTTTCTAGCAACCAACATTGTGCTATAACATGAAAAGTTACTTAACCCTTTCCCTCATTTAGACACTTTTTGGTGCGTCTGCAGCAGACAGCTTTTTGAAAACATAGTGACAAAAGAAGAAATTGCTCAAAACAAGCAATTTCTCCTTTTGCCATGTTTTCCACTTGGTAATAGGTTATTCATTCTATTATAGAGATTTTCTATTTTTTGACAAAATATATAAAAAGTTGTCTGCTGCAGAATTGTCGTATGAGGGAAAGAGGAAAGGGACCTGTACAGTGTGCATGAGTTCTGAGAGGTCCCATTGAAAACATTGAAATGAGAAACGACAGATTGTATGTAGTTTAATTAATCAAAAAAAAATTAAATATTTTAATGACAATATCTGCATTGTTTTTTCGAAAATTTGGTTTATAAGAGAAAAAGTAAACTGAGAATATTTTATGATTTATTTTATTTCTTTTGAAAGTCATTTGAAGGAATCTGTATAACATTTCAGCTTAAGAAGGATGGCAAGATAGCAAGATTTGAAGTGGATAAGAACTATGTTCATCTTTACTTCCATGAGGTTGGTACTTTTTTATACATTCATGTTAAAACAAAATAACAAACTAGACTGTATGTTGGTTATATTATATTGTGCATTCAGATTTTTAGATTCTTACAAAAAATAAGAAGCTAGATTATGCATTCATGTTAAAACAAAATAAGAAGCTAGATTATGCATTCATTTGAAAACAAAATATGAAGCTAGATAATGCATTCATGTTAAAATAGAATAAGAAGCTATATAATGCATTCATGTTAAAATATAATAAGAAGTTATATAATGCATTTGTGTTAAAATAGAATAAGAAGCTATATAATGCATTTGTGTAAAAAAAAAAATAAGAAGCTAGATCATGTGTTTATGTAAAAATAAAATAAAATAAGAAGCTAAATATTGCATTCATATAAAAACAAACTTCGAAGCTATATAATGCATTCATGTAAAAACATAAAATTAAAACAAGATACTAGATAACGCATTTGTGTAGGAATAAAAAAAGAATCTAGATGTGCATTCATGAACAACAAAATAAGGAGGTAAAACATTTGTGTAAAAATAAAATAAGAAGCTAGATTTATGCTTTAGTGTAGACAACTAATAAGAAGCTATACAACACATTAATGTAAAAACAGCATTAATGTAAAAATACAACGCATTAACCCTTTCCCTCATACAGCAATTTTGCAGCAGACGACTTTGAACATATTTTGTCAAAAAATAGAAAATCTCTATAATTGAATGGATAACCTATGACTAAAAGTGGAAAACATTGTGGCAAAAGGAGAAATTGCTCGTTTTGAGCAATTTCTTCTTTTGTCACTATGTTTTCAAAAAGCCGTCTGCTGCAGAGGCGTCAGAAAGCATCTATATGAGGGAAAGGGTTAATGTAAAAATAAAATAAGAAGCTAGATAAATGACGTTGTAAAATTAACATTAATGTAAAAATGAAATAAGAAGCTAAATAATGCATTTGTATAATACGAAAATGTGAGACTGCATAATGAATTTTTCAAAAAGCCTTCTGCTGCAGAGGCGTCGGAAAGCATCTATATGAGGGAAAGGGTTAAACTTTATTTTGGGGACTTGGAACAGGGCGTCCTGGGTTCGATTCCCAGTCATGGCACTACGGTCATGGTGGAGTGCCCTTGAACAGGGCACATTTCCTAGCCTAGTACTGGTTTGTATACCCAGGGATCATGACTAATTGAACCGTTGCCGTGATATAACTGAAATAATGTTGAAAACGCCGTTAAACTCTAATAAAAAATAAAACTTAATTTTGAGAGATTTTAAAATAATATTCCATTATCTTTTCCTAAAATTTGCTGTACGTTGGATAGAGTAAATTTACTTTATTGCTTTGTTTCAGATAACAAGAGGCAAGATGTGTGTCAAATTTAATGTAGAGAAGACTTTTGAAACTACCTCGAAACCTTCTGTTATTCGAGTGTATGACTATTATGAAAGAGGTAGGTACATTCAACATTTCTGCAGCAGAAGACTTTTGAAACTACATGTACCTTGAAACCTTCTGTTATTCAAGTGTATGACTATTAGGAAACAGGTACATACATTCAACATAATTATCTGCAGCAGAAGACTTTTGAAACTACCTTGAAACCTTCTGTTATTCGAGTGTATGACTATTATGAAACAGGTACGTACATTCAACATTTCTGCAGCAGAAGACTTTTGAAACTACCTCAATCTTCTGTTATTCGAGTGTATGACTATTATGAAACAGGTAGGTACATTCAACATTTCTGCAGCAGAAGACTTTTGAAACTACCTTGAAACCTTCTGTTATTCGAGTGTATGACTATTATGAAACAGGTACATACATTCAACATTTCTGCAGCAGAAGACTTGAAACTACCTCGAAACCTTCTGTTATTCGAGTGTATGACTATTATGAAACAGGTACGTACATTCAACATATCTGCAGCAGAAGACTTTTGAAACTACCTCGAAACCTTCTGTTATTCGAGTGTATGACTATTATGAAACAGGTATGTACAATTCAACATATCTGCAGTAGAAGACCTTGATAACATCCTTGTAAAAAATGGATGAAATTGTTGAATGGATATAAAAACATTGTTGCAAAAGTTGTCTGCTGCAAATGAACTTCATGTTGGAAGGGTTAACCCTTTCCGTCATATAGATGCTTTCTGACGCCTCTGCAGCAGACGGCTTTTTTGAAAACATGGCGACAAAAGAAGAAATTGCTCAAAACAAGCAATTTCTCCTTTTGTCTCCATGTTTTCAACTTATTCAATTATTGAACTTTCATTTAAAGGGAGTTTCCTATGTTGTTCGGGTATGTTTCAAAGTCGTCTGCTGCAGATGTATCCTCATGTTGGAAGGGTTAAAGAAAACATATAGCTGTTGTCTGACCCTTGAGTGGATTCTAGGGTAAAGCCAACAATCATTCAAACTCCATGTACTTCCTGATTATGTTGTTGACTGACCATTTCCCAAAACAAATGGCATAAGACAACTGATGAAAACATTGTGGCAAAAGGAGAAATGATTGCTTTACATATTTTTAATGCTTTCAAAGTTGTCTGCTGCAAATATGAATAATCATATACTGTATGTTGACAAAGATTAAAGTTGTTTACTCATAATGACCAATTTCTCCTTTTGCCACAACATTTTTATCTCAAAACTAATTTTACTTAAATCTAGAAAGATTTCCATGTAGCTAAGGTAAATGTTTTGTCTAAATGTTTACAAAGTCGTCTGCTTCAGATTTACTGAGTTACACAGTAGGGAAAGTGGTGCATAATTTTCCAAATCTAAATTAACCCTTTCCCACATACAAAAAATCTGCAGCAGACAACTTTGAACGAACAATAATTGAAAACATGGTGACAAAAGGAGAAATTGGTCGTTTTGAGCAATTTCTTCTTTTGTTGCCATGTTTTTAAAAAGCTGTCAGCTGCAGAGGCGTCAGAAAGCTTCTGTCTTTATGAGGGAAAGGGTTAAATGGGGTAAATGAAGATAAACTTGCCCAGATTGTTATTTTTGTATTTCTTTAGTTATTTATATTCTTAAAGTTTTTGTTTAACCCTTTCCCATATGTTGACACATCTGTAACAAATTTAATTTTGAAAGATATTAAGAAATTGCTTATCATATTCCACAATGCATGTTTTTTGAACTCTTTTTAGTAATTACTCGTTCATTTGTAGCGATTTTCAATATTTTTGCCCAGATGTCAGCAGCAAAATTATTGTTTACTGGAAATGGTTAAAAAAATATTATTTATGATGAAAATATCTTAAACCTTTCCATGATATTCTTTTAGAGATAAATATGCTTTAAAATGTATGACAAAATAAATGTAACATCTTATAAAATCGTATATATATATTTTTGAATAAAATTATAAGAATAGGAGGATCATTAATTTTTCTAACAATTTCCCCTTTACAAATATATGTTAAACATCTCGGTAAAAAATATTCCATATAATTAATGAATAGTGTTGAAAACATTGTGGCAATAGGAGGAAATTGCTCGTTATGAGCAATTTCTCCTTTTGCCACAAAGTTTTCAAAAGTTGTATGCTGCAGAGGCGTCAAAATGCAGATGGTTGAGGGATAAGGTAAATCACAATTAACTTTCTGCCCATAGATAATTCTGCATCCTACACCTACGAATTGACAACCACTTGTCCTGAAAAGGAAGACGAGCATGTTGCCACCAAAGAAGACATACCAAAGAATAATGAAGGCTTGGACTGCAGCATTATGCAATGTAGAGTTCTGGATTTTCCAGTTGTTGTACCGAAGGTTTGTATATTAACCCTTTCACACATACAAAAAATCTGCATCAAAGAATATATAAGCAAAAATATGGATATACTAAAAAGTAACATGTTATGCATTATGTTTCAAAGTTGTCTGCTGGAGTTTTGACAATGAAAACGGTCTTTAACCCTTTCCCTCATATAAACGCTTTCGGATGCCTCTGCAGCAGACGGCTTTTTGAAAACATAGTGACAAAAGAAGAAATTGCACAAAACGTGCAATTTCTCCTTTTGCCACAATGTTTTTTGGAGATTTTCTATGTTTTGACAAAATACGTTCAAAGTCGTCTGCTGCAGAATTGTTGTATGAGGGAAAGGGTTAAATGAATGTATTATTTGTGACCAGTCAAGCAAATGGGAACCTTGTGGATGGATAACCTCAATATGATAAGACGTTCTCATGCTAACCAACTCTCCAGATTCAATCGCGAGTCTCACGATTTGAATAGCCCCACTCCCATGATCATGAGGTAAAAACTGAAGATTTTCGAAATTTAATTACAGGGGGAATAAAATTACATAATCATTTTGTTGACTGACACACATTGTTTTGAACTTGTTGAAAGAAAAGGCCTTTAATCATTAACAAAGATTCCATTGGTAGCCAGTTTTTTATTCAAAACTATGTCTTAATTAAAATGTTGTTAACCCTTTCGGCGCGGAAGTCGCATATATGCAACAGCTTAGCTCAGGGCCGAAGTCGCATTTATGCGACTTTTGTAACGCCCCTCGTATAGTTACTGCTGAGCCAAGCTGTCGCATATATGCGACTTCAGCGCCGAAAGGGTTAACGAAAATAAAAGAAAAAGGTATAATGAAAATAAAATGTCCATAGACTGTTAATAAAACTTATTTCAAAAAAAAAATTGAGATCAGTTACTTATTATTTCTAAGAAACGCCTGATTTTATTTGGCGCTGAGAACAACTTTCTGCTATTTATTTGGCGCCGAAAGGGTTAAGATGTTTATTTTATTGGATGCAATATGAAAAGTCATTGACACAACAGACAACTTGCTTGATTTTCTAGTTAATCACAGTTAAAATGTTTTTCAATATCAATGCATGGATTTGAAGACATAGAAAACATTCTCAAAATGAGTGTTTTTTATTCTTTTCCTGTAAATATTGAAAGTATTGTCTCCTACATAGTTATCTAAATTCCGTTCTATTGTGAAAACTTCTACTGTTAAATTCATCACGGTGAAAATCGCCTACTTCAAACCCAAATCTTCCACTTTTAGATCATGAAACTCCCCCCTTGATAATTCAGCCCTTAATGATTGTGAACTACTTTTGGATTTTTTTTTTTTTTACCAATTGGAGGATGTATATGTAAAACAAACTTTGTATTGATCATCATGATGAATTTTCAAATATCGAGATTTCAATCAAGGGAAGCTAAAAATGTAAAACGAGTTTGTGGTTTATAAGACCCTTATAATACAGATTCTAGATTTTCTATTTTTCTTTTATAAGACTGGGAACCAACAAGCACTACTGATGCCTGTCATATACCAAGATATTTAACCCTTTCCTTCATACGACAATTCTGCAGCAGACGACTTTGAACATATTTTGTCAAAAAACAGAAAATCTCTATAATTGAATGGATAACCTATGACTAAAAGTGGAAAACATTGTGGCAAATGGAGAAGTTGCACGTTTTGTCACTATGTTTTCAAATAGCCATCTGCTGCAGAGGCGTCAGAAAGCGTCTATATGAGGGAAAGGGTTAACTGTAGGGGCTGGGTTAGAAAGCAAATACAATTGTCCTATTCCCACACACAATTACAAGTCGGGGACTCATTAATTTCAAGGCTCCTGACTATGACTTGCTGGTCCAACTTTTCCCACACGTCCTTCAACGCACGATTTAGGTCCGCCGATGTGAAGATTTAGTGCTTTTGTATGGGCCTTTTTATGAAATTACTCGGATTGCAAATATACCTGGTTTATCAGAACCTTTTAGCATCCAGTCCGCAGGAGTAACAATGCTAGCATATCCTTTAATTAACCCTTTCCCTCATACGACAATTCTGCAGCAGACGTCTTTGAACGTATTTTGTCGAAACTTGGAAAATCTCCATAATTGAATGGATAACCTATGACAAAAAGTGGAAAACATTGTGGCAAAAGGAGAAATTGCACGTTTTGTGCAATTTCTTCTTTTGTCACTATGTTTTCAAAAAGCCGTCTGCTGCAAAGGCGTCAGAAAGCGTCTATATGAGGGAAAGGGTTAACAGGCCGCAGATCAGATCTCTAGATAAGGAATGATTAGCATGTTCTAAAATCCTTATTTGACCTTATAACCCTATGTTGTGGGTACTCAAAAGAATCGCCTCATTGAGACAATTATTTTGAGTACTCATATCATAGGGTTTGGTTGGATGATAAGAGAGATATTGTGGGGAAAGGAGCTATATACGCCTCTTTATTAGCTCGCCTATTCGAAGAAATAGGGGAGCTTATGTTATCACCCCGGCGTTGGTGTCCGCGTTGCCAGCTTGGTCAAACCTTTGCGTGCAAGGCCTTTTCTCAGACACTGTGTATGCTGTTGCTTTGAAACTTCACACACTTATTCAGGATCATTAGGGGACCTTGTATGTCAAGTCCCATAACTCTGGAATGGATTTTGACTGAATTGTGCCCCTTTTTGGACTTAGAAATTTGGTCAAACCTTTGCGTGCAAGGCCTTTTCTCAGACACTGTGTATGCTGTTGCTTTCAAACTTCACACACTTATTCAGGGTCATTAGGGGACCTTGTATGTCAAGTCCCATAACTCTGGAATGGATTTTGACTGAATTGTGCCCCTTTTTCGACTTAGAATTTTGGTCAAACCTTTGCGTGCAAGGCCTTTTCTCAGACACTGTGTATACTGTTGCTTTGAAACTTCACACACTTATTCAGGATCATTAGGGGACCTTGTATGTCAAGTCCCATAACTCTGGAATGGATTTTGACTGAATTGTGCCCCTTTTTGGACTTAGAAATTTGGTCAAACCTTTGCGTGCAAGGCCTTTTCTCAGACACTGTGTATGCTGTTGCTTTCAAACTTCACACACTTATTCAGGGTCATTAGGGGACCCTGTATGTCAAGTCCCATAACTGTGGAATGGATTTTTTTCTTTTTCTTTTCTTGTATTTTTCAATTTTGCGTTTAGCTCAACGTTAAAGTTTCGATTTTTTTTTTTCTCAATAAGTACTGGTTCTAGGGCTTTCATATTTTTTGGGGTAAAACATTTGTTTTTTGCTGGATTTTGAAAATTGGGCATAGCTTCTTCATATTTTGTTGGATTAATTTCATTTTTTTTTTTAATTTTCTTGTATTTTTGAACTGTGAGCATTATTTTTTTTATTTTTTATTTTTTTTCTTGAATTTTGGAACTTTGTGTTCAGCTCAATTTTTTTTTTTTAAATTTCTTGTATTTTTGAATTTTTTTTTTTTATTATTTCTTGTTTAAAAATAATTGTGTTTAGCTCAATGTTAGAGTTTTGTTTACTTTTTGTCTTTTACACTTGCCTTGATAGTCAAAGCAGGGGACACAGTGAGACATTTAATTACGCGTAATTCTTGTCTTTCTTTTGTAAATTCAATTTCAACTGAATTATTCCACTTTGGGATTTTGGACTTTATACCCATGCTATAACTGTTCTGAAGTAGGCCCTGATAGACGATATCCCTGATAGGCGAGCTATATTGTCCTCCGACAACTCTTGTCTTGACCTTAGAGACTGTCCGAGTGGAAGACCATCTTTTGACTTTGGTCTCCAGGAGACATCCTTAAGAAGATCTTTGTCAAGGAAAGGCTTCAAAACCTTATCAATGTAAAATTTTGAATGATTACATTGTTTGAAAAAAAGAGAGATTATTATGCTCATTATTTGGAAATTCTCTTTTTCTCAAATTTATAAAAAAAAATGTTTACTGCAGATGTGTCAAAATGTATATGAATTTGGTAATGGCGTTTAAACCTTTCCCCCATATAGACGCTTTTTGACGCCTCTGCAGCAGAAAGCTTTTTGAAAACATATTGACAAGAGAAGAAATTGCTCAAATCAAGCAATTTCTCCTTTTGCCACAATGTTTTCCACTTTTAGTCCTAGGTTATCCATTCAATTATGGAGATTTTCTATTTTTTGACAAAATACGTTCAAAGTCGTCCGCTGCAGAATTGCCGTATGAGGGAAAGGGTTAAAATAAATATGTTTTTAACTTGATAGTTTCAGGGATGTCCAATTTGCCTTGACTCGATGCCTGATAAACTACTCTTAAAGACCATTTGTGATGCTCAGAGAAGTAAGTTATATAAATAAAAGTTTTCAAATCTTCAGCAAATGACAAATAGGCAAAAATGTGAAAAATCTCCTTATATAATAGTTTATTTTTTAGCTCGACTATTCGAAGAATAATTAGGGCTTTTTTTCTTGCGTCAGTGTCGGCGTACGGTTAAAGGTTTATTGCAAGTTGACATTTTAATTTATTTTTAGCTCACCAGAGCACAAAGTGTTTAAGTTGAGTTATTGGGATTGCCTTTTGTCCGCCATTCGTCCGTCGTCAAACTTTTGCTTGTTAACACTCATGAAGCCACTGATTTCTAGGCCAAGTTCGAATATGGGTCACGTCAGGTCAAAAACAAGGTCACCAGGCCAAATTAAAGGAAAATCTTGTCAACAATCTGGAAACCTCCTTTTTGGCTAGAGCATGTTGAAACTTTAGAATATTTGCCTGGATGATATTTAGGCTAAGTTCGAATATGGATCAGATCTGGTCAAAATCTAGGTCACAAGGCCAAATTTTAGAAAAATCTTGTTAAATCTATAGAGACCGCATTGTTTTACTTGAGCAGCTTGAAACTTTGTCAGAATGTTTGTCTTAATGATATCTATGCAAAGTTTGAATATGGGTCATGTCAGGTAAAAAATGAGGGCACTTGACCGAATTGAAGGAAAATATTGTTAACACTCTGGAGGCAGCATTTTTTTCTTGAGCATTTTGAAACTTTGTCAGAATGTTTGTCTTGATGATATCTAGGCTAAGTTTGAATATGGGTCATGTCTTGTCTAAGCCTAGGTCAGTTAGTCAAATTGTTGAAAATTCTTGTTGCAAGAGATTGCATTGTAAGCATTGTGACATGAGGAGATATTGCTTATTATGACGGCCTTGGTGGTGTAGTGGTAGAGTACCCACATTGGGTGCAGGAGGACATGGGTTTGTTCCACGGTCAGGTCGTACCAAAGACATTTAAAATGTAATGACTACCCTCTTGGCGCTCAGGGTTGCGGTGTTAGCATTATGACTGACTGGCTGGTAAAGATAAATGGATCAGTTGTACTGGGAACTTACCCAGGAAACACTGTGATATAACTGAAATATTGTTGAAAGCGGCATAAAACACTAAGCAATGAAGTCATCTGCATTTGAATTTGGAATAGGGTTAACCCTTTCTCTCATATAGACGCTTTCTGACGCCTCTGCAGCAGAAGGCTTTTTGAAAACATAGTGACAAAAGAAGAAATTGCACAAAACGTGCAATTTCTCCTTTTGCCACAATGTTTTCCACTTTTAGTCATAGGTTATCCATTCAATTATGGAGATTTTCTATTTTTTGACAAAATACGTTCAAAGTCGTCTGCTGCATAATTGTCGTATGAGGGAAAGGGTTAACTACATTTTCCCTGTGAAATACGGCCAATTTAAGGCAAATTAATTTTATATTTTCATGACATATTGCACATAATTCTGTTTTGATAGTTTACAAGGCTGCTGTTGCACGATCAAAGAGGTTTTCTATTAAATTGATGGCAAACATGACGGTTTGGCCGAAAGTCCCAATTGATGCTTTTGTTAATCCTGAGATGGATGCCAGCTGTGAGTGCCAACTCCTTAAAAACGACAAAGGTAAGTCTGAATGAATTACTTCTTAGGCTGTGTAAACCCATTCCCACATACAACAAATCTACAGCAGGCAACTTTTAAAATGACTGGACAAAAATTAAGAAAATCTCTATAAATAAAAGTTTAATTATCAAAAATAGTTGAAAACATTGTTCCAAAAGATTAAAATTACGTATTTCACGGAACAAAACACAATAGCAAATGGTAATGTGACATCATTAAATTATGATGTCACATCGATAGTATGATGTCATTCCCATGCCATTCATAATTTATATTTCTTGTGTCAACTTTTTTATTAGCTCACCTGTGCATGAAGTGCTCAAAGTGAGCAATTGTGATCTTGTCCGGCATCCGTCCGTCGTGCATCGTCAACAATTGCCTAGTTAACACTCTACAGGCTACATTTTGGATCCCAAATTAATGAAATATTATCAGAACATTCATCTCCATCAAATCTTGGACAAGTTTGAAACTGGGCCATATGATGTTAAAAACCAGGTCACTAGGTCAAATTGAAGGACAATCTTGTTAACACTCTGGAGGCTGCATTTTTAATTTGAGCATGTTGAAACTTTATCAGAATGTTTGTCTTGATTATATGTAAGCCAAGTTCGAATATTGATCATGTCTGTTCAAAAACTAGGTCAATAGGCCAAATTGAAGGAAAATCTTGTTGACACTAGAAGCCGCTTTTTTTTGCTTAGAATGTTTGTCTTAATGATATCTAAGCCAAGTTCGAATATGGATCATATTGGGTTAAAAACTAGGTCACTAGGTCAAATTGAAGGAAAATCTTGTTAACACTGGAGGTTCCGTTTTGAATCTTTGTTAGAATAATTGTCTTGATGAGTTTTGCATTAGGAATCACATTGCATAATTCTGGTGAGCAATCTAGGCCCATCATAGCCCTCTTGTTTCATTATTGAAAACATTCAAACGTTTAAAGACCTTTATAATGAAAAGACAATTTTGTTTAAGCAGTGATACACAGATTTGTATTGTCTACTCAGAGGGGTTGGACATTGACATCTCTCACAAGATATCACTTTTTGTGGGTATCTCAGAGTAAAATGGAAAGCAGTGTTTTGCTGCTGCCACATAATACTCTCTATATATTTCAGAAGTTAAGGCTTTCTTTATGACAACACCTGAAACATGGGAGGTCAGGAATAAACTTGAAGCACTTGAAGAAGTCATCAAAATAGGAAAAGAAACCACCATTATTAAATTGTCACCCGATGTGGAAAAAAAAGTTAACAGAGGGAGAAAAAATTTATGTGCCAAAATGGAGAGAAGGCGTCGTTCCAAAGAAAGAAAACTAAGTAGAAGTAACAGGCGTAAAAATAGGGAAGAGAGGAGAGATGCTTAAATAAAAAATAAAAGGGCGGACAGATATCTCGAGTTAAAATCATTTATAAAGGAAGAAAAAAATATTTTTTATACTCATATTTCCTGTACCTGATATCTGTGTTTGTAGACAACTTGGGAAAGTGATGTAACATAAGTATTATGGTTAATCGCAAGTGCATGTATTTTTTATTCAGGTTTTTTTAAAACATTGTGGGAAAGGAGAAATTGCTTCTTTTGAGACAACTTCCAACATGTTTAGTCAAAAATAAAATCTCTGAATATAGAACTGCAATTCTTTTTAAATAGGGTTGAAAACATTGGGCTTTAACCCTTTCCCTCATACGAAATTCTGAAGCAGACGAATTTGAACGTATTTTGTCAAAAAATAGAAAATATCCATAATTGAATGGATAACCTATGACAAAAAGTGGAAAGCATTGTGGCAAAAGGAGAAATTGCACGTTTTGTGCAATTTCTTCTTTTGTCACTCTGTTTTCAAAAATCTGTCTGCTGCAGAGGCGTCAGAAAGCCTCTATATGAGGGTAAGGGTTAAGAAGAAATTGCTCATTAGGAATGATTTCTTATTTTGCCACTTCGTTTTCAATGCTTAATTGCTGCAGATGAGTCAAAATGTGTCAATATGTGGAAAATGTTAACCCTTTCCAACGTATAACAATTCTGCAGCAGACGTCTTTGTAAGTATCTAGGCAAATACACAGAAAAGCTCTATAAATGTAGGTATAATTACTGAAAAGAGTTGAAAACATTGTGGCAAAAGAAGAAATTGCTCGTTTTGAGCAATTTCTTCTTCTGTCACAGTGCTTTCAAAAGACGTCTGCTGCAGAGGCATAAGAAAGTGTCTATAGGTGGGAAGGGTTTAAATCATATTCTGTACCGTTGTGTCGTCTGCCATGGTAGGGAGACTCATAAAAATCACTTCTCCATATCTATTCATCACACTGTCACTTACTGTGACCTATTGGCGGGCAACTCATTAACACTCTTGTTGGCCGGATTGCTCTGTCTGTCTGTTTGTCTGTCAACATTTTGGTTAAAGTTTCAAGTTGAGGCAAAATCTCAGCACTGGAAAGGGTTACAAACTTGAAACTTTGCCTGAAGGTAACCAGTAACAAGTTCTATTGATTTCTATGGTTACTTTGACCTTGACCTTGGTTTGTCGATTTTCAAGGTCAAATTACCGACAATCGGGCCTTATCGTCTTTACCCTTTCCCACCACTTATAGATTAATTTTGAAGCCTCTGTAGCAGATGCATTTTGAAGCCTCTGTAGCAGATGCATTTTGAAGCCTCTGTAGCAGATGCATTTTGAAGCCTCTGTAGCAGATGCATTTTGAAGCCTCTGTAGCAGATGCATTTTGAAGCCTCTGTAGCAGATGCATTTTGAAGCCTCTGTAGCAGATGCATTTTGAAGCCTCTGTAGCAGATGCATTTTGAAGCCTCTGTAGCAGATGCATTTTGAAGCCTCTGTAGCAGATGCATTTTGAAGCCTCTGTAGCAGATGCATTTTGAAGCCTCTGTAGCAGATGCATTTTGAAGCCTCTGTAGCAGATGCATTTTGAAGCCTCTGTAGCAGATGCATTTTGAAGCCTCTGTAGCAGATGCATTTTGAAGCCTCTGTAGCAGATGCATTTTGAAGCCTCTGTAGCAGATGCATTTTGAAGCCTCTGTAGCAGATGCATTTTGAAGCCTCTGTAGCAGATGAATTTTGAAGCCTCTGTAGCAGATGCATTTTGAAGCCTCTGTAGCAGATGAATTTTGAAAAAAAAAACGATGTTGCAAAAGGACGAATCATTTGTCGAATTTCCTTACCTTCAAAGGTCGGTTTTCATGCGATGTGCGACTGTATTTTGTGTGTACTGACCCTTTCCCACAAACAGACGTTTTCTGACGATCTTGCAGCAGACAAATTTTTAAAACATTGTGGCAAAAGAAGAAATTGTTCATTATGAGCAACTTCTCGTTCAGTCACACAGTTTTCAACTCTGTTCAATTATTACACTTTCATTAACAGATATTTTTGACATTTTTAACTAAATGTTTTCAAAGTCTTCTGCTGCAGATTTCTAGCATGTGGGAAAAGGTTAAACTTGATAAAAAGCTGTAACTCTTTAACTACTACATTCTCAACAAGATTGTCAGTGGCACGCAGGCTTCATACAAAACCATTGTAACTACATCTTTATAAATAATTGAGTTACAACTAATTTGCATGAAAGTTGTCAAAGTAATGTTTTGTATAATGAAAAAGTTAGAAAAGATGAAATGTATAAACAAAATATTCAAAGAAGGAGATGTTTGTATGACGATTTGACCGATGATGTAACAACACCACCACAGATTAGTGACGGGTTTCTTGAGACTATTTAGCCCAGAGGCCACAGTAGGGAATGCAAAGCTCTTTTCCACTCAGTAATTCCCTATTCTTTAACCCTTTCCAACATTCAGATGACGCTTCTGATGCATCATGCAGGCGACTTTTGAAAACATTGTGACAAAAGGAGAAATTGCTCATAATGAGCAATTTCCCCTTTTGTCACAATGTTTTCAACTTTATTCAATAATTATGATTTCACTGTCAGAGATTTATCCCATTTTTGTCCTAGCTAATTACTTATTCGTCTGCTGCAAACCTTTTGTACATGGGAGAGGATTAATGAAACCACATGTTGTGAGAACTTAAATTAATTGTCTTAGTGAGGCAATTGTTTCAAATACACACAACATAGGGTTTATATGTTAACCCTTTCCCTCATACAACAAATCTGCAGCAGACGACTTCGAACATATTTTGTCAAAAAATAGAAAATCTCTATAATTGAATGGATAACCTATGACAAAAAGTGGAAAACATTGTGGCAAAAGAAGAAATTGCTCGTTTTGAGCAATTTCTTCTTTTGTCACTATGTTTTCAAAAAGCCGACTGCTGTTTAGATGTTAAATAAGGACTCAATAAACGGAAAAACACCATTTTTCCTGGAGATCTGCATACTGGAACAAAAAACCTGCATTCAAAGACTTGTGTTTCTTCAGCTTAATTGATTGGCTTAACCCTTTACCTCATACGACAATTCTGCAGCAGACGACTTTGAACATATTTTGTCAAAAAATAGAAAATCTCTATAATTGAAAATATATTTTTGTGGCAAAAAGAAAATTGCTCGTTTTTGTCACTGTTTTCAAAAAGCTGTCTGCTGCAGAGGCGTCAGAGAGCGTCTTTATGAGGGAAAGGGTTAGATAAGGACTCAATACACACAACATAGGGTTTAGATGTTAAATAAGGACTCAAAAAACTGATTTTTTTTTTCCCGACAGATCTGCATACTGGAACAAAATACCTGCATTCCAACACTTGTGTCTGTTTGGCTAATTTGATTGGCTTAAATTGATCTGTGACATAGGGAAATCATAGCAATGTCAGTTTACTATACATTTCTATGTAAACTGACTTTGTTATGTATTCATCATGCGACAGTTCAAATTACAAAGAAAACACCTGCCTTTCTCTGAATGTTTTCAAAACCATGTCTGCTGTGGAGGGGCTGTCACAGAGGTCAGGGGTTTGCGCTTTGAGAGGACGTTTAAGTCGCAGTAAATGATGTGACTCGACAACATGGATCTCCCTGATGTGATATTCTGATGGGAATATAAACTTATGATATTATGACGGGAATATCAACCTATGATATTCTGACGGGGATATCAACATATGATGTTCTGATGGGAATATCAACTTATGATATTCTTGATGGGAATATTAACTTAAGATATTCTGATGGGATTTTTTAACTTTTGAAATTCTGGCGAGAATATCAAATTATGATTTTCTGCCAGTAATATCAACTTATGATATTCTGACTGGGACTGTGGGTGTAGAACCTTTTCCCTCATGGAGACAAACTTTGACACATCTTCAGCAGATGTCTCGAGTTTCCACAATGATTTTTAGGTTGTCCTTTTCAGAGAATCTTAAGGTACATTCCCTTCACTTCCAAGTTGAAGACATCTATAGAAAAGAATGTGAAACTTGAAAATGAAGTTTAAAAAGTAGTCATCTCTTCTCTTCCCATGATACATCTTAACCCTTTCCCTCATACAACAATTCTGCGGCAGACAACTTATTTTGTCAAAACATAGAAAATCTCCATAATTGAATGGATAACCTATGACAAAAAGTGGAAAACATTGTGGCAAAAGGAGAAATTGCACGTTCTGTGCAATTTCTTCTTTTGTCACTATGTTTTCAAAAAGCTGTCTGCTGCAGAGGCGTCGGAAAGCGTCTATATGAGGGAAAGGGTTAAGTCATCTGATGTAATGTTGTGTTTGTTTCATGAGGAAAAAGGTTAAATTCCATGGTAACAATTTGACTAGGGGAGAACCTGTATTGAAAAGTCATTGAACAAAAGCTGGAGTCTTTGAATGTTCACTTGGCACAGACTGAGGGAAGGCTTGATCCTTTCCCTCACACGACAATTCTGCAGCAGACGACTTTGAAAACAAAGTGACAAAAACCTGAATAAACTCCATAAAAGATAGTTTAATTGCTAAGTAAAGTTGAAAACATTGTGGCCAAAGTAGAAATTGCTCATCATGAGCAATTTTATTTCACCTTTGGACACAATGTTTTCAAAAGTCATCTGCTGCTATTGCGTCTGCAGGTGGGAAAGGGTTAAACTTTCATATGATCCATATTTTTGTCTAAAAATGTTTCCTAAGTCATCCTCTGCCTATTTGTTGCAAGATGGAGGGAATGATAATAAGGTCCACCTGTATGAGAACTTGAACCCTTTCACACCTGTGGACACTTTCTGACGCATCTGCAGCAGGCAACTTTTGAAAACATTGTGACAAAAGGAGAAATTGCTCAAAATGAGCCATTTCACCTTTTGCCAATATGTTCTCAACTTTATTCAATAATTGTAATTTCAATTTTAGGTATTTTTCACATTTTGAACAAGATGTTTTTAAAGTCGTCTGCTGCAGATTTGTTGTATGTGGGAATGGGTTAACCATTTCCCACATACAACACATCTGCAGCAGTGGACTGTGAACACATTTAGGCTAAAATAAGGAAATTGGTCATTATGAGCATTTTTTCCCTTTTGCCCCAATGTTTTTAAAAGTTATCTTCTGCAGATGTATTAGAATGGTTCTGCAAGTAAGTGAAGAATAATTTCAAGCTACAACAGAAATTATGATTGCCGAATACTTGGCGGATGAATGATTTTTGTGTAGTGTTTGTGTTAATAATCTCATCTCCCTAAACCTCACACTCTCCTTCTCTCTGTGTTATAAAGGTTGTCTCTTCATGATATACACAAACAATATTTCAGAGAAAAGGACGAAAGTTCAAAAGTTATTTGCTGCAGATGTGTCTGCAAGTTAGTGAAGGTTAAATACAAGCTATAGCAGAAATTATGATAGCCAAATACTTGGCGGATGAATGATTTTTGTGTAGTGTTTGTGTTAATTATCTCATTTTCCTACACTGCTCGCACACTCCTTCTCTCTGTGTCATGAAGGTTGTCTCTTCATGATGTACACAAAACAATATTTCATAGGGAGGGACGAGCATTTTGCAAATGACTGGCAGATAAAGAGATGTTTTTAACGTGAAAATATTTTGACACATTGGAAGAGGAAGATTGGGATGAGAGCCTTGTTTAACTTTGCCTATCACATTTGAATACATGTATTTTATTTCTGATGATTCAAGCCTGTTGTCCATTGAGATGTCGAAAAAGCTATTGCTTTTGTATTTGATATAATCAAAGCTTTTTATACCTACTCTATAATTTCTATTTTCTTTTTAAGGTAATTTTTTTCATTTATCCGCTTAGCCACTGTAATGTCTGAAACTCTTGCTTTCATAAAAACATAGTATTTTGTACCATAGCTTTAATCTTTCTATTGTTTCTTTTATGTATTTTTATAATAAAATGAATTAAGTAATTTTTTTTTTTTTATCATTTTAACACATACTACAGAGCGATCTGAACGATTTTTGTATTGGAGTTGACAGATGGAGATATTCCCATAAAGTTGTCCCAAGGAATATTGCTCTCAAATTATAAATAAAATGGTGCCATTTTATGACTTCTCTGGGTGGTTAGTGTCAGATCGTTATCCAAGATTATGGTGGCATACTTCTGCCACTACATAACCACTTAATTATCACGTTATATAACTAGTTTGTCAATTAATTATCATGATAAATATCTGATTAACGCGTTAATTTTTATGTAAACAGATACTTATGTCAACACAAAAAAGTCTATGTTACTGCCCACTACTGCCAACAGATACCTACATAATGCCATTTTTTATATATAATAAGTGGTTAACGTGTTATGTAACTAGTTAGTCAGATAAGTATCTTGATAATTATGTAGTTTACTAGTTAGTGAGATAAGTATCGTGATAGCATTTATGTCTAATCACCCCAACAGTTCACATACTCAATGTTAAATAACCCTCACTGCTCACACACACTTGCTTCCTTGGTGAATCAACCCATCTACGCGATAGGACTGAAAACAGTGTGGTATAAGGAGCCATTGCTCATCATTTTTTCAAAGGTCGTTTTGAATGCACTGTACGGAGTTTTATGCCGTTTTCAACAGCATTTATGTCTAATCACCCCAACAGTTCACATACTCATGCGTCCTGGTTGAATCAAGCCAAATATGCAATAGGACTGAAAACAGTGTGATAAGAGGATCCATTGTTCATCATGTTTCAAAGGTCAATGTGGTTGCATTGTTGGGGTTTATAGGCCGTTTTCAACAGCATTTATTTCCAATCACCCTCACAGTTCACACACTCATGGGACCTGGGTGAATCAACCCAGCTATGCGTTAGGACTGAAAACAGTTTGGAAAGGAGAGACATTGCTAATCATGATTTCAAAGGTCCTTTTGTTTGTATTGTTGAGTGTTTTACGCCGTTTTCAACAACATATATGTCAAATCACCCGCACTGTGCGCATGCGTCCTTGGTGATTAACCCCAGCTACTCAATAGTACTGAACACACCGTGACAAAGGGAGCAATTGCCCGCCTGCTTTCAGAGGTCGTTTTGTTTGTATTGTTAGGTGTTTTAGGCCGTTTTCAACATCATTCCAGTCATACCACCCCGTCAGTTCACACACTCGTGATACCTATAGATATATTATCTAAGAGTATACGTAATTGGTCAGTCTTTAATTGTCAACAACTTAAAGCAGTTTGTTTTAAAATATCCACTCTCCGTAATCACGCTTATGTCAACAGTTTGACATTGTACACAAACACTATACACACGTCGACTGGTTTAAGTAATTTTACCCTATACCGATATATACTATGTCCTCACTTAGTTCGCTCAAAACAACACTACTCTATGTTGTGCGTACAGGGAGACGCGTGTATTGACAGTCGACACACACATATACATATATACAACATATTGTTGTAATAATAGCAATGTAAAAGAAATACATGTATGTACCGGTACTCAGACATCAGTTACTGCGTATGGCCGACTCGCCCAGGAACAACCAGAGATAAAACTGATAGTAAAAACTCTGGAAACCTGTGTCCAATTGTCAAATGTCATGCCATGAAATGTTGAACCCCATTTGCAGTATTAATCCTTATTTAATAATGTATGAGTATACTCGTATGTATTGAACTTAGTTCTCTCTATGAATCACTTATTAAACATAACTGAAATAAGATTAGTCTAATAACGATTTCCAAACAGAAATAAAAACATTATTCCCTTCCAAAATAATATATAACATGTGATATTATTTCCATTTCGAGTATCGTACATGTGATATAACCAAAAAATATCGAATTTTGAATTTTAAAGAAGCGACTGCCTCTGTCGATTGTCTCGCTAGAAGTGATTTCTCGAAACGCCCAAGCTATAAATAGCTAGCTATCACACATACATCTCGTGCGTATACAAACGCCGGTTTTGTAGCTTCTCTCCGTGAGGACAAAGGTACTCGGCTATACGGTGTACCGTCGAGTACCAGCAAATATCGTCTACATCCGAGAACCAGTCAGTTATGACGAGTACAGGGGCGGACTTAATTAGAGCTCTTCCGAGCGCTCGTTGTACGCCAAGAGTAACTGTTGAATAAAATGCGTTGGAGTAATTGTTGGGCAAACACAAAATGGCGTTAAATGTCGTATCGGCCCTTACATTTCTGCTTGAAGATTCTAGTAGTTCAGACTCATCAGAAGACGAATTGCCTGTGATTTTAGAACTACCATAATTGCCTGTGATTTTAGAACTACCATGTATTGCTCTTGCAATGTAATCAGTAACACTGTTCCATTATTGTAAACAAAATACAAGATAGAGTTTCGTACTCGTACCCAAAATTAATGTCATACAATGCACGTCTATTTCAACCGAACATATTGCTTGATGGAGTGAAATGTGAATCAAAATATATAATGTACAGATCTATTTCAATTTAATATAATACAGTGTTTTTTCGTGAGAGTATTGATTGATGGTCAATATTTACATAATTTCGAAGCCAAAGTAACACTGCTGCTCTCTTGTCTTTTTTAGGGAGAGGGAACAGAAAGCGAAAGTGAAAATGTATATATAGAAGACGTTGTCCCACAGTACACTCTTGACGATTTCAAACTATTTCTTCGAATGTCGAGGGCCACCTTTGAAGTTATATGTCAAAAATTGGGGACATATCGGTCTTCATAACATCACAAGGTGGTTGTCCAGTACCCCTTGAGAAACAGCTTCTTCTGTTTTTTGTGGCATGTTGGAGGCCTTGAGCCATTGTGTAGGACTGCAGACAGGTTTAACGTGACAGCATTTACTGTTCTACGTGTAAGGAATATAATCTGTACAGTTGTTCTAAACCATTTCATGAGAAGATATATTGTGTGGCCCACAGGTGCAGATCAAGGAACTTGTATACACTCTCCTCCGAAAGTAGCTGGCCAATTTTCAATTTTTAGATCACCTAGAGCCAAAGGCTCAATGTGAGCTATTCTGATCTCCTCCTGAACCGCAAGAACAATTTGCACAAAACATCACAGGAATGTTCCTTTGGTGGTCCTCTTTAAAAATTGTTCAAAGATTTAAATTATATTGAGAACTTTGGTTGCTGCGGCATCAGAAAGGGGGGAAAATGTCTAAAACTTTAAAAATCTTCTCCTTCGAATCTGCCTGTCAGATTCAAATATAATTTAGTAGAAATGTTCCTTGGGTGACCCTCTACAAAAACTGTTCAAGCGCCATACTGATTGGTAAAAAAACATGGCAGTCAGGCGGCATCAGAAAAGGGACAAAATGACAACATTTGAAAATTCCACTTTTATGAATGTGCCTGTCTGATTTTAAGAAAATGTAATAGGAATCTTACTTTAATGATCCTCTACTTAATTTGTTTTAAGCCATTTTGATTGGTTTCACAATCATAGCAACCAGGGGTCATCACAAAAGGGGTAAATTTAACTTTTAGCTACAAATGACAACCAACTCCTACCATTCCAATAGACCAATGTTGCTTTGTTGGTCCTCTTTTAAAATTGTTCAAAGACTTACATTCTGTGTAGAACTTTGGTTGCTGCAGCATCAGAAAGTGAGAAAAATACCCAAACTTTAAAATCATGTTCCTTAAGTGACCCTCTAAAAAAACTGTTGAAGCCATATTGATTTCGTTAAATGGCCTTTACTGATTAAGTACTCCTTGCAGTTTCATTTGCACTCTTTGATCAAATTTTCCCAGATATTTGAGTTAAATATTAGCTACTAATTTACTATCAATCAAGTGATCGATTTAGGGCCCTCTTGTTTTTGTAGAAATGTTTCTTTGGTGACCCTGTATCAGATTCCTTCAAGCCATGTTGATTGGCTGTTATCCTCATATTGGCTTTAGTGAAAACTTTAGAAATCTTCTTCTCCAAAAACTATTTGGCCGATTTTCAAATAATTTTGTAGAAATGTTCCGTAGATCACAATCTACATGTACTAAATTCCTTCAAGTCATGTTGATTGGTCGAAAAACATGGCCATGACTGTTTAGTGTTTTAATTTTTGCCTAATGGCAGAGGAGCGAAACTGGGCCTCTTGTAAAAGCTTACCTGACCACACAATCAGCTAATGTGGTTGGCATGACAAATCACATTGCATAAGTCAGGTGAGCAATTCGGGGCCATAATGGCCCTCTTGTTTGTTCATCATATGGTTCAAACCTGTTTTTGTTTTTCAAATTTTCATTTCCTATGTTTGTGTTTCTTCATAGTAACACAGTTTTCAGCATGCCTATACTATTTGAAAAGTAGAACTACTTTCATAGTTATGTGAGTTGTCACTGTCCTCAAACAGTTAACATGTGAACTATGTGATCCATTTTCCATCATTCATCTATCCTTTCCCTCATATAGACGATTTCTGACGCCTCTGCAGCAGACGGATTTTTGAAAACATAGTAACAAAAGAATCCTTTTGTCACAATGTTTTCCACTTTTAGTCATAGGTTATCCATTCAATTAAAGAGATTTTCCATTATTTGACAAAATATGTTCCAAGTCGTCTGCTGCAGAATTGTCGTATGAGGGAAAGGGTTAAACACCAACAACTAATTATTTCCGTTCATTGATTCAAGTCAATGTGACATCCATGGGACCATTAATAAGTATTAGTTGTCCCAGACGTGACTTCGGTTCGTCTTAGAACGATAGGCTATTGTTGGTTTAGTGTTTAACGCCGTTTTCAACAATTTTTAGTTATATCACGGTGTTTCGTCGGTTAATTACCAGGAGAATTGGTCCATTTATCCTGACACCAGCCAGTCAGTCGTTATGCTAGCCCCGTAACCCCTGAGCATCAAGGAGGGCAGCCACTACTACAAACCATTTTTGAAGTATGTTTAAAGACCGGACCGGGGATCGAGCCCGCACCTGAGGCGCACGCTCTACCACGTCGCCACCGAGGCGGTCATTGATAAGCTAAATACAGATACAATTTACGTCGATCAAAACAGGATACGCTTTTGCAGCACGAGAAAAATCTGGGCATTAAGTTTGGTTGCGCAACAATCTCGGGGACCCTAATTCCGTGCTACGGAATATTTTAGCGATTGATTGATCTACGATATTAAAGAGGACTTTTGCAGTAGGAGAAAGGCCGATATTGAGTTCGGTTGTGTGGCAATCCCGAGGGTCACTTTTCTGTGCAGCAAAACTGTGTTAACACTCATCTATCGAATCACCCAAATGTTTTGCAGCAGGAGAGAAGAGGAGTATACCATTTCGTTAAGACACATTCCCTATGGCACGTTTTTTCTTTGTTTCAAATCTTTTCCATGATTCGTCTATGAAAACACCAACAACTTTTGCAGCATGAGAAAAGGGGATGTGAAGTTTGATTAAGTGACAGAGATGGCCTGTTTTCTGTGTTGCAAATATTTTCTATCGTTTGTCTATAAAAACACCAAAAACTTTTGCAGCATGAAAAAAGGGGATATAGAGTTTGATTTAGCGACGGTCTCGAAGTCCCTTTTCTCCGTGTTTCAAATCTTTTCCATCGTTCGTCTATATAAACACCAATATCTTTTGCAGCATAAGAAAAGGGGATATATAGTTTGATTTAGCGACTGTCTCGAAGTCCCTTTTCTCCGTGTTGCAAATCTTTTCCATCGTTCGTCTATATAAACACCAAAAACTTTTGCAGCATGAGAAAGGGGGATATAGAGTTTGATTTAGCGACGGTCTCGAAGTCCCTTTTCTCCGTGTTGCAAATCTTTTCCATCGTTCGTCTATATAAACACCAAAAACTTTTGCAGCATGAGAAAAGGGGATATAGAGTTTGATTTAGCGACGGTCTCGAAGTCCCTTTTCTCCGTGTTGCAAATCTTTTTCATCGTTCGTCTTTATAAACACCAAAAACTTTTGCAGCATGAGAAAAGGGGATATAGAGTTTGATTTAGCGACGGTCTCGAAGTCCCACTTTTCCTTGTTGCAAATCTTTTCCATCGTTCGTCTATATCAACACCAAAAACTTTTGCAGCATGAGAAAAGGGGATATAGAGTTTGATTTTAGCGACGGTCTCGAAGTCCCTTTTCTCCGTGTTGCAAATCTTTTCCATCGTTCGTCTATATAAACACCAAAAACTTTTGCAGCATGAGAAAAGGGGATATAGAGTTTGATTTTAGCGACGGTCTCGAAGTTCCTTTTCTCCGTGTTGCAAATCTTTTCCATCGTTCGTCTATATAAACACCAAAAACTTTTGCAGCAAGAGAAAAGGGGATATAGAGTTTGATTTAGCGACGGTCTCGAAGTCCCCCTTTTCCTTGTTGCAAATTTTTTCCATCGTTCGTCTATATCAACACCAAAAACTTTTGCAGCATGAGAAAAGGGGATATAGAGTTTGATTTTAGCGACTGTCTCGAAGTCCCTTTTCTCCGTGTTGCAAATCTTTTCCATCGTTCGTCTATATAAACACCAAAAACTTTTGCAGCAAGAGAAAAGGGGATATAGAGTTTGATTTAGCGACGGTCTCGAAGTCCCCCTTTTCCTTGTTGCAAATATTTTCCATCGTTTGTCTACATCAACACCAAAAACTTTTGCAGCATGAGAAAAGGGGATATAGAGTTTGATTTTAGCGACTGTCTCGAAGTCCCTTTTCTCCGTGTTGCAAATCTTTTCCATCGTTCGTCTATATAAACACCAAAAACTTTTGCAGCATGAGAAAAGGGGATATAGAGTTTGATTTAAGCGACGGTCTCGAAGTTCCTTTTCTCCGTGTTGCAAATCTTTTCCATCGTTCGTCTATATAAACACCAAAAACTTTTGCAGCATGAGAAAAGCGGATATTGAGTTTGATTTAACGACGGTCTTGAAGTCTCTTTTCTCCGTGTTGCAAATCTTTTCCATCGTTCGTCTATATAAACACCAACAACTTTTGCAGCATGAGAAAAGGGGATATAGAGTTTGATTTAGCGACGGTCTCAAAGTCCCTTTTCTCCATGTTGCAAATCTTTAAAGTCATTCGTCTACGAAAACGCCAACAACGTTTGCAATATGAGAAAAGGGGAAACGGGGCAACACTCCCAACCACCTCTTTTTAATATGTAGCCAATCTGTCTATGAAAACACAAAAAAATCTTTTGCAGCAGGAAAAAAGAAGATATGGAGTTTGATTGTGCGACAAAACGATGTTCTTATGTGCATGTTGCAACTTGTCAATCATTCGTCCATGCTGAAAAATCTTTTTCATCGTTTGTCTATGTAAGCACCAAAAACGTTTGTAGCATGAAAAAGGATGATATAGAGTTTGATTTAGCGATGGTCTTGGAGTCACTTTTCTCCGTGTTGCAAATCTTTTCAGCCATTTACCTATATAAACACCAAAAACCTTTGCAGCATGCGCAAAGGGGCTTAGCTAGGTATTTTGATTGATCGCCAGTTTAATTACCCTTTTTCCGTGTTGCAAATCTTTTCAGCCATTCATCTGAAAACACCAACAACTTTTTTGGTATGAGAAAAGTGATTATGGGATTTGATTGCGCGACAGTCGGGAGTTCGAACGACTGCTTGGGTAATAATTATTTCCGTTGATTGATGTCATTGTGACTAGCGTTTATCGTCTTTGACCAATATGATATATTATTCATGCCGGAAGGTTACCAGTGTACAGGGAAGAATTTTTATGAGGATTTCAGATGACTTTTGAAAGCATTGTGGCAAAGGTGAAATTGCTCATGATGAGCAATTTTACCTTTTGTCACAATGTTTTTAACTCTATTTAATAATTCATTTTAGATAAGATGTAATCAAAGTCGTCTGCTACAGATTTGTTGTATGTGGGAAAGGGATAAAGCTTGTACGGCGTGCAAAGTTGAACTATTAGACCAATCTTTCCTAATACGGTCATTGTTGTTTTTTCGTTTTTTTCTTTTGAAGCAGCCGAGCGACGCGGTCTGTCAATCCAGGGGTTGTGAGTTCGAATCCCGGCTCAGCCAACTTTCTTTCCGACGATTGACATGCGTCTTCTACCAATTGCTTGGGAAGAATATCTTGCACCCAGGTGAGTTAAAAATGTAATCTTTCAAGTATGTTCACATGGCACACCAGAAATTCATCAAATGTGTTTTTCCTCTGACTTAGATTATTTTGAAAGTCTATCACGAGTAAATCTTTCCACTAGGAATTAAGAGAGGATTGTTTGTGGTTAATTAAATAAAACATAAAGTGATAAAATGTTCATGAAAAGATGCTGTATTCATTAGCATGTGTACAATTATGTTTCTGTAATAAATGTACAGCAATGAAAGGTTTTTAACAAAAACACTTCTGAGGTTCAGCTACTTATAAACACTTTATCTAATGAAGTTAAGTTGAGAACAAGTATTCAAATGTTTAGAAAAACATTGAATTTCTTTATTTAACATCTTTTAAATAAATAATCTGCAGAATTGTAATACTGTTTGAATCTGTGCGATTTTTTTATCAACTTGGACATTCCAGTTGCAATGCAAGTCTCATTTAACTGTTTCCCACTTACAAATACTTCCTGATGCCTCTGCAGCAGACAACTTTTAAAAGCATTGAGGCGAAAGGTGAAATTGCTCATAATAAGGAATTTCTCCTTTTGCCACAATGTTTTCAACTCTATGCAATTACATGTATAATACTTTCAGTAACAGAAATTGTTCATATTTCTGACAATATTTTTTTTCAAAGCTGTCTGCTACAGATTTGTTGTATGTGGGAAAGGGTTATAAAGGTAGGAAATAATGTGATGAGCTATGCCTACGCTTTTATAGTATTTTATAAAATGAGAGAGGCAAAACATTTAACCCTTTCCCACCTACAACAAATCTGCAGCAGACGCCTTTGAAAGTATCTAGGCAAACAGGTCTTTAAACATAGGAAAGTGGAAAAACATTGTGGCAAAAGGAGAAATTGTTCGTTTTGAGCAATTTCTCCTTTTGTCATAATGTTTTCAAAAGTCGTCTGCTGTGGAGGCGTCAAAAAGGGTCTGTATGTGCGAAAGGGTTAAGAGCTTATTTTCAACACCGTTTATCAGACAAAGTGCTTATCCAACTATTCCAAATCACAATATATAATGGAAGAAACACTATGTACAGTAAATTAACAAGTAAACAGCAACAATAAGTTATAAAAATATAACACAATATCACAGTCAAATAACAAGACATTGCTTCTTGTAGAACCTCCATCATTTAATACAGATAAATGCTGAGGTGACTTTACAGTGCATTATGGAAATACTGTAGTACTGGGAAAGATAACTAACAGACATATAATGAATTTGTATAATCAAGCCAATTGCCAATGTAAGAATTTTGTCTTAGATCTGCATCTTTTTTTTAAAGAAAGCAAGCAACATTACATTACATTAATATTACAAAGGTCGGTTTATATATCTGTCATTTAAATCTGTTTTATGATAAACAAGTGAATGCCATTAAAAACATTGAATGAATAATTGTGAATTATTTGTGTGAGACCCATGAATATCCACACTGTTTGCATTTGCAGTTTACCAGATGTGCTATTTTAACACTTTGCGACATACTGATTATTTTTTAACTAAGATGTTTCCAAAGTCATCTGCTGCAAATGTGTTGTGTGCTACAAAGGGTAAATAGTCATCTACTTTCATAACATCTGAGATAAATGTCAAATCTGGAAAATTGAAAGTAACATTTTGGTATGAAATGATTTTTTTCGGGGAAAAAGAGCAATGGTTCGTTCATATGCCATTTCTCTTTTTTAGAACAATGTATTCAATAGCTGTCTTGTGTACAGACAACAAGAATCAGCTGAATCCGATCAAGGTTTGACAACCACTTCTTCTTGGTATGGCTCTCATTATCTCGTACAAATGTCTTATTAGACTTCAATGTACAACATTAATGCCCTAATATCAAATACTTTACACACATTGTAAAATATGTATTTTGAATCCTTTAACGAAGGGGAATAACTTCTGATGACCATTGCAGACAATTGCAATTTCTTCATTTGCCACAATGTATTTAAAAGTTGTCTGCAGCAGATGCATCAAATGCATCTGCAAGAGGGATAGGGTTAACCCTTTCCCTCATACAACAATTCTGCAGCAGACGACTTTGAACATATTTTGTCATAAAATAGAAAATCTCTATAATTGAATGGATAACTCTTCTTTTGTCACTATGTTTTCAAAAAGCCGTCTGCTGCAGAGGCTTCAGAAAGTGTCTATATGAGGGAAAGGGTTAATGAGTAATCAATATGATATAATTATTATCTTGAAATAAAACCCTTATTCCATTTGAAAGGCTCTGCAGCAGACAATTTATTTTTACAGAATGTTGAATAAGCTCATAATAACCGACATCTCCTTTTCCCACAATATTTTCAACTGTGTATCCAAAAGTATTCTTCTCAACTTCTCAAGTAATCGGATGACTCAAAATATATTGCATCAGGTAAATTATTAAACCTACTCAAATCAGATGTATCTTCAGCAAATTATTTTGAGACAGGAAGAAGTTACTTTTAGTGGACAAATTCTACTTTCCTCAAAACATTTTCTCAAAATAAATCATGCATTAGTCCAGATTTTATGTTTTATACTTTCAGTAATGAAACAAGAAGAAGAATATTTTTAAAATGACTTCCAAGTAAAGGGTACACAAAACATAAATCTGAGGTCTATCAGTTACAATGTCTGAAGAATGCTACATCTGAAACAACTTTACAGTTTAGTACTATAAGCATTAAAGATGCGTAGTGTGAGAGCTCTACTTAACTATCATATTTACTGGGGAAAAATCAATCAATATGATATTATATAATATCGATGAATACTAAGTAAATAATTTTCACAATAATAACTTTAGTCTTCATAAATAAAATTATAACAATAAATATGACAAAATATCTGATATGTAACTCATAAATTAAATAAAGGTAAAGAAACCACCTGACATACAATCTTACAAATAATAATAATAACTTAAAAAAAACTTAACAGTTATTAACAAAATGAAGTTATATGAAAATCAATTAAGGATCGGTGTTTTTTATACATATTTTCATTAACATCAGCTTCTAATGTTAATTCACATTTAAACCATGCAATATAAAACTCAACTTTTGGAGGTTATAAAATTCCTGACAATAGAGATCGGCTTGCAACTGTGTCTTCATTTGGTCAAAAGCATTCCCCAGGGACTGAGGGCCAACAGAGAAGTCTTTTGACCTTACTGCATGGAGGCACAGGCTAACATGGGTTTTTGCTGGTAGTTATTTCTCGAATATCTGCTTTCCTTTTGCATAAGAAATGGCATAGAACGTTTTAATAAGCTGCATCTTTAGCCATTGAAGTGATGTTAAATGAGTTATGTCTTAGAAACAGAAAATATAATTTGACACACTTTTTAAAACACTATGGTAAAAGCAGCAATGGCATAAAACAAGCAATTTCCCTTTTCCCACAATGTTTGCAAAAGCTATCAAATGTCTATCAGTTAAAGTGTTATGAAAATGTTTGAAAATCTCATCTTCCATTTTTAATATACCTCAGGATACCGATTTTCAAACACTAAACTGAATTCACAGTAATGGAAGACATCCGAGGCAGAGCCATAAAGAAAAATACAAATTATTCTGCCAGTATAAAAGATAATACTTCTATATTCTGGGATATTTCAAACAATATATTTTGAACATAAATTTGCTATACATGTTATGACTCATCTATTTATCTAAAGAAATATTTCTAAGCTATGAAAAACCATTTCTGTATCTTCTACCTGTGAAAATTTATCTCTTTGAAAATCAACACAAGGTGCAAAATATACAATGGCTTCCTTTTCAACAATGTTTTCCTGTTCGTCCATAAGGAAGGTAAAGTTCTAGGTTAATTTTTTGTTGTGGGTAAAAAATTGGAAACAAAAAACCACCTTCAAAAAACCTATATTAACTGTTGAAAATCAAATAAATCTAACTAGATCTACATGTAAATGGTGTATCATTTTCAGGCTAGCACTTCAAACTGGAGTTTTAATTCATTCATTTTTTACGCATATACAATTTGATATATAATTCTCACATTCCAGTACCTCTCATAGACATATACAAACACTTCATACAATCACACATGCAACTGTATTTATTTTTAAAATGTACATTAACCCTGTCCCACATACAATAATTATGCAACAGACACCTTTGAAAACATCCAGACATAGAAATGGAAAATATCTATTGAATAGAGTTGAAAAAAATGTTGCAAAATTTGCTCATTTTAAGAAGTTTCTCGTTTTGTCAGAATGTTTTCAAAAGTCGTCTGCTGCAGAGGGGTCTGAACATGTCTATAAGTGGGAAAGCTTGAACCTGTTACCTTATGCCATTGACTTTTGACGACTAGTGAAGACTTTTCATAAATCAATAGTAAACCTGAAATACCAGGAATTTCTTCTTCAACACTTTCCCTCATATAGAGGCTTTCTGATGCCTCTGCAGCAGACACCTTTTTGAAAACATGGTTTCATTTAAAGGGATTTTGTGTGCTTTTGGCCAGACATTTTCAAAGTCATTCGCTGCAGATTTGTTGTATGTGGGAAAGGGTTAAGACATTTTCCAAATAGTTGTCATCTCATTTCATTTTCTTTCTTTATCTTTCTAACATTTTCTTTCTTGAATATTTCTAACATTTTCTTTAGATTTGTTCATGATAGTTTAGAAAAAAATTATGGAATAGCACATGAGGTAAAAGATATGTATTATTTTATTGACCTTTCCTGTTTACTAAGGATATATCCAGGCAAGGTCTTTTGGAAGAATAGTTGTTGAATATGTGAAAACATAATGGCAAAAGGAGAATTGCTCATTATGAGACTATTTTCCTTTTGCTTCAATGTTTTCAAAAATTCGTCTGCTGTAAATGAGTCAAAATGTAGGGAAAGGGTTAAATTCAACAGATATTAATCACAATTTCAAGGTACATCTCATTAAATAAACATGACCAATGTCTATCTTACTTTAAGTCTTTGTTGTACATGTTAAGCCATTCTTGTACAAGAAAAAGAAACAAATTCTGTACTTGTTCCTGGTTAAAATAAAAGATGAATATCATTTTCCATAAGTGTTCAGGATAAAACACCAATTCATTCAAAGAGAAAGGTAATCTCTTATACACAATTCTTCTATGACACCAAATGGTTGTTTATAGGTCCATTCATATCTGAAATAGAACAAAAGATGCAAATGATAAATATCAAAAATCATTAATTTCTTTCACAAAAAACGTCATCTTCAACAGTAATGATATCAACCCTTTCCCACATACAAAATATCTACAGCAGACAGCTTTGATAACATCTAGACACAATTTGGAAACTCTCTATTAACAAATGAAGAGTTAAAATTCATCATGAACAATTTTTCCTTTTGCCACAATGTGGATATCTATGAAAACAAGGGGGCAATGATGGCCATTGCTCCCCTTTCCCACATACAAGAAATCTGCTGCAAACAACTTAGAAAACATCACATGGAAAATATGAAAGTTCTTTGTAAATGAATGTTAAATGATTGAACACTGACAAAAGGAGAAGTTGCTCATTATGCACAATGTTTCTAAAAGTGGTCTGCTGCAGATGTGTCAAGATGTGAGAACGGACTGAACAAAATGTTGACCGTAATAGCTCGCCCTGAGCACTAGACTCTCACATGAGACATGAGTTTAGTTAAATAAAACAATCTCTTTGTAATAAGTTTTCTACTCTGGTCGAAAAATAAATCAGATAAAACAACTGATTGAAATAGTGTGATCCTTTAGGTCAAATGTGTAAAGTGATTGAAAGGTTTTGAAGACAAATAATTCAATTGAATATACAGTAGTCAACTGGCATGAGTATTATCCCTTTCACTTATATATATATACACTAGTAGACGCTTTCCGATGCCTCTGCAGCAAACAGCTTTTTAAAACAAGAGCACCGCGTACAGCACAGACGCTCGACTGATAGGGAGAAAAGAAAACAGAAAAAAAGCTGAGCTGAACAAAAAACCTTAACCGGACGACCACGCCGACAACACCAGGGTCATGACAAAAGCTCTCGTTTTTTCAAAAGTCAAGCTAAAAATGGCGGCGACAAAAGAAGAAATTGCTCAAAACAAGCAATTTCTCCTTTTGACACCATGTTTTCAACTCTATTCAATAGTTGTACATTTATTTATAGAGGTTTTCCATATTTTTACCCAGATCGTTTCAAAGTCGTCTGCAGCAGATTTGTTGTATGTTGGTAAGGATTAACCCTTTCCCTCATATAGACGCTTTCTGACGCCTCTGCAGCAGATGGCTTTTTGAAAACATAGTGACAAAAGAAGAAATTGCTCAAAACGAGCAATTTCTCCTTTTGCCACAATGTTTTCCACTTTAAGTTATAGGTTATCCATTCAAATATGGAGATTTTCTATTTTTTGACAAAATATGTTCAGTCGTCTGCTGCAGAATTGTCGTATGAGGTAAAGGGTTACCAAGAACACATGTGTCACCTGCCAATATATGAGTAAGTGACTATGTGATGATGAAGGATAGACAGACAAGTGATCACTATATGTCTCCCTGCCAAGGCAAACAACACAAAAACCATTCTAGTCATACTTTACTTGTATATCTGATAAGAAAGTGAGTTATATTTACCTAATTGAAAACAAGGAGATATGGCCATTCCTGCATTATACTTCCCATTTCAAGATATCTGTTGCTTTAAGACTTGCTAGTACAATATAAAGGACCCACAGCAAGAATAATGTAATACTGCATCCCCACTTCACATAGGGATTTTTACCGCCCAATTCTCCACCAACAAACTGAAACAGAAAAAACAGCAAAACATTCAATAAAATGGATCAAAATGGAAAGGTCTTTTATCTGTTTAGATCATCCTTTCCCTAATGCAGACAGCTTATGACGGCCGATGCTTCAGGAAAAACTAAAAAACATCATACAGTGGAAAAGGGAGAAATTGCTTAAAGCTAGCAATTTAACTTCTTTCTCTTAACCCTTTCCCTCATACGACAATTCTGCAGCAGACGACTTTGAACGTATTTTGTCAAAACATAGAAAATCTCCATAATTGAATGGATAACCTATGACAAAAAGTGGAAAACATTGTGGCAAAAGGAGAAATTGCACGTTTTGTGCAATTTCTTCTTTTGTCACTATGTTTTCAAAAAGCTGTCTACTGCAGAGGCGTCAGAAAGCGTCTATATGAGGGAAAGGGTTAATTATACTTTCAATTTTCAATATATTGTCATATTTTCATTGGTTTTTAAATCTTAACATTTTATGCCAAAAGACTTTAACGCTTTCCGACATACAACACATCTGCAGCAGATGAAAACATCTATGCATAAATATGGACAAACTCTATAATGTGATTGTTTGTTGTTTAACCCTTTCCCACATATAAGCGCTTTCTGACGCCTCTGCAGCAGACGGCTTTTTGAAAACATAGTGACAAAAGAAGAAATTGCACAAAATGTGCAATTTCTTCTTTTGCCACAATGTTTTCCACGTTTTGTCATAGGTTATCCATTCAATTATTGAGATTTTCTATTTTTTGACAAAATACGTTCAAAAGTCGTCTGCTGCAGAATTTCCGTATGAGGGAAAGGGTTAAAGCCGCTTTCAACTATATTATCATGGCGTTTCCTGGGTAAATTAACCCTTTATGCTGAAACCAGGCAGTCAGTTGTAATGCTGACCCAGCCACCCTGAGCGCCAAGGAGGGCATCCTTACTACCATTTTTAACGAATTATTTTTTCTCAAAAAATAATACAGTTAACGCGATCGTGTTGGTTTGCGGAAGTCACGGTTAAACTACACTTCCGCTTAGAATACACATTCGCTGCACCTAAATAGTCCTAGTATTTTTTCGATATTAAAATGACTTCTACGTGTTTTTTCAATACAGCGAAGTCATATTTATACTATCGAATCATCATAGATAATCAATTTTCTAGAAAATATCAAATTAACAGTACGCGCATATATATTTCATTTGTCGGCAGGTACGTATAAGGCAAGGCACGAGTACGAATTTTAGTCGTATGCCCATTCACTAGATTCACTTGTTGTGAGGAAGTCGACCACACGCTGTATAGAACAATGTTAATCTCACAAATATGCCACTACGCAGAGCTCAGTGAAATAGTCAGTGTGCATTTTAAACGCTCGCATCGCCGTTGTTTCTCCTTTTTCCAACATGATAACGATGATCAAAGGGGCTTTCTAATTATAGATCATGGTTTACATATGCGCGCATTCAGTTAGCTTAATATATATACGAAAGTAACGCTCAAACGTTGTATCAAAGTACCATGGTGTAATGGAGAGCGTGTAGGACTTCTAATCATGGACTACTTATGGACGCGAGTTCGAGTCCCAGTAGAAACTCTTCTTATTTCTTTTTTTTTAATTTTTATTTTATGCGATTTGTTAAACATTATAGATTTATAATAATTAATTCACTCACATGAAACATAGTTATAATATAAGCCGAAATCCTGGATCCGCCCCTGGTGACGAAAACAAGTCGAACTAACGCTGTATAGAACAATGTAAATCTCACAAATATGCCATGGGTGTTTTGACAGACTTTACGCAGAGCTCAGTGAAAGAGTTAGTGTGCATGTTAAACGCTCGCATCGCCGTTGAAATGCTACATTTACTAAAACTGTCAACTGATAAAAAAAATCTCTGGACAAAAATATTAATAATAATAAAATAGACTAAATTGTGCAATAGCATGATCAATTGCATTCATAAATTAGATTTTACAATACATGTTCAAAATAATTCGTTACGAGTACTTTCAGTACTTTGATTTAAGTCCCTATAATGTCAATAGTGTGTGAATCCCATCTAAACATAAGAGTTATAAAATATCATCTCAATTCTCTTTAAAATATCTCTATCCTGAAATATAACAGTACTTTATAATATTTAATTTAACCCTTAACCTATTGCAGATTGATGCATTTAGATGCATCTGCAATAATTCACTTTTGAAAGCATTGTTGCAAAAGGAGAAATTGCTCATGATTTGTACAACTCTATTTAATGATTATATTATCAGTTATATACATTTTCCATATTTTGCCTAAATCTTTCCCTAGTTGCCTGCTGCAGATTTTTCTTTCGCACATACAATAAATCACCAGCAAACGGCTAAGATATCATAAATTATAGAAAAATCTCTATAAACCAAATATAAATCATTAAATAAGAGTTGAGAAATATAGTAGCTAAAGGACAAATTGCTCATGATGAGCAATTTCTCCTTTTGCCACTATGATTTCAAAAGTTGTTTTCTGCAGAAGTGTCAGAAAGCGTTTACATGTGGGAATGGGTCAAGAAAGATTCCCTCACCTTCCTTCTGACTACCAGCATAACCAGACAGGTAAATCCTACACAACTGAAGATAATAACACTCTGAGTCAAGTTATCAGACGCCACCTTATACTCTGTGCCCTTCGCTAGATGGTACATCGTACTTAGCACCCACGGAATGCCCAAACCAAGGAATACATTCACACTGTTGCTACCTGGAAATAAAGGACAAATTCAATCTAGTTTCTAAATTCAAAATTGCTTCAACAAACATAAAAGGGCCTTGCCTCAATGTGTTCGGTGACACATAAACCGAAATATAATATATAATCAAAAGCTTGATGTGACATTTTAGGCCGACTTTTGTGACCAAGAACATTTCATTACATGTTCAACTTTCAAAGAAAGTGTATGCACTGTAAAGTAGTATAAAATATACAAATGCCATGTGTGAATAACTAATTCCTGAAAACATGCTTCTGGCAACAAAAATATTAACATTTATGGTTTTAATCCCTTCCCACCTGCAGACATATTTTAACGCAATAGCAGCAGACGACTTTTGAAAACATTGTGGCCAAAGGTGAAATTATTCATGATAAGCAATTTCTCCTTTGGCCACAATGTTTTCAACTTTATTTAACAATTAAGCTATCTTTTATGGAGATTTTTCAGGTTTTTGTCATTATGTTTTCAAAGTCGTCTGCTACAGAGTTGTCGTATGTGAGAAAGGGTTAATTCAGTAAGGAAAGTGTTTGACTTGAACTTGTTTCCTTAAATCAAGTTTTCATGTGAGTCAGACTTTAAGTTCTTTGATTATTAAGGCAAATTGTTAACTTTTCCCCACAAAATGGCACTTTCTTACGCTGCTGAAGCAAACAACTTTTAAAACATTATGACAAACAGAGAATTTGCTCAAAACAAGCATTTTGCCAAAAAGTCTTCAAACTTAGTCAGTAATTATACCTTCATTTATCGAGATTTTCCATATGTTTGCCTATATCTTTTCAAGATTTGTTTAATGTGGGAAACAGTTAAGGTTTGACCTGGTTCCAATATACATTCTAGAAAGCTTCAGGGACTTTTCACACTAAGATTGAAGAACAAAATTAGAATGCATCATAAATGTTTATGTCTCTTCACTGGACACAAAAGCTCTGTGTGGGGGCTTTCTTGGTACTCTCATGGAGTTATTAAACTATAATGGTCCATAGATAAAAGTTTGTGCTTATTTGGGAGCAAAATTGAATATACAAGTAGCTCAGTCAGTAGGGACAAAGATTGTCAATCCAGGGGTTGTGAGTTTGAACCCTTACACAGCCAACATTCTGTCTGATGTTTGACTGAAGAAAATGCGACGAGTATTGTACTTCTTCCACTAGTGTGCCAACAGTCTACATTTATTTATTTATTTATTTATTGGGGTTTTACGCCGCTTTCAACATTATTTCAGTTATATCACGGCTACAGTTCACTTATTCATGATCCCTGGGTAAACAAACCAGTACTAGGCTAGAAAATGTGCCTTGCCCAAGGGCACTCCACCATGACCACTAACAGTGCCGCTAACAATCTACATGGATAAGCAGCTAGTTGCTTGGAAAGACTGGTGTGTGGATAACTGGTGTGAGAAAACCAGGAAACACATGGGTACGTAAAATGGCAGCGTGATATGACTGAACAAGAGGCCCAAGAGGGCCAGTATCGCTCCACTGTCTTTAGTCAAAAAATTAACTCACTTTTGCCATATAAAGCAAAATAGCCGTGCCCCATGGCAGCCATGTTTTTTGACCAACAACATGGGTTGACGGAATCATTTAAGGAACATTTCTACAAAATTATTTGAAAATTGGCCAACCAGATTAGGAGAAGAAGAATTTTAAAGTTTTTTCTTTCAGTTGCCATGGAAACCAGAATTTTACATGGATCCCAAAAAATTTAAGAAATTCAGGAGAAGACATTGAGAGCATGCTTCGTATTAAGTTTCATCCTAACTGGCTAAGAAGTCGTTTGAAGCAGTGGAGCTAAAATTGTTGAAAAAGGCGGTTAATCAATCGATAAGAATCCATACCTGTAACATTTCCAATGGCAGCATCAGCATATTCATCTTGCTTGGCTGCAGTTCGACTAGCAAAAGTATCTGGGAGACTTGTGCCTAGTGCTATAATTGTTATGCCTGTAATACTTGTTTCAAGACCTACTACACATCCAATGAGGTGACCAAGCTGAAAACATAAACAAATTGTAATTTAGTTGTTTTTTCCTGCAAAACTTATTGATAATCCTTAAAATCTTTTTTGTTATAATGTAAACAATCAACAAAAATTACAACATGAAGATTTATTATAAAATTGCAACTTCAAATCTCGAGGAATTCATACTTGTACTTGAATGTTGTTGTAAAAAGTGCATATAATGAAAATGTTCACATTTTCAGTATCTATTTTTCTTTTTTTGTTCAATATTTGGTCTTCATTTCTTTCTGCATTAATAATTTAACAGATACCATATTTCAAGGATCATTGGTAAACATGTATGGAAAGACAGTCTGTGAAATAAGCTGATGTCCTATGGTTTCTGGCAGTAGCCCTTGGATCAGACCAGTGACAATTTTCAATTGGCCTGTGTAATTTTACATGAAATATATTACATAACCTAACATTAAGGAGTTTCAGTCCACTGAATATTAAAAGTAAAACATTGCGGCAAGTCAAAAAATGGCTCTTTATGACCTTTACGAAAGCTGTCTGTTGCAGATGCACCAGAAAGCGTCTGTAAGTGGTAAAGTGTTTAAGTGAAGAAAGTATGCTATAATACCTGCTCAACAACCATTGTCAAGACACCAATATACATTAACGAAAAAACAAATGCTGGCCAAGCACCAAGGTAGCTCCTGAAAAGAAACACAAAAATGTTTGAAGGAACACATGCGTCATTTGCCAATATCAAATAACTACAGGTGACGCTTCTCATGTTGACATCAGAAGTCTTGACTTTCCTGTTATTTTAATATTCAACAGAAATCCCAAACATACCCCATGGAAATATGAGCCGAATTACGAGAAAACCAACATTGTGGACTCGGCGCACAGTATCGACCTTGATCAGCCTAACCCGGACAGATACTTTCGCCACCTGTCGATTTTCTGTTTCAGGAATCATTACTCTATACCTATATCCCTCTGAGATGGAATGTGTTGGCCCTGATTGGCCTGTGTGGACTGTGCAGGCTGATCTGGGTCGATACATTACGCAGAGTCCATAATGTTGGTTTTCTCACGGAATGGCTCACTTCTGTAAGTGTGAATTACTCGGATATATCAAATAATTGTCCAGTTCTAAATTGTGTTATCCTTAATTGACAACAAGAGGGCCATGATGGCCCTGGATCGCTCACCTGATTTATTTTTGTGATTGGTTATGTCAAGCACAATAACAGAGGGTGCTCCAAGGAACATTTGTGCAAAATAATTTTCAATTCGGGCAAATACTTTTGGACAAGAAGATTTTTAAAGTTTTAACAAAGCACATATACGGAAAACAAGCTCTGCCCCCTGGCGGCCATGTTTTTCAATGCATCGGAAATATTTGAACAATCTTGGTAAAATGAATGAATGTATATTGTTTTATGGCGCATCGACAGCTAAGGTCATTTAGCGCGCAATTAAATTTAATTATTCATGATCCCTGGGTAAACAAACAATCTTGGTAAAGGGTGCCCCAAGGATTTTGTTTTGTTTGTTTGGAGTTTAACGCCGCTTTCAACAGCTTTGGTCATATCACGGCGGTCAGTGCACCTTCCCATGTTTTCCTGGCTTTCCCACATCAGTACTTGCACAACATTCTTTCGAAGCCACTGACTACTTTCTCGTGCCCCAAGGAACATTTGCGCAAAATAATTTTCAAATTGGGCCAGTACTTTTGGACAAGAAGATTTTTAAAGTTTTAACAATGCACATATAAGGAAAACAAGCTCCGTCCCCTGGCGGCCATGTTTTTCAACATCAGAAATATTTGAACAATCTTGGTAAAGGGTGCCCCAAGGAACATTTGTGCAAAATAATTTTCAAATCAGGCCAGTACTTTTGGACAAGAAGATTTTTAAAGTTTTAGCAATGCACATGTAAGGAAAATAAACTCCGTACCCTGGCGGCCATGTTTTTCAATGGATCGGAAATATTTGAACAATCTTGGTAGAGGGTACTCCAAGAAACATATGTGCAAAATAATTTTCAAATCGGGCCAGTACTTTTGGACAAGAAGATTTTTAAAGTTTTAACAATGCACATATAAGGAAAACAAGCTCCGTCTCCTGGCGGCCATGTTTTTCAACATCAGATATATTTGAACAATCTTGGTAAAGGGTGCCCCAAGGAACATTTGTGCAAAATAATTTTCAAATCAGGCCAGTACTTTTGGACAAGAAGATTTTTAAAGTTTTAGCAATGCACATGTAAGGAAAATAAGCTCTGCCCCCTGGCGACCATGTTTTTCAACGGATTGGAAATATTTGAACAATCTTGGTAAAGGGTGCCCCAAGAAACATTTGTGCAAAATAATTTTCAAATCAGGCCAGTACTTTTGGACAAGAAGATTTTTAAAGTTTTAGCAATGCACATGTAAGGAAAATAAACTCCGCCCCTTGGCGGCCATGTTTTTCAATGGATCAGAAATATTTGAACAATCTTGGTAGAGGGTACTCCAAGGAACATATGTGCAAAATAATTTTCAAATCGGGCCAGTACTTTTGGACAAGAAGAGTTTTTAAGATTTGGCAATTTTCCCCTTTTCTGTTGCCACAGCAACCAAAGTTCTCGATGGAATTTAAATCTTTGAACAATTTTGAAAGAGGTCCACCAAAGGAACATTCCTGTGAAGTTTGGTTGAAATTGGTCAAGTGGTTAAGGAGGAGATGATCTAAATGTCTAAATGTTAACGCCGGACGCCGGACGGACAAAAAGTGATCAGAATAGCTCACCTTGAGCCTTTGGCTCTAGGTGATCTAAAAACCTTAACCGGACGACCACGCCGCAGACAACGACGCCAGGATCATGACAATAGCTCTCGTTTTTTTTCAAAAGTCGAGCTAAAAATGGAATTTCCAAACTTTGTCATTTTGCCCCTTTTCTGATGCCTCCTGACTGCCATGTTTTTCAACCAAACAGTATGCCTTGAACAATCTTTGTAAAGGGTCACCAAAGGAACATTTCTACTAAACTATATTGGAATCCGACATGCAGATTCAGAGGAGAAGATTTTTAAAGTTTGGACATTTTGCCCCCTTTCTGATGCTGCAGCAACCAAAGGTTTCCATGGAATTTAAATATTTGAACAATTTTGAAAGAGGGCCACCAAAGGTTCATTCCTGTGAAGTTTAGATGAAATTAGTATTTTGGTTTAGGAGGAGATGATGTTTACAGCTAAAAGATAACAACGGACGATTTTTCCCCTTTTCTGATACCTCCTGACTGCCATGTTTTCAACCAAACAGTATGCCTTGAACGATCTTTGTAGAGGGTCACCAAAGGAACATTTCTACCAAACTATTTGGAATCTGACATGCAGATTCAGAGGAGAAGATGTTTAAAGTTTGGACATTTTGCCCCCTTTCTGATGCCGCAGCAACCAAAGTTCTCAATGGAATTTAAATCTTTGAACAATTTTGAAAGAGGGCCACCAAAGGAACATTCCTGTGAAGTTTGGAGGATATTGGTCCTGTGGTTCAGGAGAAGATGATGTTTAAAGCTAAAAGTTAACGACGGACGACGACAGATGACGGACAAAAAGTGATCAGATTAGCTCACCTTGAGCCTTTGGCTCTAGGTGATCTAAAAAAGTGAAGCATCAATAGAAATCTGAATGAGTGAAGTAGTAAATGTACTTACGTTGGAGGAACACAAGCTCCAACAATCTTCCAAAAGAATGTAAGGAAATGCAGGACATAGTCCGACCATTTTGCTGGTATTTCATTGCCATCATCATCTTCACCACCCCCTACTGTCATGGCACTAAAACGATGCATATCCGTTTTAACCCTTTCTCAAATACAGAAATTCTGCAGAAGGCGACTTTAATTTTTTTTTATTTTTTGCAAAGATATGGAAAATCTCTTATAAATTGAGTGAAAGTATTGAAAAGAGTTGAAAACATTGTGGCAACATAATGAGCAATTTTTTATTTTGCCACAATGATTTCGATAGTCATCTGCTGAAAATGCCTCAATGGGAAAAGGTTAACCCTTACTATCTATCATACGACAATTCTGCAGCAGACGACTTAGAACATAATTATTTTGTCGAAAAAACGGAAAATTGAATGGATAACCTATGACTTAAAGTGGAAAACATTGTGGCAAAAGGAGAAATTGCTCGTTTTGAGCAATTTCTTCTTTTGTCACTATGTTTTCAAAAAGCCGTCTGCTGCAGAGGCGTCAGAAAGCGTCTATATGAGGGAAAGGGTTAAAGGTCATCACAAGAGACCTGCACTTAATCATCTGAATTTATAGAAAAGGAAAATTAACTTATAAAACAATTTGTGTCCTAAAACCTGTATCATAAATCCTTAACCTGATACAGACAACTTTAGATGCAACCGCAGCAAAAGGCCTTTAGAATCATAATTGAACAAGAACGTCGGGGAGTGAATGCCAACACTCACCTTTTTTTTCCTAAGTCGAAAAAGGGGCATTACTGAATAATTATTAAGGCCAGAATTATTTTATTTGGTATAAACACGTGTATCAAGTTTCATTTAAAAATGTTGAATGGATTTTGAGTTTTGAGGTGGGAGAAAAAATGTGTGAAGCCACAGAAGATCACAACAAGGGTATCACAATAGCAGTACTTTTTTTCATAGAAAAATGGACGAGCTAAAAAGGAGAAATTGCTCAAAATAAAAGTAGAGGCCTCTAATATATCTTGTCAAGGTTACAGTTCATCCTTTCACACATTATTCACTATTTGATAACAATGGTTTTAACATGAGGCCATTGAATTAAGCACCAGCACAGGTTTGATACACATTTAACCCTTTCCCACATGCACCAAATCTGCAACAGACAACTTTGAATACACAGTGACAAAAACCTGCAAAAATCTCCATAAAAGATTGCTTTACCCTTTCCCTCATATAGACGCTTTCTGACGCCTCTGCAGCAGACAGCTTTTTGAAAATATAGTGACAAAAGAAGAAATTGCACAGAACGTGCAATTTCTCCTTTTGCCACAATGTTTTCCACTTTTAGTCATAGGTTATCCATTCAATTATGTTTTGACAAAATACGTTCAAAGTCGTCTGCTGCAGAATTGTCGTATGAGGGAAAGGGTTAATTGTTAAATAAAGTTGAAAACATTGTGGCCAAAGGAGAAATTGGTCATCATGAGCAATTTCACCTTTGGTCACGATGTTTTCTCAAGTTGTCTGCTGCTATTGCGTCAAAAACGTGTCTGCATGTGGGAAAGGGTTAACTTGTAGTAGTCCAACACTGTATATAAAACCTCACAGGAAACCTGTATAGACCACAAGTTGTGTTTTCTTGTCTACCACCAAGACACTTCTTGCATTGGGGGTATGGCTATTTGTTTCCATACCCTTAGTTGAAAAAGACTTACTTGACAAACTGTTCCCCCCATGTTGCTTGCTCTTCTTCTTCTCCAACAATTTCTGCTAACCTGTCTCCGAGCTCATCTGAATAGAAATTGACAATTTTGTTAGCTTATCTAATAATGAAAATCCACAATTTTAATATTATCCGCACAAAACTAATTGAATGAAAAAGTAATTATGTTTATGGAATTTTCAACTGAGCCTCATCATGTGATAACAGCCCTTTGTGAAGATCGTCCCTGTTCCTTATCTCATTGCAGAAGCATCCAGGAAGGTTTTAACCCTTTCCCTCATACGACAATTCTGCAGCAGACGACTCTGAACATTTTTGTCAAAAAATAGAAAATCTCTATAATTTTGAGCAATTTCTTCTTTTGTCAGTGTTTTCAAAAAGCTTTCTGCTGCAGAGGCGTCCGAAAGCTTCTATATGAGGGAAAGGGTTAATAGATGTTTATCACCAAAAAACAAATTTACTAGAATGACATTTGAACTTAAATTACCAGAAATTTCAACATCTCCGAACATTGGTTTTTTGTAAGAGCTTAATTTATAAACTGTTAACCCTTCACCACATCCCACATATCTGCAGCAGACGACTTTTAGTCAAAACCATGGAATCTCTAAATTAAAACAAGGCGTCCCGAAACATCATACAATTCCTGCTAAGTCCTTTATTTGATGCTGATGACAGCAGACAACATTTAACCCTTCCTTACAAACATACAACAAAATTGCAGCAGAAAAACTTTAAAATGATCTCTTTGAAAAACACGTATTATCTACATAAAGAAAGGTATAATCATTGAATAGAGTTAAAACCAATTTGAGAAATTGCTTAAAAGTGCAATATTCCCTTTTGCCACAATGTTTCAAAAGTTTTCTGCTGCAGATGTATCAAAATGGGTTTGCGAAAGGGAAAGGAGTAAACAAATTGATTAAGTTTAGAGTTTGAAAAATTGCTTGAAATAACTAATTTTTCCAGGATCGCTCACATGATTTAATATGACTTGAAGCATTTTCAATGTTCTTACTTTATGCATACAAGGAAACCAAGGAATGACCCCTAGTGGCCATGTAATTCATCAAATCGGAATAATTTCAACAGTCTTGGTATACGGTCACCCAAGGAACACTTGTGCCAAATTATTTTAAAATCAGGCATTTACTTTTGACAAATTTTCACTATATATTTGACAAACTTTGACGACGGACAAAGACTGGTCACAATAGCTCACTATGAGCTAAAAACAAACAACTATTGAGGAAAACAAAAGAAACACATTATGACAAAAGGAGGAATTACTCATTATGAGCCTCTTGTGTCTCATAAGAAACCAATTTCAAATATGATTAAAAACAAAGAAAGAAACAATTGTAAAAATCTAACCTTTAATTAAAACTAGAGATAGCTTTTTTGAAAAAGCGCTTGTCTCCACATTTGTGTGGTTGTAGGGGAGAAAAGAAATGATGGAGATGAAAATTGTTTTTGTAGTTTTGGACTGGAGATGAAGCAACAGTGACTTTGAAATTTGGCCTATTAATCTGAAGACAATAGTGGACATGTATTGCATAAGATGCACAAGATTAGTGGTTTTTTTTTTAAGAATGATCGTAATGGGGATGTAAGAAGTACCATTTTGTTTTTATTTCGATATGGAGCAAGCAATGATCACTGATGGTTTTGTGGAATGCTGACAACTGCATACGTCATGTCATGGTAGCTGTAATGTATTGGAATTATACCAGATTCTTTGCAGTTGATATTTTTAATGTATATAATCATCTAGTAGGGCCCTCTGTGCAGTTGGTTGTTGGATGATCTGTGAGTAATTGCGCAATCAAGTGTTCAAGTCAGGATTAGATGTTTTAAGGTCATCAATATTAAAATCACCAACTATAATGGCTCTTTCACTGTTAGCCTTTTGTAGGAGTATGGCAAGCTGACTTGCGAAGTGTTGGAGTGGAGTTTTGGATGGTCTATACACACAACAAACACAAGTCGAGATATCTGTCAGTTCAATCGCAAGACATTCAATGGAAACATCGCTAGTATCTACTGGCGTGCAGGAGAAATCTTGGTGAATGTATAAAGCAACGCCTCCTTTATCTACTGATTAGGACCAACCTGCACACTAGATATGAAGTTCCTCGACATAAGCATTCTTCAGTTATTGAGCGAAAACCATTTTTCAGCTGAAGTTACCATGACCTTCACCTTTGACCTTGTGACCTCAAAATCAATAGGAGTCATCTGCTGGTGGTGACCAACCTGCACACCAAGTATTAACTTCCATGGCCAAAGCATTCTAGTTATTAAGCAAAAACAATTTTTCAGCTCATTGTTACCGTGACCTTCACCTTTGACCTTGTGACCTCAAAATCAATAAGGGTCATCTACTGGTTAGGACCAACCCGCACACCAGGTATGACGTTCCTCGACATAAGCATTCTTTAGTTATTGAGCGGAAACCATTTATCAGCTGAAGGTTACCATAACCTTGACCTTTGACCTAGTGACCTCAAAATCCATAGGGGTCATCTGCTGGTGGTTACCAACCTGCACACCGAGTATTAACTTCCATAGCCAAAGCATTATACAGTTATTAAGCAAAAACAATTTTTCAGCTCATTATCACTGACACCTTGACTTTAGACATACTGACCTCAAAATCAATAGGGGTCTTCTACCTGGCATGGCCAACCTGCACACCAAGTATGGAGTTCCTCAGCCCAAGTGTTCTTCAGTTATGGAGCAGAAACCATTTTTTACCTCACAAGGTTACCATGACCTTGACATTTGACCTTCTGACATCAAAATCAACAGGGGTCATCTACTGGTCGTGACCAACCTGCATACCATGTATAGAGTTCCTACGCCTAAGCGTTCTTCAGTTATTGAGCGGTGTGACGGATGGACGGACGGGGCAAAAACAATATGTCTCCCCATGAATGGGGGAGACAAAATTATTTATTTTACATCTATTGTGAAACTCACTGTCTGCTTTTAAAGACATTACCAGTACTTGCGCCATATGTGTGGAAATTCACAAAATCTTACCTTTGGTAATGTTACAAACAACAGCACTTCTACGACCTATTTTGGCACCTAAACTTGGGTTTTTCAGAGTGATGATGAAATTCTTTGGACCCTAAAATATATACAAACAAATACATTTACCTTGATGAATATCAACAATTCCGGATACATTGTTTTCTTCTTGCTGAAAGTTTGCAAAACATTTAAGACATGGATAAATGATTTGTTCCCTGAATTGACTATGCAAGCAAAAGTCTCTGAGGCTCTTATTCAACTTATAATCTCTCCTTATGTCACCAATTTTTCAACTCTATTCAATTATATACATTGTGTTATAGAGATTTTCCATATAATTGTCTAGATGTTTTTGGAGACATCTGTTGCAGAATTATTGTATGTGGAAAATGGTTAAAGTCAGATGAATGTGATATTAAGACCAAAACAGATGTTTTAAAAGAACAAGTTTTGCAAACATTATTTGATCGGTTAGGGTTTTAGCTTAGTATTTCACAAATTTCATTTTTCTCACTTACACTCAACGGAGCATTCTTCCTAAGCCATTGGAGACAAAACATATAGACGCAAGGTATTTACTTTGAATAGCTTACAAACACATCCAATATATTCAATTTCAAGTCAGTGTCAGTCAATCGTAGACCATGTAGAACAATTGTACACCATCACAAAAATTAAAATACTCAGGGATTTAACCCTTTCCAACATACAGCAAATCTGCAGCGGACGAATTTGAAAATGTGTAATGAAAAATATGGAAAATCTCTATAATTGTAGTATTATTACTGAAACAAGCAAATTCAGAGAATTATGGTCCCCGCTGGGGTCAAAGGTCAGGGTCAAGGTCACAAGGTCAAAAAAATTGGTATTGATGGAAAGGGGTTGTCACAAGGAATACACATGTGAAATATGAAAGCAGTACCTATTACGGTTCAGAAGTTATGACCAAGGTTAAAGTTTTTGTGACAGCGTGACTGACGGACTGATGAATGAGATTTAATGTCCCCGACGTTTTACTTCATAAAGCGGGGGACAAAAAGTTGAAAAACATTGTGGCAAAAGGAGCCATTGCTCATTTTGAAAAAGGGTTAATATAACATTCATATCACTGAAGTATCACAAATAGAAAGGAAAATCAATAATTCAAATTCAGGAATTGTTTGCCATTACATGTATTATTTTGTTGCACCCTTTCCAACATACAACAAATCTGCAGCAGATGACCTATACACAATAACAGGAAAAATCTCCATAAATGAGAGTTTAATTATTAAAAAGAATTGAAAACATTGTGCCAAAAGGAGAAATGGCTCGTCTTAAGCAATTTCTTCTTTTGCCAAAATGTTTTCAAAAGTCATCTGCTGCAGATGCGTCAAAATGTGTCTACAAGTGGAAAAGGGTTAATGATTTTGTGTTAATTGTTACTAAATTGTTAATACAACACTACCAGATAAATTAGTAGATTACCAAAAAGTTCATCAAATTATAAATATATATCTAAAACTGTTATTATAAAGGTGTTGAGTGTGTGTGTTTTGTGACACAAAAATGTCCTAATGTGGCAAAAAAGTGTTTGTTTAACCCTTTCCCACATACAGATGAATTCTATTGCTTCTGTAACAGACAACTTTTGAAAACATTGTGCAATAACGAGAAATTGCTATTGCCACAATGTTTTCAACTTTGTTTCATGTGGGAAACGGATAAGTAGGTCCAAGGTCATGTAAAGGTCACAAGATCAAGCATTATGGGATCACTTGAAAGGTCTTGTCACAAGGTATACACATGGTGCAGAGGTAGAGCATCATCCTCTTGTACCAAAGTTCCCTGGTTCGAGTCTGTGATGAACGGGTTCTGACTTTTGGGATTTTTCCACACAAATGGCGCGAGTACTGGTTAAGTTTCCAGGAAGCAGACATCGAACATGTGAATATAAGCTGAAAGCTTGTTTCGCAATCAATGTAAAATAAATAAGTTTAAACTAATAAGGTCTACACATGGAAAACATAAGATCACAGACAGACAAACAGATATGATATCTTCAGATGTTATACCAAACAAGACTGAACACTGTTTTTGTCAACTTGAATGATTTCTGCAATTGGCCGACATAAGAATAATAACTCAAAACGATGACAACTTTGTGAACATCACCTGTTTGCCTTTGATGATCCAAATAGAATAATTGATTGGGGAGAGGGGTTAAACATTTCTTTTTTTAAATTCATTCATCACCTACAAATATGTTTCCTAGCTTTTTCAATCCAATACTTCCCAAGCAACTGGATGCATATCCATAGAGGCAGTTAGTCATATGTTGAAAAGAATGTTGGCTGAGCTGGTGTTCGAACTCACAACCCCGGGATTGTGTGTTCTGATAGGAAATTTAAGCATTTAAAATTCAGCAAAGATAAGGCAGAAAGTAGGAATTTGTTTGTTAGGTTATAATATATATACCGGTATGTAGAAGGGAAAGAAAAGACATAAGGGTGAAAAGCTGGTAAGCAACACATCTGTATTTTGTGCATTTAAATAATGACTCTGCATAATACAGTTTTTGCAGGTTTTAGGACAAAAAGAATCAAACCATATAAATATTACCACTCACCGGATCCTGTTATATATATATAAAACACAGTACAAAATAGATTTTTAGAATATTAAAACTGGCACTTTAAAGTCAATATTCAACTATAATTTCCATCCTTTATTTAACAATGTCAAATTTTCAACACAATCAAAACAGTCCTTGTGAAGTATTCAGGGCCACAGCTTCTTATAAAAGAAGTTGAATTAACCCTTTCCCTCATATAGACGCTTTCCGACGCCTCTGCAGCAGACGGCTTTTTGAAAACATAGTGACAAAAGAAGAAATTGCACAAAACGTGCAATTTCTCCTTTTGCCACAATGTTTTCCACTTTTTGTCATAGGTTATCCATTCAATTATGGAGATTGTCTATGTTTTGACAAAATATGTTCAAAGTCGTCTGCTGCAGAATTGTCGTATGAAGGAAAGGGTTATACAGGGTAATTTTCAGCAATCTATATGGAGGATTAGGTTATTAGAAATGAATATCCATTCAGATCAATGTCAAGTTTGAGATAGGATAGACACGTCATTAGAGAAATATTATAACTGGGATAGACACGTCATAAGAGAAATACTATAACCGATGTTCAGTAGTGTTAGAGCACAAAAACAGATTGATTATACTACTTTCCTCAGAGATCTTTTTTGCACATCCATGTTAATTAACCCTTTCCTACCTTGACACATCTGCAGCAGACGACTCTTGAAAACATTGCAGCAAAAGGAGAAATTGCTCAACACAAGCAATTTCTCCTTTTGCCACAATTTGTTCAACTGTATTCAGTAATTATACCTTCATTTATAGAGACTGTTCATATCTTAAACTAAATGTCTTCAAAGTTGTCTGCTGCAGATATGCTCAATGTGGGAAAGGGTTAACCCTCATCCTGCAACAGTCAGTGATTTGACTTCTCCATCTGTGTATAGGAAGATGAGCAGTGGTCAAGGGAAACCACCCATTATTGTATATTTTATCCATGTAGATTCAGGTCAATCTGTGCATTGTGATCTATATTTTGTATTTCCAACCAAGAAAAGATAAAGATCAACCTGTACCTACACCCCATTAAATCTTCATATGCACCATTAACCCTTTCCCGAAAACATCAAATCTGCAGCAGACGACTTTGAAAACGTCTAGGCAAAAGCACAGTAAATCCCTTTAAATGAAAGAACAATAATTGATAGAGTTGAAAGCATGGTGACAAAAGGAGAAATTGCTCGTTTTGAGCAATTTCTTCTGTTGTCACCATGTTTTCAAAAAGCCCTCTGCTGCAGAGGCATCAGAAAGCGTCTCTATGAGAGAAAGGGTTAATCATTTGACTCATGTACTCATTTTGACCTCTAAGTGTGACCTTGTCCTTTGAGCTACAGGCCTGGGTATTGTGCGTGTCACGTCACCTCATCATGGTGAACGTTTGTGCCAAGTTTCTTTCAAATCCTATTATGCATGGTTAAGATGCGGGCCAGACAAGGTTAGGTGTGACTGACAGACAGACAGACAGATAAACAGACGGAATCTTTAACCGGTAGGGAACTAATAACTATAGGTATAAGACAGCAACAGAATAGGAAAACACATGTGAGGAATAAATATGGAAAATGCCTTAACATGGCAGATTATTCTTAGAAAAGAGTTAAAACATTGAGGAAATAGGAGAAATTGCTCACAACTTTTTCTTTCGTACTTTTAACCTTTCTTTAAAAATAATCCCAAATGTTGTGATTTTATATTTTTCGATCAGATATGTTTTGAATGTACCAGAAATACGATATATTCACATCTGGTGAAATGATTAAGAAATGCAACTTATTTTTTCCTTTGGTATTCTTGGTAGAATTTATGTCATATTTAATGACAGGATGCCATCACATTATTGAGGAGTTATCTGTTATGTCTGAGCAAGAAGGATCTCTATATTAATACAATTTTTCTTTTTTAGTTTGAACACCAGTGTTAGTTAAGTCAGTCTCCTTTTACAAAAATACATTACTTGATATTGTTTGTCCTTAGGATCAATTAGCTATTGAAGAAAGAAGTCTCCAGTGAATTAATACTATTCACTTATCAACAAATTCATAAACAATTTGGCGTTATAACATGCTATAATAATGCTCATCTCATTAACCTTTTCCCACATACTGCAAATCTGAAGACTTTGAAAGCATAAAGGCAACAATGCAGAAAAACTATATAAATGAAAATGATATCATTAAAAAGTGGAAAACATTGTTGCAATAGGAGAAATTGTTCACTATTAACAATTTTCTCCTTTGGCAAGAATGTTTCCAAAAGCATCTGCTGCATTTAAATCAAAATTTGTCGCAATTGCAAAAAGGTTAATTGAGTTACATGGTTTCTGCTTACAAAATGCAAAAGAAACTTAATCATGCATAATTAAAAGATCAGTTTCCTTTGTTTTTAAATGAAAATCACAGATCTATTATTTGATCTTCCCAATTTTTGAAAGCAAATTGAAAACTCTTTTGTGAATTGGAATCTGTTGTCAGATGCTTAATTACCAAATGGAAAATTGATAATTCAATTAACACCAACTGTTTCCAATTAACACAACATTCAATGATTTGATTATGATCATTCTAAAATCGTCCATGAATCAGATCTATGTCGGTGAACAGGAATAAACGCAGCTTCGAAAAACTTTGAAACTCAAGATGTCACAGTTATTTCAATATTGAAGAACTTCCAAGTATATGATTGATGGTTTCACAATTTTACTGGAGAAAGATCTGTGAAGGTTCAAAGTTACAATATAACTGTGATCAATCAGTGAAGCCTTGATTTTCTATCTTTTTCATGCTACCTCGTAGCTCTGTTCTTACAATGGAATGATCCAACAGACTTTCATACAAGAACAAGGAACTGATCGTAAGCAATTTCATGCAGTTCTTCAAAATGAATTTTACAAAAATAAATGCGACTTATAAATGAGCGTTACTCTGCACAAACCAACCTTAACCCTTTCCCTCATACGACAATTCTGCAGCAGACAACTTTGAACATATATAGAAAATCTCTATAATTGAATGGATAACCTATGACTAAAAGTGAAAAACATTGTGGCAAAAGGAGAAATTGCTCGTTTTGAGCAATTTCTTCTTTTGCCACTATGTTTTCAAAAGGCCGTCTGTTGCAGAGGCGTCAGAAAGCGTCTATATGAGGGAAAGGGTTAACATTATTTTTACACTTGTTGAAAAAGACCTGCCTGTTCTTCCATGAAAAAAAATCCAAACAGATACTGCTATATATACAGATCAATGCAGAACCGTACCAGACTGCACATATGCACTGACTAATCTGGATCTACACTGGTCGCAAATGCTCTAACCCTTTACCTCCTATAGACACTTTCTGACGCCTCTGCAGCAGACAGCTTTTTGAAAACATGGCGACAAAAGAAGAAATGGCTCAAAACAAGCAATTTCTCCTTTAGTCTCCATGTTTTCAACTCTATTCAATAAATATACTGTCATCAAAAGGTAGTTTCCCATTTGTTTTTGGTATGGTTTCAAAGTCGTCTGCTGCAGAGTTGTTGCATGTGGGAAAGGGCAAAGGTTGGTTTTCACAGATCACCACTCAAATTTTCTAAAAATAATAACTTATAACAACATCAGAGTGGAAACTCATATTAGAAATAAGAAATACAAATTGCTCATAACAAGCAACTTTGCAATTCCTAATCAATTTAAAAGATCTAAACTTCATTTGTCTAGAATAAACAATGGTTTCCCCAGATTTTTTCAATCCAAGGAGGCAGAAAACAGTATAATGAGGTAAAGCGTTAACCCTTTCCCTCATATAGACGCTTTCTGACGCCTCTGCAGCAGACGGCTTTTGGAAAACATAGTGACAAAAGAAGAAATTGCTCAAAACTAGAAATTTCTCCTTTTGCCACAATGGTTTTCCACTTTTAGTCATAGGTTATCCATTCAATTATAGAGATTTTCTATTTTTTGACAAAATATGTTTAAAGTCGTCTGCTGCAGAATTGTCATATGAGGGGAAGGGTTAAGGAACAAAACAGAAACACTGAAATACAACATACAAACTGACTGTAGATCTATAAAAGCAACAAGCCATTCATTTAATGCAGTTAAATTACTTCAAACACTTTCATGATCATTTCTAACAATGGCATCTTATATTAAAAAGTTTATTGATACTTTCCTAATCTTTCAAGAAGACTATGATAGAGGAAAACCAATCTGTTTGATATATTTTATCAAATTAATTAATATACTTTTACCCTTTCCCACAAACAGATGCTATCTGATGCTTCTGCAGATGAGGACATTTGAAAGCATTGAGACAAGAGAGAAACTGCCGTTAATGAACAATTTCTACTTTTGCCACAATATTTTCAACGTTATTCAATAAAATGTTTTTTTATTTATATAGAGTTTCCATATATTTATTAAGTGATTTCAGTCGTTTGTTGCAGATTTTTTTGTATGTGAGAAAGGGTTAAGGCAACCTGTCTTAGCTATAAATAGTTTGATTTGGATGATGAAACAAGTATTCATCAAGCCAAGAGAAATCAAGCTCAAAGCAGTAATCTGTTAATCTGCACCTAAGATGTGGTTTCCAAACAAAAAGGATTAGTGTAGGTAGCATTGCATATACTTTCATAAGATACCACCATGAAATCAAATCATTATGTAAGGGATAGAAGCTTTTTTCCTGTATTATTTCATTCCATACCCCATCATCCTGTACGGCAATCAGTAATAAAAATAAAAAGTAAAAATAACCTGAACAATTCTCAATCATAATGTATTCACACATTTTAAACAAGAACACTACAAGCAATTGCTAACACTCTTTTTAAGAATATGGAATAGTCAAACACATGCAATGCGGTTTAACCCTTTTCCTGGCGACAGACACTTTCTGATGCCTCTGGAGCAGACAACTTTTGAAAACATTGTGACAAAAAGAGAAATTGATCAATATGATCAATTTCCTTTTTTTGCAGCAATATTTTCCAACTTAATTCAACACTTTCACTTTTATAGAGTTGTTTGGTATTTTTGTCTAGATGTTTTCAAAGAGGTCTGCTGCAGACTTGTTGTATGTGGCAATTGGGTAAATTAAAGAGCACAAATATGAAACTGGACACAAACTGAAACAAGAATGTTTTTGGGGATGTCTAAAAATAATTTTGGAATATTATCTAAAATATTTCTTTTTTAGTTGAATTGTCCACATCGTCACATTTTTAACCCTTTCCCCCATATAGACGCTTTCTGACGCCTCTGCAGCAGACAGCTTTTTGAAAACATAGTAACAAAAGAAGAAATTGCTCAAAACAAGCAATTTCTCCTTTTGCCACAACGTTTTCCACTTTAAGTCATAGGTTATCCATTCAATTATAGAGATTTTCTATTTTTTGTCAAAATATGTTTAAAGTTGTCTGCTGCAGAATAGTCGTATGAGGGAAAGGGTTAAGTGCAAAGACTATTCGAGTCGGTGCATAAGAAAAAAGTGCAAGTTGGCATATCTGAAAAGTGTAGCTTGAGATCAGCCTGTCCATCTGCTCTGCCTTATCAGAACCTACACAAGCTGACAGCAGCTTCTAAAAAATGGTTTGTGTAAGTTATATGTAAACAGTGTAGATGTTGATCAGCCGATGCATCCAGACTGTGTGGATGCATATGCTGATCTGGCTGTTCATTGTTCATACACACCACCTTGAACCTTTTCCTATGATTGAGTTCATCCAATACAAATCAAAACAATATTTTTGTTCACATACCCATTGACATACAAATTACCATTATCAAAAACATGAAGGTATAGCCATGGCGCAAGAAAACATTCCAGATTTTAAACAAAGACATGTATATACAAACAAAAGCCATTTAAATGCATTTATGAAAACGTTTTTGTACCAACAGCTTTTTAACCCTTTCTCACATACAAGAAATGTGCAGCAGACGACCTTGAAAATATCTAGTCAAATAGATGGAAACTCTATTAATGACGAATTTCTCCTTTTGCCACAATGTTTTCAAAAGTTTTCTATTGCAGTGGTGGCAGAGCAACTGTTTGTAAGTTAGGGCTAAACGATACAGTGCAACTTATTATGCCTTAAGGGAATACTAAAATAAAATACCCACCTTTGCATTTTTGTTGATTTCTACAGTAATACCCTTACTGGTCTCTCCATGATTAAACGTCAAGGTACCAGACTGACTTACATAGTCATTTTTCGCGTCATTGAGATCTTTACCCCCAGCAGCAGTCCCATTTCTAAAACATGCAGAACAGTCATTCAAAATAAGTCATGAACATCACATTATTTTAACCCTTTCCCTCATATAGACGCTTTCTGACGCCTCTGCAGCAGACGGCCACTTTTTGTCATAGGTTATCCATTAAATTATGGAGATTTTCTATTTTTTGACAAAATATGTTCAAAGTCGTCTGCTGCAGAATTGTCGAATGAGGGAAAGGGTTAAATAGAATTGATATCATATCATACATAGTGTTTATTTCACTTTTCACTTATTCATGAGATTTCCGGCTTTATCAAACCAATTTTCCAAATAACATTCATTCCAGGAAACTAACTGGAACAGAGACATTCTAGCCCATTAAGGGAGAACAAATAAAACTGGTCACAACCACATTTCTCAATCAGCAGAACTTTGTTTGCAAGGGGTATTACACTGCTTTCAACAGTATTTCAGTTATATCTCAGTGTTTCCTGGGTAAACTAGAGCTATCACTGAAGATGATAAATACCCCCTAAACAGCACCTTGACCTACACCATAACTTAATAAGTAAAAGGGCCATAACAATAACATGCAATTGTAACCCCTTTAGGATATGCACATCTCCTTTTGGTATAGAAGCTTCATGTAAAATGTTATTGAATTCCACCCAGTGGTTTGTAAGAAATAGGCCGGACAAAATACGGCTTCCGGCCGGCCGACCGACAGATAGACTGCCTGACACAGTGACTCCTATATACCCCCTCTTCTTCGAAGGGGGTATAATTAGAAGAACTATTAGTTTTATTTATTTGATACATATTGTAATGCTATCCACGCAATTCTGGGCACCAAGGAGTCTTTGTTATGAACCAAATGGGGATTCAACCCTGATCTCCTGTTCCCAAGGCAGCCGCTCTAACTACATCACAGAGACAGTATCAATCATCAGAATGTAGGTCAGACCTGATCGGTTAAACCTTTCCCACATACAGCAAATCTGCAGCAGACGACTTTGAAAATGTCCACTCAAAAATATGGAAAATCTCTATAATTGTAGGCATAAGTACTATAAAAAGTTGAAAAGATTGTGGCAAAAGGAGAAATTGCTCGTTTTGTCACGATGTTTTCAAAAGTCGCCTGGTGCAGATGCGTCAAAATACTTCTATAGGTAGGCAAGGGTCAAGTATACCAATACTTGCATATAATTGAGAAAGAAAAAATGTATAAAGTAAACAAGAGGGCCATGATGGCCCTATATCGCACACCTGAGTAAGTGTTTTAGGGTCCTAATCTAATTGCTCTACAAAAATAAGAAAGAAGGTCAAAAAGTCATGGTGAAGATCATCCAAAGACAATTATGATATTTGATTATAAAAGATCACACAAAGGTCATGGTCACATGTTTATAAATCAATGTAAAGGACATGTGACAAATAAATGAAGTTTATATCGTGTTCACAAAGTCAACTAGAACTAGAACTAGAACTGAAGATGATAAATACCCCCTAAACAGCACCTTGACCTTCACCATAACTTAATAAGTAAAAGGGCCATAACTCTGTAAAATATCATGCAATTGTAGCCCCTTTAGGATATACATCTCTTCTTGGTATAGAAGCTTCATGTTAAGTTTTATTGAATTCCACCTAGTGGTTTGTAAAAAATAGGACGGACAAAATATTGCTTCCGACCGACCGACAGACAGACAGCCCGACACAGTGACTACTATATACCCCCTCTTCTTTGAAGGGGGTATAACTATCACCGACGATGATAAATACCCCTTAAACATACCTTGACCTACACAATAACTTAATTAGTAAAAGGGCCATTACTCTGTAAAAAATCATGCAATTGTAACCCCTTTAGGATATGCACATCTCCTCTTAGTATAGATGCTTCATGTACATTTTTTATTGAATTCCACCCAGTGGTTTGTAAGCAATAGGCCGGACAAAATATGGCTTCCGACCGACCGACAGACAGACTGCCTGACACAGTGACTCCTATATACCCTCTCTTCTTCGAAGGGGGTATAATTATAACAAATCTGGTTTTCAAAAGGAACCAAGCTCTAGATGTATATCTAGCTACTGTATAAGTTTGGTAAACATCGGATAATAAATGATGACTTTATCTTGTTCACAAGGTCAATTATAGCAGTTTTGCCAATTTGACTTTATCGTGTTCACAAGAAATTGTGGACAGACGACGGACTAAGGGTGATCACAAAAGCTCAACAGGTGAGCTAAAAAAAGAAAAGAAAAATGTTAAAATTAACTTAACAAAATATTAAAATTGGGCAAAAAGAGCAATTTCATTTTTAAAAGTTACCCATTCCCATACACAACAAATCTGTTAATGATGTCTTAAAAAACATTTATGCAAAAATATGGAAAATCTCTATAACTGAATGTGCAATTTCAGTATAGTGAATAGAGTAGAATGAATGCATATTGTTTTATGGCGCATCGACAGCTAAGGTCATTTAGCGTGCAATTAAATTTAATTATTCATGATCCCTGGGTAAACAAACCAGTACTAGGCTAGAAAATGTGCCTTGCCCAAGGGCACTCCACCATGAATGAATAGAGTAGAAAACATTTAGAGTAAATCAAAAACTGCTCATTAGGAATAAATTCAAACACATCAACATACTACTGGTTTGGGGAAGGGGGATTAAAACACCCTTATCAGATAAAAAGCTAACCCTTTCCAACCTATAGATGCATTTCGACGCATTTCGACGCACCTGAAGCAGACAACTTTTGAAAACATTGTGACAAAAGGATAAATTGCTCAAATGAGCAATTTCTCCTATTGCCTCAATGTTTTCAACACCTTACATTAACTAAACCTACAATAATAGGGATTTTCCATATTTTTAGTAGAAATTTTCAAAGTCATCTGCTGCAGATTTACTGTATGTGGGAAAGGGTTAAACATTGGTATTGTGCCGCATGTCTACTTACATGGTCGAGTATTCAATAGTAACCGTTCCATCAAAACCACGTTCCCTGACAACTCGCGTTACTAAGGTACCTGATGCTAGATCTGCCACACAGTGATCTTGTTCAAAGTCAAACTCACCAGGTTCTAAACGTAAAGTAAAACATTGGATTAATTCATTTGTAAAACAGCTACATTGGAACAAACTGGGTCCAATTCCACAAACCTCACCTAGCGCTAAGTAATACTTAAATACTTAAAAGTATATTTCGTCATTTTTGTTTCCCTAATATCTTGTAAAACATGAATGGTGGAATGAATTTAAGTAAATGACTAAGTTGACATTTATAGATACCTTGCTGACTAACAATATTTGTTAAAGAAACGGAAAACTTCTGGCATTTTTATTAAGGAAACAAAAATGATGAAATGAGCGTTTAAGTATTTAAGTATTACTGTATGTAAAGTAAGGTTGGTGGAATTGGACAAAGTTCACCAAGTCAGTGCACTTTGTCATTGTTATTTGTGGCTTTTGAAGGTACTTCTGTTATCCCTTTCCCTCATATAGACGTTTTCTGATGCCTCTGCAGCAGACGGCATTTTGAGAAAACATGACAAAAAAAGAAATTGCTCAAAACAAGCAATTTCTCCTTTTGACACAATGTTTTCCAATTTTAGTCATAGGTTATCCATTCAATTATAGGGATTTCCCATCTTTTGACAAAATATGTTCAAAGTTGTCTGCTGCAGAATTGTCGTATGAGGGAAAGGGTTAAAGGCCATTTTTATGCTAATGGCCATCTCCATAACATCAACATTGGTTAACAACAACAATGACAAACAATGTATTCTCCTTTTCCTCACAGGATATTTCTAGATAAATAATAAATACAACAGTTCAGACAAAAGAAAAAACCACTTTCACAAATTTGAGAACAAAGGAGCAAACAGGGAAGAAATACACAAAAGAGAAGACCCTCAATGTTAGTAATTGAACAATTAATTAATTTAGTGAAAATGTTAGTTTTATCACTAGTGCTAATACGATGAAAGTGTTATTTATTATATTCATAGAAATTTGTTCTTTGATACAATATTCAGAATCTTAAATATTAATAAATCTCTTGGATGTATAAAACACTTGAAATTTATTGAAAACTGACAATCTCACAAAATATTTTATCATTTTAGAAAATTTAGTACATAAACATATTGTTTATTTGAACCGATTGGTATCATCCTAATCTGTAAAGATGTACATACAAAGAATCAAACTTAACCCTTTCCCTCATATAGACGCTTTCTGACGCCTCTGCAGCAGACGGCTTTTGGAAAACATAGTGACAAAAGAAGAAATTGCACAAAACGTGCAATTTCTCCTTTTGCCATAATGTTTTCCACTTTTTGTTATAGGTTATCCATTCAACTATGGAGATTTTCTATGTTTTGACAAAATAAGTTCAAAGTCGTCTGCTGCAGAATTGTTGTATGAGGGAAAGGGTTAACAAAACCTTTTTCCACTTGCAGATTCAATTTGACATATCTGCTGTATAGTGAGTAACTTCTTAATTTGCTACAATGTTTTCAACTCTTTTAATAATTATAATTTGATTTAGATAGAATTTTTTCTATTTTTTGCATAGACATTTGCTGCAGAATTGTTGTATATAAAAAAAAAATTCAGACAACATGCTCAATTTATCAAAATTCTGTTAAGTACACAAGATTTTAATAAAAATATTTTAGTGTTCATTTCAGTCAAAATTAAATGACCATCGAAGACCTTGGAGGTACTAGGTTCACTTGTGTTGCGCTTGAGATCAACCAACTGTAGGGCATTTGCTATCTGTGTAAACCCAGATCACCTTGCCAATTTGCCTAGTCTGATCTGAAACTGTTACTGTATGCATACAAGAGGGCCATGAGGCCCTGGAATCGCTCACCTTAGAATGGGCTATTTAAGAATTTACTCTTTCAGCGCCAATGGCAATATCATTAAGACAAACTTTCTGACAAAATTTCAAGCTGCTCAAGTCAAAAATGCATTCTCTATAGAGTTAACTAGATTGTTCTACAATTGAGCCTAGTGACCTAGTTGTTGACTTGACCTGACCCATATTCGAACTTGACCTAGATATCATCAATACAAAGATTATTACAAAGTTTCAACATGCTCAAGTTAAAAATGCGGCTTCCCTAGTGTTAACAAGCTTTTCCTTCAATTTATCCAAGTGACCTACTTGTTGACCTGACATGACCTATATTCGAACTTGGCCTAGATATCACTAAGACAAACATTCTGACAAAGTTTCAACATGCTCAAGCCAAACATGTGGCTTCCAGAGTGTTAACAAGATTTCTCTGATAAAGTTTCAAGATGCTCAAGTTTTTAATGCGGCTTCTAGAGTGTTGACAAGATTTTCCTTCAACTTGGCCTAGTGAGCTAGTTTTTGACCTGACATGACCCATATTCAAACTTGGCCTAGATATCACTTAGACAAACATTCTGACTAAGTTTCAACATGCTCAAGCCAAAAATGTGATTTCAAGAGTGTTAACAAGATTTTCCCTAAATGTTGCCTTGTGACCTAGTGTTTGACCCGACATGACCCATATTCTAACTTGACCTAGATATCACTAAGACACATTTTCAGACATAGTTTCAACATGCTCAAGCCAAAAATGTGGCTTCCAGAGTGTTAACAAGATTTTTCTTAAATTTGGCCTAGTGACCTAGTTTTTGACCCAACATGACCCAGTTTTAAACTTGGCCTAGATATCATCAAGCCAAACTTTCTGACAAAGTTTCAACATGCACAAGCCAAAAATGTGGCTTTCAGAGTGTTAACAAGATTTTCCTTCAATTTGGCCTAGTTACCTAGTTTTTGACCCAACATGACCTATATTCGAACTTGGCCTAGATATCACTAAGACAAACATTCTGACAAAGTTTTCAACATGCTCAAACAAAAAATGTGGCTTCAAGAGTGTTAACAAGATTTCCCTTAAATTTGGCCTAGTGACCTAGTTTTTGACCTGACATGACCCAGTTTCGAACTTGGCCTAGATTTGATGGAGATATATGTTCTGATAAATTTTCATGAAGATTGGATTCAAAATGTTGGCTCTAGAGTGTTAACAAGCAAATGTTGACAACGGGCGACTGATGACGGACAAAAGGCGATCACAAAAACTCACCTTGAGCACTTTGTGCTCTGGTGAGCTAATATAAAAAGAAGCATCAAAGAAACCTCTGGCATAAAGTGTACAGATATATCACATAGTAAGGATTTGCAAATTGATCTCTTTCTCCACTTGTGAACGTAGCTCTAAGCTTTTCATAGAGGGAGTACACTGCCTATGCCCTTAAATATATCTAGTATAATTCAACTCAACCATGTGTTTTGGTACCGACAACTGAGGGTTTGAATGTCAAATAAGGAATTACTACTTCCATTTACTGAGATTTTTCATGATTTCGCCAAGATGTATAAAGTCGTCTGCTGCAGTTTTTAGAGAATGTAACACACCTGTCATTTAAGTTAAACCTTAAATATGCCTGACAGTGACTTTGACCTTGGTTCCCTATCTATATATGTCCTCATATTTGGATTATTGAAAATTTAAGCCACATTATACGAAAATCCACTAGATGGCTACATAGTACTATTTTATTTACAAAAACTCTTACTAAAAGGACTATGCATTATTAGCTAGTTTTGTTTCTATGGTATTGTAGTTTACTACAAGCAAGACTTTTGATTTTTTATTTACAAAATTAGCAATTTCTCCTTTTGTCACAATGTTTTCAACTTTGTTCAATAATTATACCTTCATTTAAAGAGTTTTTCTGCGTTTTCATTTAGATGTTTTAAAGTCCCCTGCTGCAGATTTGCTGTATGTAGGAAAGGGTTTATAGAGTTGATAACATTGTGTGAGCAAGTACTAATTTCTCTAAATGGTTTTCAGAAGTTGCCTGCTGCAGGTTCATCAAAATATGCCTGCAGGTTTGAAAGGGTAAACATGCAAGCTATAAAATTTAAATGGAACACTTTTAGATTACGAAAATACATCCTCACTATAAGTATAAAGATAACTATCTCTGCAAGAAATTGCATTCAATAAAACTAAGTATACTCTGTAGGCAATATCTAGATCAATTTGATTTGAAAAAGAGATCCCCGAGATTAAAAATAAAATCATAAACCATCCTAAAATATCCATTTCTTTTTATTACCTAACAAGAACATGGTATAGCCTCAAAATAAGGTTTTCAATTGAGACTATAACACTGGTAAACCATGTTTTTTACCTGTTTTCTACATGTAGACAATTTCTGACACCTTTGTTTGCAGCAGACGACTTTTGAAAACATGGTTAATATAGAAGAAATTTCTCATAATGTTCTATTGCTCTCGCTCTCTCTCTCTCTCAAGGTCTCATAAGGATTTCCAAAAAATATATATATATTTTCCATTGATAAATATTCAAAACTTCAATAACAAATCAAATAGTATGTTATGAGGCTAAACAAGATACCCAACACCAGCAGGCATATGAAATATAAATAAATGTTCTCTGTTTTTGTTTAATTACTGTCACCTACATCTAAGAGGAGTTGGAAACTTAGTAACGTATATGAAGCAATAGTGAAAGAAGTGCAGATATATTTCATTGTGGCAAATAGTATATGGTTCATACCAAAGTAATAGTGAAATAAAACACTTGCAATGTTCTTGGTTAATATCATTCATATATTTAAATGTGCAATGATTAATTACCATATTGAAGAGAGATATCTGATAGAGAAAGGGTTAGGACACTTGTAATTATAATTCATTCCATGGACAATGAATACTGGGGCTGATTCTGAGACTTAATAAATGCTCGGAGTGTCTTAGACAGAGTACATGTATTTCCAAAAACATGAGAGAATATCAACCCTTTTCCCTCATACAACAGATCTGTAGCAGACCAAAGCAATAGTTACTTGTAAGGTCACTTTTATTTTGCTGCAGTTTTTTCTGCCTCTTGTTCAGGTGGCAAATGTAATATGGAGAACCTATATTTGCTGAGTATTAGTCTAATGATAAAGTCTTATATGGATTTAATTAAAAGTCAAATAAAGATGCTGTCCCCCATACATCTTTATAGCATGTACCAAAGGCAACACCTTTAACAAGAACAAAAGAACCATAATGGTCCTATATTTCTCACCCGATTTAACAAAACTTTTATGGAAGTTAAATACTGAAGGACTGTACCTGGCAACACTTTTTTATCTACATGATGCAGTACAATAATGTTTAGATCAGACCATGATCTTTGAACCAAAAGCTTTTTAAAAATCTAACTAAATACATATAAGGAATACCAGCCCCCTTGCAACCATGTTTTTCAACAGATCAGAATAATTCTAATACTCTTGAAAAGAAAGATTTGTGCCAAACTATTTTCAAATCAGGCCTGCACTCTTTAGGACATAACCTTTAAACAATTGCCTGCCTCTGGAAGAGTTTTGCACTGTACTCAATACTTTAAGTCAATCAGAAAGGGTATCCTAAGGATTTCAGGTAAAGTTTGCTTAGAATTTACCCAATGGATTAGGAAGAGATAGCAATTTAATAAAAGTGCTGCATGTCATCTAATGGACATCTTACAATCCTATCAGCTCACCAAGAGCATCAAGTGCTCGGCTTAAACTAGAAATGTAGAAGTATTAAAAAGGTTTTGTTTATTGGTAATGATATACACTAATTTTTAAATGTGAGATACAATGACCTTTCCCTTTTTTCTATCAAATCTCATTCAACCTAATGGCACAGTGTACAAATCTTTGGTGTACTGAAAACAGCAAAAGAAATAACAAAGTCCTTTATCATTTCTAGTTAAATCAGAAAATAAACGCTATCTCTTTCTACTAATCTGAAATTCACTGTTATACTATTTTTCAACTTTCCACTAACCACTTGATTTAATAACAAAATCTGAGATTGAACATAGGAGGCACTTCTTTTACAACACCAGAACAAGTTCAACAAAATCATAACCCTCTCGAGGCCACATTTGAGCACCTATGTAAAGATAGCAGCTAACCAATTCCCATTTTTCCTATGTTTAGAAAACACATTTTGTTTCCTTATATTCCAATGGAATAATTATATTGTTTTGTTGAGAATTTGAGAGACCTTAACATCTGACATATGAGTTTCCAAGAGGCAATCATAACATTGATGTGCAAACAGTGCTTGTAAATATAAGGTTAAACACTTTCAATTATTAACCTTCACTTTTGACATCCCATTTTCCCAAATAACAGATGACATCTTGTGAAATCATATACAGTAATGGGAAAACAAGAAAATGTAAATGATAGATGATTTCTCCTAAATGTTCAAATATGTTTTCCATTTTGTCTAACAAATATGCTTTTATTTGCACACTTTCCATTATTTCTACAAAAGTTTTTTCATTATGGAAATTTAACTGAATGACAGGTAACTGGTTAAACCTTTCCCACACAAAACAAATCTGCAGTAGACAATTTTGAAAACATCCAGGCAATGCTATAGAAAATCTCTTTAAATGTAAATATAATTATTGAATAGCATTGAACACATTGTGGCAAAAGGAGCCACAATGTTTTTAAAAGTTGTCTGTTGCAATTTGAACATGTTAAGAAACAAATGCAATATATAAATAAGCAAAGCAACCTGGCTAGATTTGCCTCTAATCAAACATTTTAATTATAATAGTTTAAACTCTGTATAATCTCTTAGCATGCAAACATGACATTAACTAAAATTAACTGATAACATAAAATGCAACTGGAATCCTCTGATCTGGTACTAAGTTACATGTTACCTTCCCTGCCTGTAAAACCATCAATGGAAAAGACAAATTAGTTCAATGGTTTATTGAACTTCATTTAGAATTGATACATCTTCAATTACCTCCATCAATAGGCGGTTAATTTGTTAAATTCTTTTCACAGACAAAATTGACTTTTGGCGCATTAGCAGCCAACTTTTGAAAACATTGTGGCAATCTCTACTGTCACCACCATGTTTTAAACTATTTATGTAAGTTCTTTTCCATTTTATCTATAATTACAAGGGACATTTATACTTATCATGTATTTCAAATGCATCTATACATAAATAGATATGATGAGTCATTATTCAAAAAGGGGTCATCTTATTCTAAAAAGTCAGTGTGAATAAATTGTTTAACCCTTTCCCTCATACGGCAATTCTGCAGCAGACGACTTTGTATGTATTTTGTCAAAAAATAGAAAATCTCTATAATTGAATGGATAACCTATGACAAAAAGCGGAAAACATTGTGGCAAAAGGAGAAATTGCACGTTTTGTGCAATTTCTTCTTTTGTCACTATGTTTTTAAAAAGCCGTCTGCTGCAGAGGCATCAGAAAGCGTCTATATGAGGGAAAGGGTTAACCCTTTCCAACATACAACACATCTCCATAATTGAAGTGCAATCCTTATTAATACTTGAAAACATTTTTGCAAGAGGAAAGCTTATTGTGAACAATTTCTCCTTTTTTTCACAAAAGTTACCAAAGACGTTGGCTGAAGACGTGTCTCCATGTTGGATAAAATTAACAGAGCTACCTGAAAGATTTTCTGATTAATCATTACGGATGTTCACATTTATGTCTTCACAAGACTGACATGAAGTCCTCAAAATGATGGTATACCTAGTTATATATATGAGCAGCATTAGTCAAGTTGGGGTCGTGTTGCACAGGCAAACAGTGAATACTAAGACAAGCCCGTGCGATGGAACAGTCTCACCAGAGCCTTCACTGTCTGACACCATTTAGAGGGACCATCTAGGTAATTTTTGATAAAACAATGAAGGTGTCACCCTACTAGTTTTATGCCCATACACCTATGTGTGATGCAGAAACAAAATCAAACAAGACCCCATTTCACTTGATGGAGAGCTCATAATATAAATTTCTTTAAACCCTTTCCCACATACAACAAATCTGCAGCAGAGAAATGTTTGATTATGAAAGTATACTTATTGAATATAGTGGAAAACATTGTGGCAAAAGAAGAAATTGCTCACTAATAGCAATTTATTCTTATGCCACAATGTTTTCGAAAGTTGTCTGCTATAGAGGCATCAGAAAGCATCTTTATTTAGGAAAGGGTTGAAACTATAAATGGAGCAATACCTCTTAGCTTTTTGCTAAGAACTAAATGTGCATCTAGGATTTTTTTGAGAGGCAGTGGAAGCTCTTGAGATATATGTTAGAGGATAGACATGTTGTTTTTAATATTTCCCTTTAAAAAAAGAAACAACCTTTTCACAGCTGGGATCTATTATGTTCATGTTCTAACATTCAAGACTATCTAGCAATTTAATCAACTCAGCTTAACTTGTAAACTCACTGAGATTTGGGATTTTGTTCCTGAATATACCAAACACAATGAGATTTGGGATGTTTTGTTCCTGAATATATCCGAAAACAATGAGATTCAGGATGTTGATCTTGAATATACTCAAAACAATGAGAATCGGGATGTTGTTCCTGAATATACCCAAAACAATGAGATTTTGGATGTTGTTCCTGAATATACCCCACACAATGAGTATTGGAATGAATATATCCAAAAACAATGAGATTTGGGATGTTGTTCCTGAATATACTCAAAACATAGAGGTTTAGGATGTTGTTCCTGAACATACTCTGAACAATGAGATTTGAGATTTTGTTCCTGAATATACTCTTAACAATGAGATTCGGGATGTTGTTCCTGAATATACTCTAAACAATGAGATTTGGAATGCTGTTCCTGAAAATACCCAAAACAATGAGATATGGGATGTTGTTCCTGAATATACCCAAAACAATGAGATTTGGATATTGTTCCTGAATATACCCCACACAATGACATTTGTGAGGTTGTTCCTGATATACCAAAAACAATGAGATTTGGATATTGTTCCAAAGTATACCTAAAACATTGGGATTGGGGATGTTGTTCCTGAATATACTCAAAACAATGACATTTGTGAGGTTGTTCCTGATATACCAAAAACAAAGAGATTCCGGATGTTGTTTCTGAATATACTCTTAACAATGAGATTCAGGATGTTGTTCCTGAATATACTCTTAACAATGAGATTCGGGATGTTGTTCCTGAATATAAACAATGAGATTTGGAATGCTGTTCCTGAAAATACTCAAAACAATGAGATATGGGATGTTGTTCCTGAATATACCCAAAACAATGAGATTTGGATATTGTTCAAAGTATACCTAAAACATTGGGATTTGGGATGTTGTTCCTGAATATACTCAAAGCATTGATATTTGGATATTGTTCAAAAGTATACCTAAAACATTGGGATTTGGGATGTTGTTCCTGAATATACTCAAAACAATGACATTTGGATATTGTTCCAAAGTATACCTAAAACATTGAGATTTGGGATGTTGTTCCTGAATATACTCAACATTTGTAAAGCCACTGATATTTGGGATGGATGCTGTATCTGAATATACTCAAAAGAGGTAAGTGACTACCTTCCCATTTTGACCTTAAGTTCATTGCTGAAAAAACAAATGACACTATTTACAATGTTTTAGACAATTGTTGGACATAATGAAATGCTAAGCTGGGATTTCAGCTCAAGACCGTATTGGTACTTATTGCACCATCACAGTTCAACCCAGTCAACATTTAATAACATGTGAAGCAGCCACATAAATAACATGCATTTCACGTAGTTTCAGACTTGAAATCAACTGTTTTATATGTGAACATAAGTAGTCCAAACTGGCTGATTATTATTCCATGATTTTTTAAATGGCTTGTGTGGTTTTCTAAAAGTTTCAAATCCTTATACTTGTAATACTGTAAGAGTTTTCATGTCAAATCTTAACCCTTTCCCAATTGCAGACACATTCATCTTGATGCATCTGAATCAATTGTAGCAAAAGGATTTTTTTTTAATGAAGAGCAGTTTCTCCATTAGTCAATGTTTTTAACTCTATTCATTAACCCTTTCCCTCATATAGACACTTTCTGACGCCTCTGCAGCAGACGGCTATTTGAAAACATAGTGACAAAAGAAGAAATTGCACAAAACGTTTTTTAGTCATAGGTTATCCATTCAATTTTAGAGATTTTCTATTTTTTGACAAAATATGTTCAAATTCGTTCAAATTCGTCTGCTGCAGAATTGTCGTATCAGGGAAAGGGTTAAAAATACTTTCAATTTTGAGAGTTTCTATAGTTTTGTCCTAGATGTTTTCGATGTCATCTGCTGCAGATTTGTCAAATGTGAGAAAGGGTTAACCTATCTTTCTTTTAAAATTAATAACCCGACGGTTTAGTTGGTGTGTCTGTACTTGAACTCGCTTGCAATGTGGGCTATCAATCCGGGGGTTGTCAGTTCAAACCTCAGCTCAGCCATTTCCCTTGACATTTGACAAAAGACAAAAGGCTAACAGTCTAAGTTGAAAAGAAGCCGTTTGCTTAAAAGGACTGTTATGTGAAGAAATGGTGTGAGAATGCCTTGCTGCTGTGATATGCCAGAAAATTGTTGAAAATGGCGTTAAAATCCAATCATTGAATGTATTTGACCTCATCTTCGCCTTCACTGTTTGTACATACAAAAGGATCCCTTTTTAAAAACACATGCCATCTTAAAGCGACTGAACTCCAGATACCCAACTGTCGAAAAAAAAAAACAAAAAAAAATCCAATTTTATTAAGAAAATAAGTGTTATTTTTGTATTTGGGGCATTAAAATAATTATGATAACTGACATATTACATACCCCTATAATCGGTGAGATTTTCTTGTTTTCAATACTTTTTCCATCGCAAATTCTACACTGTCAGTAATGGAGTAAGTATTTTTAAATAGCACCCCTTCATCGGGACAATTGAAAACGACTCAAGTTCACTTTATTGATAAAAAACGATACATTTTCTACCCTGGTTTTACTTGGATAACATAAAGAATAACATTTAGGGTGAATTCGAGTTTTTTTTTCCAATTTTTTTTTTCCCGTGCCATCTGGATTTCAGTCGCTTTAAATAGTATAATATTCCGAGGTCTAGATAAGGTTTCTTGTAATATCTTCTTTTCTTCTTTTCCACCAAACCATACTGGTTTGGGAACACCCTAGACTTCATGTAAAATGGTTGTAACTTAATTTAATACGTTATAAATTGTTATTACAACCATTTTGCATGAAACCATGGATATAATATTATATTTGGGAGATGATTTTAATAAATATCACAACTTAGCAGTTTTATGTGGATTTTTCTTTTAGAATTAACCCTTTCCCTCATATAGACGCTTTCTGACGCCTCTGCAGCAGACAGCTTTTTGAAAACATAGTGACAAAAGAAGAAATTGCACAAAACGTGCAATTTCTCCTTTTGCCACAATGTTTTCCACATGTTTTGACAAAATACGTTCAAAGTCGTCTGCTGCAGAATTGTCGTATGAGGGAAAGGGTTAAGAGAAGAAAACAATCCTTTTCTAGAGCTTTGTAACATTTAGCAAGTTTTGATTATATAAGCAGTAATCTTAGATAAAACATGATCATATTATAATGACAGAGGAAGTAATGGAGTTGCATCACTGGAAAACCCAATCTTATTGTTTTTGTAAAAAGTCAAGCCCCTGCAAATTTCATAATCCAATCAGAGCCATTGCCCAGCAGTCAATATTTATAAGAACTTTAATATGCCATATAAATGTGATTCATATAAGACTGAATATTAGCACAGATAAGTTTGAGGGTTTGCTTTCATTTAAATACAAAATGATTGGGTTTTGTTTTATGGTAGCTCGACTGTTATTGTCATCAGGAAATTGGATTTACATAGAGGTTGAATTTTGGATAATAAGTAATTCTTTAACCCTTTTTACACATACAATAAATCTTCAGCAGACGACATTGAAATTGTTGTGGCAAAAATATATAAAATATTTATTAACTAGAATATGTCTGAAAGACAAAGTAGATGAAGTTAAAGGTAAGGCTATTTACATGTTAGTCTATTTATATTAACTTAGACCTTGACCCTTTGACAAAGGTTAAGTAAATGTTATTTCCTTAACTGTGACCATCACTTTTGATCTAGGTTGGTGAAGGGTGAACTAGTTCCAAGGTCCCTTGATAATGAAACGATGTATGAAGTTTGATGTATTACTGCTCACAAATGAAAGTGCTAGAACAATGACCTAATTTCCTACAGATATGATAAAGCAACATGACTGACCTTTGACTAAGGTTGGACAAATCTGTCCAAGCTCACTGAACCTTTGTATGAAGTATGAATGAATTCATCCAACATAGGAAAGTGCTACTGTAATGACATGCTCTTTTGCAGATGTGTTTTAGCCACTGTTACCTTGACCATTGATCTAGATTGGTTAAATGCCTACACACAAAACTTCCTTCAACACTGAATCTTTGTATGGAGTATAAAGGAAATGAAAGTGCTACAGCAATAACCCAATGTCCTACAGATGTATTATAGATGTATTAAAGCAACTGTGACCTTGACCATCAAATGCTGACTTGTTAAAGATTCCTTGACAATGAACTCATTTTGTAGATGTATTATAGCAAATGTGACCTCGACCTTTGGCCTAAGTCATTGAAACGCAAACTCATCCAAGCTCCTTTGACACTGAATCTTTGTATGTAATATGAAGGAATTGAACCAACAAACAAAAGTGATAAAGCGATGACATTGTTTCTTACAGACATATCTAAGGATATATATATATAAAATTCTCATTTTGCCATAAAGTTTTAAATGTCTTCAGTTATAGATTCATCAAAATGTGTCTGCATGTGGAAAAGGGTTAAAGCAAGAATTATGCTTTACATGCAGGATAGAAGGTCTCTTGTTCCTGATATGGTTGGTATTTGGCAAGGGAGAAACAGTTTTATGTACAAACCACCAAACAGGCACACATTTGGCGATATGAATCCAACTTCAATGAAAAAGAAAAATACAAGTTGTTAGTGAGAAATTGTCTTTATAGAAGAGATCACACATGGAACAGTTAGCAGTACATGTACTTCATGAACAGTTTGTTTCCTTATGAATCAATACAAAGATTCACTTTAAATCAAACAAATATGTCTTCCACTGAAATAAATATTTAGTAAATGGATGAATAGAATCCACAAGAATAAAATGGGATATAACAACAATTTCGAAGGAAGGACAACATTAATCCTCAACATAAAATAACTATGAAAGTATTCTGCCAATATTGATATGTTAACATATGGTCAAAATACATTATTTATAATTACTAGAAAATTGTCAAAGGGCTCAGAATTTACCTATACTCCCCAATTATGCCAAGCAATTATAAAATTAAACAAGAGATTGCTTTTTTGAAAAAGCGCTTGTCTCCCCATTTGTGTGGTCGTAGGGGAGGAAAAGAAATGATGGAGATGAATTTTTTAGTTTGGACTGGAGATGAAGCAACAGTGACAATCCTCAGTTATTGAGCGGAAACCATTTTTCAGCTGAGGGTTACCATGACCTTGGTCTTTGACCTAGTGACCTCAAAATCAATAGGGGTCATTTGCTGCTGGTGACCAACCTGCACACCAAGTATGAAGTTCCTGGGCCCAAGCAATCTTCAGTTATTGAGCGGAAACCATTTTTCAGCCAAAGGTCACCACGACCTTGACCTTTGACCTACTGACATCAATAGGGGTCATCTACAGGTTAGGACCAAGCTACACACCAAGTATGAAGTTCCTGGGTATAAGCGTTCTTGAGTTATTGAGTAAAACACATTTTTTCAGCTGAAGGTTACCGTGACCTTCGACCTTGTGACCTCAAAATCAAACAAATTCAATAAAGGTCATTTACTGGTTAGGACCAACCTGCACACCAGGTATGAAGTTCCTCAACATAAGCATTCTTTAGTTATTGAGAGGAAACCATTTTTCAGCTGAAGGTTACCATGACCTTGACCTTTAAGCTAGTGACCTCAAAATCAATAGGGGTCATCTACTGGTGGTGACCAACCTGCACACCAAGTATTAACTTCCATGGCCAAAGCATTCTACAGTTATTAAGCAAAAACAATGTTTCAGCTCATTGTCACTGTGACCTTTCAGCTCAAGGTCACTGTGACCTTGACTTTGACCTCAAAATTAATAGGGTATGGCCAACCTGCATACCAAGTATGAAGATCCTATGCCCAAGCGTTCTTCAGTTATTGAGCGGAAACAAGTGTGACAGATGTGACCTTGACCACTGTGACCTTGACCTTTTACCTAGTGACCTTAAAATTAATAGGGGTCATTTGCTGGTGGTGACCAACCTGCACATCAAGTATGAAGTTCCTGGGCCCAAGCAAAAACTATTTATCAGCTCATTGTCACTGTGACCTTTCAAGCTCATGGTCACTGTGACCTTGACTTTAGACATACTGACCTCAAAATCAATAGGGGTCTTCTACTAGGCATGGCCAACCTGCATACCAAGTATGGAGTTCCTCAGCCAAAGCGTTCTTCAGTTATTGAGCGGAAACCATTTTTTACCTCACAATGACCTTGACCTTTGACCTTCTGTTATCAAAATCAATAGGGGTCAGCTACTGATCATGACCAACCTGCATACTAAGTATGAAGTTCCTACGCCCAAGCATTCTTCAGTTATTGAGCGGAAACAAGTGTGACAGACGGAAGGACGGACGGAACGGGCAAAAACAATATGTCACCCCCATGTAATGGGGGAGACATAATGATGCATGTAGAATTTGCCCTGACTAGTTTTTAATCCATATTTGACCTATGATCCTGAATTGACCTTCACTAATGGGCTACAGTTCTTGGTCTTGAAAAGCACACATTATCTCGTGCTGTTGAACAATTCTAGCAAGTGTTACTTGCAAATTCAGTGATGCCTGTTAAAGAAGTAGCCCAGACAAGCTAAATTTTACTGGACCTTTTAGCTTAAACTCTAGGTCTTCAACCAAAAACATCAAGTTGAACAGTTGTGAAAAGTTATTATAAAATTCCTTAATGCACGTAGTAGTAGTTATAACCCAAACAAGCTTTATTTTGCACATCTTGCACCTTTTGACCTTGACCAATAAGCTACAGAACTGGGTCTTGCATCAATCATTGTCTATTCAAGTTGAACAATTTTGCCACATTATTAGAAAATTTATGAATGCATTTATAATTAAAGAAGTGAAACCTAGGACTGTCAGTCCATCACAGGCACCTGCAATTTAAAAAAATAAGACTTGCTGACCAAATGTGAGTTTGACAAAAAAATTGTACTAGCATTGCAATAACTGTTTTCATGATGAAGGATTCATTTTTAAAGTACAATAAACAACAACATGTCAATAATGTTAGTAATTAGTAGACTGGTTATAAAAAAAAAGCCACATTTGAGCTTTTCCGACAACATTAACTACTTTTGGAGAACAATACAAAACTACACCAAACATTAATTACATTTCAAAATTAAAAGAGAACATGTTAGTATTAAAGGTTGTGATGGGTTTGATTTTATGGAAAAGATCAGATCAACTTGGTGATCGATCTACACCACAGTAATGTATGAGGATTAGAGTCATACAACACTGGACTCACTGTATATTAATTTTCCCACATACAAACACATAAGTGACACATCTGCATCAATCTACATTGAAAACTTTGTGGCAAAAGGAGAAATTGCTCGTGATAAGCAATTTCTCCATTTGCTGCAAATGTTTACAACTCTATGCAATAGTTCAGCGGCTCTCTGCAAAAACCAACCCTTAGACCAGTGTTTTTAAATTAACTGCTGCAGATTTGTTGTACATGGGAAGGGATGATATATCAATTTAAATGCAGTTATAACTGGACACAGTATGCTGAGAATTCTGGTTAAAAAGGTCCTTCAGCAGGTCACAAAAGCTGATTTTTCATCCCTATACATTATTACCAAAAAATTGCAGAAATAATCGGTGTAAACTAAAACATAAGCTGATATTCACAGACCATTCTTAACATAATCAAACTTATTATTCTAAAGTTTATTGTTGAACTTCTTCCCATGAACTTTGATTTCAATGCATTTTTGGTACTTATGTAACAGTTTCTGATTGGCTAAATGATACATTTGAACCAATCAGAATGGCCGTTATTTTGAAATGTGTGATTTTCTACAACATTAATAACAATATATAATAGAATGATTGGTGAACATTTTCTCATGAATCTTGTCTTCAATGCTTTTCTGGTACCTTTGTAACAGTTTCTGATTGGCTAAATGATACATTTCAACCAATCCGAATGGCTGTTACTTTGGAATGTGTAAGTTTCTACGACAAAGATTGGTGAACATATCCCCATGAATGTTGTCCACTGTGTTAAACTGGTACTTACCGTCATCATCCACAATGGTCACTCTGGCTATACTTGGGTCACCAAGACCCGCCCCACCGTCGGGGTTTTTAAGGATCATATAGAAGTCAACATCACTCTCAAACTCATTGTCATTTATAATAGGGATGGATATAGACTTTTTGTACTCATTCTCTTTGAATACCTGTGAAATATTTAATAACTTGATTTAGTCTATGCTAATTGTAAAACCTTATTTCAGTTTTTATATATATCTTTCATAACTTTTAAAAATGAAATTTGATTGACAAAATCCCAGTAACAGCCAAAACAGTTTATACTGAAAACTTGATTATTTATCATTGACCTTATTCAGGATCTTCAAGCAAATGACAAATTCAATGACATGCATTATCTCTTAACCCTTTTCCACAAACAACAAAATTGCAGTAGGCCAGTTTGTAAAAATCTAGGTAAAAGTATGAATAATCTCTGTAAATGAAAGCATAATAATTGAAAAGAGTTGAACACATTGCGGCAAAAGGAGATATTGCCATATCTCCTTTTTTGTCACAATGTTTTCAAAAGTCCTCTGCTGCAGAGAAGTAAAAACAAAACACCTATTTTAATAACAGGGGTGGAGTTAATCTTCAAGCGAAATACAAATTTCATTAATTCTCTCTAAATTGCCTTCTATGCAATATCAAGATTCATGAAAATAGCTATTTAACCTCTCAAGGTATCATCAGATTTATTTTTTCAAACAGACTGTTAAGTGTAAGATCCCTCGATCCTGTGAAACCGGTATAGGACTAAAATGATCGATATACATGTATTTTACTCTTTTGTCGACAGAGCATTAAAATATATTTCAGAAATGTAAAAATAATAACTGGTTTTTCTTATGCAAGCTAATGAGATTAACTTTTCCAAACTTGAAAATAATTTGTGAAAAAAAGGAGCAATTTCTCCTATTGGCAAAGAGAATTTTGCCACCATCTTTTCAAATCTTCAGGATAATCATACTTTCAATTATAGTTATTTTCCATATTTATGCCCAGTTGATTTAAAAGTCGTCTGCTGCACTTGTTGTACATGGGAAAAGGTTAAGAGTACATAGAAATATGTAAAATTTAGTTGATTCATAATTAAAAGACTTACCAGTACATCTTTGATATATCGGAAATCTTTGCCGGCTTTGGCTGCACCTTCTCTGGTTTCATATTCCACGGACACAGTACCACCAATGAAATCAGAGTTGCCTTGGGCAGCATTCGCCTTTCCATTCTTGAATGTAACAGCATCACCATTCTGGAAACAAATAGATCAATCCATACAATATATTTAGAGAGTAAACACTGTAATTTAGTATTTACATCTTTGCTACAGTAGATCATTTTAAGACAACTAGAACTATCACTGAAGATGATAAAAAATCCTAAACAGCACCTTGACCTACACCATAACTTAATAAGTAAAAGGGCCATAACTCTGTAAAATAACATGCAATTGTAACCCCTTTAGGATATGCACATCTCCTATTGGTATAAAAGCTTTTTTTTTAATTTTATTGAATTCCACCCAGTGGTTTGTAAGAAATAGGCCGGACAAAATATGGCTTCTGGCCGACCGACAGACAGACAGACTGCCCGACACAGTGACTCCTATATACCCCCTCTTCTTCGAAGGGGGTATAATAATCAGCAATGATTCTGATACTGTTTGTTTTTCAGTATTTTTTGATAAAAGAAAATCCAGGCAAGCCAAACACGAAATCAACTAATGGGAATGTTCAACATTAATAAAGGCACAGATTAGCTGCTATACCTCTTGGGATTACTATGGCCTCATTAAAAAAAACAAAAAAACATCCAAAGTGTGTGTTTTTGTTTAGTGTAAACTAATTTAATTTACATCAATTGAGAAACAAGCTTACAGCCTAAATGAAACACCCTGGATATCTACTTCCAGGAAACATAACCATGAGTACTCGATCATGCCGTTTGGAAGGAAAATCCCAAAGGCAAAACCCGCTCATCACAGGATTCGATTTCGGGATCTTCAGTATGAGATGACAATGCTCTAACACTGCACCACTGTCTTCCACACAGTCATCTGTTTGTGTTTGACGTGGATAATATAATGGCTAATCTAAATACTTACTGGTACACTTCCTCCTCCTTGTGCATTTGTACTGAAAAACAACAAAAAAATATTTACATGAAGTCATATTAATGTCAATTTTGTACAGCAGTCACTTTCTTTTAACCCTTTCCCACCTATATACGCCTTTTGATACACCTGCAGTAGACAACTTTTGAAAACACTGTAACAAAATGAGAAATTGCTAAAAACAAGCAATTTCTCCTTTTGCCACAATGTTTTTCGACTTTTTAAAGTAATTATGCCTACAATTAAAGATATTTTCCATATTTTTGAGTATACATTTTCAAAGTCGTCTGCTGCAGATTTGCTGTATGTGGAAAAGGGTTAAAGTAGTAACAATAATAAGATGTAGCGGAAGAATAAAGGCTTAATATGCTTTTGAGTTTGAATTGATTAAACAGAAGGGTTCTTAACGAAATGTTTCTAGCAAACTTTTATTTCAATTAACCATCTATATATAGTTGAACAATCACATTATTTAACCCCTTTACCACATGAAGACACATTTTGAAACACCCGCAGCAGATGACCACTTTTGGAAACATTGTGCCAAAATGAGAATTTGCTTATAAAGAGCAATTTCTCCTTTTGCCACAATGTTTAAACTCTATCCCATACTAATTTCATTTATAGAGATATTCTACAATTTTGCCTTGATGTTTTCAAAGTTGTCTGTTGCAGATTTGTTGTATGTTTGAATGGGTAAATGCAAAATAATGAAATGTGAGATAACAAGGTTATGTTAAAACATTTAACCCAAACATAGCACAAAGATGCCATTGTGACTACAATAGCTCTATTGTATTTAACATAATGTTTCCCTTTGCTACAATGTTTTCAACTCGTCTTCCATAAATATGATTTTTTTTAAAGTAAAACATATTTTTATTAGAAAATACTTACCAGTCATTTAATACCTGATATATCATCTCTATACACCTTAATTATCCAAAAAAACCGCCCACGCTAGCGTATCCCTCACGTATCCGTGACATACACGGCCGCCCGGAAGTACGGGCGCGCACGTGACTGGGTAATCACTTTTCATTCACCGTTAAGTATTGGTGACGACGCGGGGTTGGGAGGTGGGACTCTATAAATGACTGGTAAGTATTTTCTAATAAAAATATGTTTTACTTTAAAAAACTTCATTTTTATATCAAAAATACATTACCAGTCATTTAATACCTGATGACTTCGTAGCATAGGACGGGAGGTTCGACCAATACTTACTGTCGTTCCAGGTACGTTGTAGTATATTATTCCATATTTTTTTAAGAACAAACATACTTGATTCCAACGGATGTATAAAGGGAAAGAGGGGATTGAATACAGGTTCAATCGGTATTCACTTTATTTATGTGTTGGATTATGTGAATTAGCAAACCACTCGCTGTGAAGCCACAAGGGGACCCAGGCAGGACCGACTGCAACTGGTTCTTAGACAGGAACCCTTGTTGACACAGTAGAGTAAGGAGCCATCAGATTCATTGAATCTGATCTGCCCGGTTTCTACAGAGACGATCTGTAGTTAAAGCTAATAGAAAGACGGTTTTATAAGTACAAAACTTTAAAGACGTCGATTCAAGAGTTCGTATGGAGCTCTTGTAAGCGACCAAAGGACGCAAGACAAATCCTATTTTGGAGTTAACTCCTACAATTGGGTTTTTTCTAATTCTAACCATCAGTCTGTGAAACTTAATGTAATTCGTTTCTACTGAAAGCAAAGAACTCACTTCCCTGTTAGTGTTCGCCAAGCAATACGAATTTGTAATTCTCAGTAAAACTTAAGAAGCGGTAGCCGTCGACAAACGTTCAGAGAGATTGACCTACCTTATTAACATCAATCGGTAAGAACTGTCTATATCTAAGGAAGATGTAACGGTTATGTCGATAGGCAGGCCAGAAGGACGTATAACCACGGTCTCTGGGCCAGAGAAGTGTTTCTGTCATCATCTTCCCTTTCAGAAGTGAAACCGGAAGTTGACCAACTGGTTCTTAGCCTCATTATCAACTCAGGGAGTAATTATTATTATTCCTTTGCGAATTCTGAACGTCCACTGCCGAATGAGTGGAATATAGTTGTCTATTCTGTATTAGTGAATCGACTCTGTCCGAAGGTACTCGAATTACCGCTAAGTCGGTGAGAAACGTCATACCCACGAACGTGAACCTCTTTGATGGAATTAATTCCGACTTCTGTGTGTTGGGTATTAAACCCAACCACAGAATGGTCCGCCAGGCTAGGAATAGATCGTGAATTAGAAGTACACGATCCGTCCTGTGGGGAAGCCAATCGTCGAAGTATTGAAGAAGTTGGGGTCCTTTCATACGAAGAAAGGCTCCCATGCACTGATATCTTCGTAAGCACTCGAGGGGCGGACTTGAGGCCGAAAGGAAGAGCCCTGAAATTGGAGCACTTCTCCCTCTATCACAAACCGAAGGTATTTCCTCGAGGAGGAAGCGATCGGGATGTGATAAAAGGCGTCTGTTAGGTCTAGAGAGACCGCCCAGTCGCCTTTCCGAATTGCAACTCGGATGGAGCGGGTCGACTCCATTTTGAATTTATCGACCGGAATCAATAGATTTAGCGCAGATAAATCTATAACCGGTCTCCACTTGCCGTCTTTCTTCGGAACAAGGAAAAGACGCCTGTAGAAACCCCGAAAATTGGGGTTGAGAACGCTCTCTATGGCATTCTTTTTCAGAAGCGATGAAATCACCTCTGACATGGCCGGATGACGTGACGAAATGTCGATCGGCACGCCTGTCAGAGGAGGGGGGGAAATGAAGGGAATCAGATACCCTTCCTGTATCACAGACTAAATCCAACGATCCTCTGTGACACTTTCCCACTCCCCCGACTGCAATCTCCGACCTTGGGATTGTCATAGAGAGGAGCGAATCCCTAGGGCTGCGGCTTCGGATTCGTGTTAACTCTAGCAGGCTGCCGATGTTTAGTGGCGCTTCGGTTTAGCCGATTTCTGACCCGTGGAAGGGGTTTGTTTAGGCTGAAACGCCTTCACATACCGTTTTGGCTTCTTTGCTGGGTTGGGTTTCTTAGAACTACCCACAATCGCAGAATACGATGAACGTTTCTGGCCCTGCGCAAAAGCCTTAGCTGCGTTCGCCGAAAGGCGTCGACTGTTCTGAAGCATCAGAAGCTGTCACCGCAGCAATCCTTCCACCAAAGAGTTGTTTCGACTCCAATGGTGCGGCTTTCAGGCTGTCCTTGCTAGTACGTAGCAATGAGTTAGGAGCAACTAGAACTGCGTCCCTCCTCATGGACAGTATCTCTGTGATGGTCTGAAGATTCAGTGCCATGAGATGCCTGTTGCCTGTGTCGAAAGCTTCGAGAATTCTGTTAGCCCCTAGGCTAGAGATATTCTCCTCTTTCAACAACAAAGACAGAGCGACTGCGAAATGGTTGTCATGAGATGACACCATTACACCCAGTCTTGCTCTGGCCTCCCACTTCTCTAGTGTCTTAGAAGAGACCTGGACAGAAGCGGGTGCAGTTAACCCCAGTGTAGCTGCATCCCCGTCTAAAGCTGGCACTTTGACAGGGAAGAACTCCTTAGACGTAGAATACGCCTTAGAGTTGACCCATTTCCTAGAAATGGGTCCTGGGACCGACCAGCCTGGAGGTATAGCCTCTAGAGACCTGGTCGACTGCAATTGGTCTGACAACCTGCCCAAATTGTTAGTTTGAGGAAGCAAGTGCACTGGCGAAAAGCTTGTACATTAAGTTCCTCTAGGCTCGAAAGGTTTTTGCGACGTGGGGAGCGTCAACCTTAGGGCATAAAGTATTCGGCACCACCCGAAATACTTCGTCAATAGCCTGCTGAAGAGACCAACGCTCTACAGCTGGCTCCTCATCGGAAGTTGACCTATTTCCCTCATTATCGTCAGACGAAGATGTAGGGTTGTGTGTACTCCTCTGAGGTTGTCTACTCGGTCTTCCAACCGGTAGATCTATGTCCGACTCAGACATGGATAAATCAGAAAATCCATGTTCTGCCGAAAATTTTGCGAAGCAGGCCCCCTCTCCGCAGCAGAGGACGGCCATGCAAAAACTTCTGCCGGGGCCGAACTGACCGTATTGGACGGTTTCGACCTATCTTTCACAGAATGACGCAATGTATTCTGATCCCGAGGTTGCCTATAACCGGACTGCCTATCAAATAGGTGTCCCCCCGAGAGCAGTGAATCCCCATGAGATGGGTAATGCTGATCCCGGTAGGCCGTTGAATCCTGTCTAACACCTAACGGTTCCATAGTATGGACCTGTGGTTGGTATTAAGGAGCAGCGTATTCTCTAGCGACATACACTGTCCCCCCAGGGGAGGAAAAAGATTTTCCGTAACCCCCATACCCGATGGAAGACCGAGGAATAATAGAACCCGGTGCGATACCTGGGTTATAATTATTCTGATTCTGTAGTGGAGTAGAGATCGACTGATAATTGAATCAATACGGTCTATCACCACAGAACCCGTGCCTGGACGCGCCATGTTTACATAGCCGGCCGGCAGTGTAGACGAGGCATTGAAAAATGCCCGACTACTCGGTTGCACTGTGTTTACACAAGACACTGGTGTTTGTGTCGTGTTCACAAGCGTGACCGATTGGCTCGTAGCACCATAATGAAATGGGCTACTGACCTGATGCGGCATGGCTACATGCGCGCGAGTTTGGCCAGTCGTCGAATCATTTAAGAAAGTCTGACTGCCAGGATGAATCGTTGCTAAATGATCAACCTTTTGCCTGGCTGGGTCCTTGCAATAAGACCTTTGCCCTGTCGCCTCACGGCTAAGTGAGCGACTACCTGGTCTAGTCATGGCAACGTGACTGACTGGCCCGGTCGTGTCCAAAAAGGACTGACTGGTGACAGGTCGAGTCATTGACAAATGACTCCTCTCCGGTTGCCCGGTGACCTGACGTGCCTCGGCATTTGGGTTTTGTTGTGCAGCCCAAACAAAACCCGGTTGACTATGCATAGGCAGGAGTGAAGCTGCACTATACCAAGTCTCCGGAGAACTACGTCCGTCGACGTAGGTAACCGGTACTCTGCAGCCGCCCGAAGACCGCTGTAGCTCGGAGTATGGTGTCGGATTGGTACAACTCATGCGGTTTCCCGGAAAGCTACCAAAGGCATCTCCTTCTTTCGAAGGCCCAGCCACGACATCAGGCGACAGATGGTGAGGTTCAGCGGTTGAACGTTCCAGCTGAACATTTTCCCCGCTGTTTCCGTACGGTGTCTGACGTTTCCCGACGGAGCAACTCTCACCCAAAGTTACCATCCCGAGGTTGCCTATAACCGGACTGCCTATCAAATAGGTGTCCCCCCGAGAGCAGTGAATCCCCATGAGATGGGTAATGCTGATCCCGGTAGGCCGTTGAACCCTGTCTAACACCTAACGTTTCCATAGTATGGACCGGTGGTTGGTATTGAGGAGCAGCGTATTCTCTAGCGACATACACTGTCCCCCCAGGGGAGGAAAAAGATTTTCCGTAACCCCCATACCCGATGGAAGACAGAGGAATAATAGAACCCGGTGCGATACCTGGGTTATAATTATTCTGATTCTGTAGTGGAGCAGAGATCGACTGATAATTGGAATCAATACGGTCTATCACCACAGAACCCGTGCCTGGACGCGCCATGTTTACATAGCCGGCCGGCAGTGTAGACGAGGCATTGAAAAATGCCTGACTACTCGGTTGCACTGTGTTTACACAAGACACTGGTTTGGTTGTGTCGTGTTCACAAGCGTGACCGATTGGCTCGTAGCACCATAATGAAATGGGCTACTGACCTGATGCGGCATGGCTACATGCGCCCAAGTTTGGCCAGTCGTCGAATCATTTAAGAAAGTCTGACTGCCAGGATGAATCGTTGCTAAATGATCAACCTTTTGCCTGGCTGGGTCCTTGCAATAAGACCTTTGCCCTGTCGCATCACGGCTACGTGAGCGACTACCTGGTCTAGTCATGGCAACGTGACTGACTGGCCCGGTCGTGTCCAAAAAGGACTGACTGGTGACAGGTCGAGTCATTGACAAATGACTCCTCTCCGGTTGCCCGGTGACCTGACGTGCCTCGGCATTTGGGTTTTGTTGCGCAGCCCAAACAAAACCCGGTTGACTATGCATAGGCAGGAGTGAAGCTGCACTATACAAAGTCCCCGGAGAACTACGTCCGCCGACGTAGGTAACCGGTACTCTGCAGCTGTCCGAAGACCGCTGTAGCTCAGAGTATGGTGTCGGATTGGTACAACTCATGCGGTTTCCCGGAAAGCTACCAAAGGCACTCCTTCTTTCGAAGGCCCAGCCACGCCACGACACCAGGCGACAGATGGTGAGGTTCAGCGGTTGAACATTCCAGCTGAACATTTTCCCCGCTGTTTCCGTACGGTGTCTGACGTTTCCCGACGGAGCAACTCTCACCCAAAGCTACCATCCGATTTTCCTCAGCGCTCGGAAAAACGGCTGTGTTGAGTGAAGAAGAAGGCTTTTCTCAGCAGTGCCCTTCGACTCACTCAACACCGTCGCAGAGTCCGGTTGGGAGAACCCCTCGAACTCTGCTTCACTCGATGAAGATAAAGGCACCCTCTATGGGGTCTTCTTTACCTTCCTGCTTTTGCGAGTCTTACTCCGCACGACCTTTTTCCAAATGGAAATAGGCCAGGAAGAGGAATACTCGCAAGGTGAAGCCTGTGTGCATTTGGTGCACACAACGCAGGTCGGATGCGAATCCCATAGGTGCACAGCATGACCACATGGGCTACGAATCCGTTCACCACTGATTGACATAAAACATTATTCAATTTATGCACAAAACACAAGACAAAATAAAATTGTTTATATATTTTATTTATATCCACGCTAACAGGGACACCCGGAAGCTTGGACATGTATTATTGAAATAAATTTTTTACAAATTTATTTTCACAAATATTGAATTGAACAGTCAATGAATTCATACAGCAATAGATAAGGTACTATCGCTAACAGGGTAGGGAAAAAGTATTGAAAACAGTACGACTTCCGCACCCGAAGACGGTAACTGAAATTAGTGGGTGGGGTAATCCACGTGCTTCTCAGAGTATCGTCCGCTACAAAAACAAGAAATACAGTAATAAAGTAAATAATTTACGACTGTGACGTTAATGCAGAAAAAATATTTGGACAATTAAATGATTATAAGGCCTGGGCCTTATAAAACAAAAGAGTTAATTGAAAGAAATAAATAATATAAATTTTCTTATCGACTACTCCGGTGAATCCAAAAATGAAAAGTGATTACCCAGTCACGTGCGCGCCCGTACTTCCGGGCGGCCGTGTATGTCACGGATACGTGAGGGATACGCTAGCGTGGGCATTTTTTTTGGATAATTAAGGTGTATAGAGATGATATATCAGGTATTAAATGACTGGTAATGTATTTTTGATATAAAAATATACTTTCATGATGGACATTTTCCCTATATGTTTACAGTCCTCTGTTTCAGATTTGATTTTTTGTGGGAAAGGGTTAAACATAACACAGATACCATTAGTAATAAAAACTGCAAGATTTCTCAACCAAATATAAAACAGAAACTAAAAACAAAAATACATGTTCAACTGACATTTCCTACTTTTGCAAAACACATTTTCCACTATAACCCTTATTATAAATGAAAACATTGTGGTAAAAGGAGAAATTGCTTTTCATTAGCAACCTCTCCTCTTTGCTGCAACCATTTAAAAACTCATCTGTTGTAGAATCGAAGATGCATCAAAATGCGTCCATAGGTGTTTAAATTAACAGGCATCCTAGTGTAGTCTTTCCATGAAAAAAAAAAACAATATGAAAAAGTAAATCTCATGACACTGTATAAAATTAACTCGCCACCTGACATGTTGTTTTGTAATCAAATAAACAAGAGGGCCATGATGGCCCTGGATCACTCACCTGATTTATTTGTTTTCACTTTAGCTATATAAGCCCCGCCCCCTGGCGGCCCTAGTTTCCGACCAATCAACTTGGCTTGAAGGAATCTGATAGAGGGTCACCCTAGGAACATTTCTACAAAATTATTTGAAAATCGGCCACACTTTTGGAGGAGAAGATTTTTTAAGTTTTCACTATAGCCATATAAGGCAAAATAGCCCTGCCCACCATGTTTTTCGACCAATCAACATGGCTTGAAGGAATCTGAAACATTTCTACAAACTTATTTGAAAAACTGCCAACCAGTTTGGGAGAAGAAGAATTTTGAAGTTTTTTTTCATTTCGTTGCCATGGAAACCAGAATTCTGCATGGATCCCAAAAATTTGAAGGCAATCTGGTGAGGTCATTGAGAGGATGCTTTCTGTGAAGTTTCATCCCAATTGACCAACTGGTTACTGAGGAGGAGAAGTTGACGCACGGCGGACGATGCACGCCGAACAAAGGGCGATCACAATAACTCACCTTGAGCAAAGCTCAGGTGAGTTAAAAACCTATCTTATGAAAGAATGGCTATTAAACCTTATAGCATACAGTGGAAATAATTGCACGAAATACAGAAGTACGTGACACAAAACAGCAAATTCTTCATTTCAAACATTGTTCGACAAAGTTGTGTTTTTCATGGGTATCAGACGTCATCCATTAACAAAAGTGGTATGTATTGATTTCATCTTTCTACACAGTCTTAACTAAATCTTGGAAAAAAATCTTCTTATAATATTTGACTCCCAGAGGTAATCCACTCTAACATCCTTCTAATCCATGTTATTTATAAAACTGCAAAAGTAATCCTCTCCCCCATACAGATACACATTGATGCATTTACAGCAGTTGAAAACGGTTAAGATGTAACTCAGGCTGCCTCTGCTGATACTAACTTAACCCTTTCCCTCATATGACAATTCTGCAGCAGACAACTTTGAACATATTTTGTCAAAAAATGGAATATCTCTTTACAATTGAATAGATAACCTTTATTGACTAAAAGTGGAAAACATTGTGGCAAAAGGAGAAATTGCTCGTTTTGAGCAATTTCTTCTTTTGTCACTATGTTTTTTATAAGCTGTCTACTGCAGGGGTGTCAGAAAACGTCTATATGAGGGAAAGGGTTAATGTTCATGAATTATTAATCTGTTCCCATCTGCAGACGCATTTTGAAAACATTGTGGAAATAGTAGAAATTGTCATAATGAGAAACTTCTTTATTTGTCACAATGTTTTAAACGTTATTTAAAACTTACACTTTTATCGAAATTGTCCAAATATTTATCCCGAAGTTTTCAAATTTTCCAAGTGTTCAATGTGTGTAGCATGTTGGTAAGGGTTAAAGTAAGAATTTTGGTTCAACAAGGGTACGGTTTATTCCGTAATTATCACCCTTTTACGGAATAAATAGCATTAATAAGCTAATTAGGTACCCATTAGAAAATTATAAACAAGAGGGCCATGATGGCCCTGGAATCGCTCACCTGATTTTTTTTTTCACTTTAGCTATATAAGCCCCGCCATCTGGCGGGCATAGTTTCCAACCAATCAACTTGGCTTTAAGGAATCTGATAGAGGGTCACCCTAGGAACATTTCTACAAAATTATTTGAAAATCGGCCTGACGCTTTTGAAGGAGAAGATTTTTTAAGTTTTCACTATAGCAATAAAAGGCAAAATAGCCCCGCCCCCTGGCGGCCATGTTTTTTGACCAATCAACATGGCTTGAAGGAATCTGATAGAGGGTCATCCAAGGAACATTTCTACAAAATTATTTGAAAATCGGCCGGACACTTTTGGAGGAGAAGATTTTTTAAGTTTGCACTATAGCTATATAAGGCAAAAAAGCCCCGCCCCCCCCCCCCCCCCCTGGCGGCCATGATTTTCGACCAATCAACATGGCTTGAAGGAATCTGATAGAGGGTCACCCAAGGAACATTTCTACAAATTTATTTGAAAATCGGCCTGACACTTTTGGAGAAGAAGATTTTTTAAGTTTGCACTATAGCCATATAAGGAAAAATAGCTCCGCCCCCCCTGGCGGCCATGTTTTTCGACCAATCAACATGGCTTGAAGGAATCTGATAGAGGGTCACCCGAGGAACATTTCTACAAAATTATTTGAAAATCGGCCTGACACTTTCGGAGGAGAAGATTTTTTAAGTTTGCACTATAGCCATATAAGGAAAAATAGCCCCGCCCCCCCTGGCGGCCATGTTTTTCGACCAATCAACATGGCTTGAAGGAATCTGATAGAGGGTCACCCGAGGAACATTTCTACGAAATTATTTGAAAATCGGCCTAACACTTTCGGAGGAGAAGATTTTTTAAGTTTGCACTATAGCCATATAAGGAAAAATAGCCCCGCCCCCCCCTGGCGGCCATGTTTTTCGACCAATCAACATGGCTTGAAGGAATCTGATAGAGGGTCACCCGAGGAACATTTCTACAAAATTATTTGAAAATCGGCTGGACACTTTCGGAGGAGAAGATTTTTTAAGAATTTTGAAGTTTTTTCATTTCGTTGCCATAGAAACCAGAATTATGCATGGATCCCGAAAATTTTAAGGAATTCTGGTGAGGACATTGAGAGGATGCTTTCTGTGAAGTTTCATCCCAGTTGACCCACCGGTTACAGAGGAGAAAATGTTGACGGACGACGGACGCCGGACATAGGGCGATCACAATAACTCACCTTGAGCACTTCGTGCACAGGTGAGCTAAAAATAAATACTTATCCAAGTGTCTTATAAGGGTCGTGGGTGGGCTTTAGGACAGTACCCTGAACAAGTGTCCATTCGTGAGTGCAGACGCACGGATGACGGACACCACGTCACGGCATAAGCTCTTCTGGCCTTTGGCCAGTAGAGCATACTAGTGGCAAAATGAGTACTGCTTTGGTGTGTTTAAAGTTGCCTGCTGCAAATTCTTTCTATGTTGGAAAGGGATTAAGAAACTAGTATGTATATGAAAAATATCTTCTTTATGCATTGAAGAGCTTGTATAAAATTTGTACACAGGTGAAACCAGCAAGCGATAATACATCAACAATAATAAAAGCTTTTCTGATTGTGATATATAGCAGCACTGATTTGTCAATTCATATATTTAACCCTTTTAAGCATAAAGTTATTTAACAAATCTGCAGCAGATGAAAGTATAATCTTTGAATAGAATTGAAAGCATTGTGGCAAAAGGAAAAATTCTACTTTTGTCACAATGTTTTCAAAAGTCATCTGCTGCAGAGGCGTCAGGGAAATGAATAATGCTCAATTACTCATAAAACTTGCATACATTATTAGGTTAATGTGTTAGTTAACTCTTCCTCATTACAATGACTTGTGAAAAATTACACTGTCCAGATTTCCTAGAAAAACAGGAAATGATAAATTACTCATGATGAGCACTTTCTCCTGTTTCTCAATGTTTCTATGTGATCTCAAAAATATAAATCACATTTTATTCCATCCATTTCTTTTAGCTTCATTAGTGCAGTTAATCCTTCATATTTTCCAGACGTTCAGTATTTTATCGCCTTCCCCCAGCCATACAGGCACTTTCTGACGCCTCTGCAGCAGATGACTTTTGAAAACATTTTGGAAAAATAGAAATTTCTCATATTGAGCAATTAAACCTTTTGCCACAATGTTTTGCACCTCTTTTTACTAATTAAACTCTCATTTATGGAGATTTTTCACACTAATACCAATATGTTTTCAAAGTCGTCTGCTGCAGATTTGTTGTATGTGGGAAAGAGTATGGAAATAAAGTTACGGTAATGAGTTGATAAGTCTGAACATAAATAAAATGCACATTTAGACAAATCCATACAGATATTAGTATTTATGAGAACTTAAGGAGACAAAGCATAATAGGATGGGTGCAGGTTTGGGGGTCAAATGAATTACTCTGTATCTGTTGTTTCAATTCCTCTCATTTGTTTCACATGATTTATATATGCTAGAGATGTTCTGAAAATATTAAAAGTAAAATGTCTTAAAGTCAAACAGTGGACGGCAAAGTAAACAGTTTTCAATTTCAGGAACATTTATCAACATCATTAGTTCTATGATCTTATGTATGTTAACAAATTTTTGAGAAAAAAGCAGGAAAGAAAAGCAGCACAAATCACACTTTTGTAATACAATATCATGAAACATTTTGTAATTTTCTTTTATGTTTTCATTTTTCATTAGAATCCTTTTATGAAAAACTATCGTGAAATAATAATAACTACATTGAATAATTTGTGTTGAACAAAATCAATGAGGCAGCCATGTTGATGGCCTACAATAAAATTAAATGCGAGAAAAATGAAAAAAAATCGGCAATAACCACAGAAACTTAATAGAAACTTTTACACACATTAGAATCCAGTGAAATAGAAGTCTTGGTTAAATTATTTCACATTCAAACCATTAAAAAAGCATTAAATTCAATGATGACAAGCACACTCATTGCCATTATTTTTTACAGAGCCTTAATATTAGTGCTTTTACAGTATTGATGCCTCTAAAACTGGACAACAGCTGAAATGGTGTCCTATGCTTAAAGGCCAATCGTTATCAAACTTCCTTCTGTTTCACTGTATTGCATATTTGTATTTGAATTTTTAACACAAAAAGAAAGAAATCAAGTACACAGATATGAGGAACTGTAATTGCTTCAACATGAAATAAAAGGCTACTTTTGAAAGCATAATTAAGAGGTGGCGTATTTTAATTAGTGTGAAATGAGTCCAATACTGTTTGAAAAATGTTTTTCTATACTACAGTCTCAAACCCAACTATCTTGTTGGAGAATTGATTTAGAGAATTCAAAAAAGTGGAAAGACTATTACTGTAAAAGGAATTACACCCAGCCACACAGATAATTTTGGTTGAATATTACCTTTCCAATCTGCCAGATATATGTAAAGATAATGTATATTATACAAAACTTCCAACAAAATACTAAAGGCATCGAATGAGAGCAAAATTACTGTCTATATACAAATAACCCTACAACATCAACATGAGACTATGACAATGAACTTTGATCTCAATTGGGGTTTTTCCTTGAGATTTAGATTTAAATTGAGCCCATCCATGGAAAAGGTACAAGTTTGCTTTAGGGAACAGTGCAGATCCAGATCAGCCTAATATGCATCTATACAGTCTGATCAAGATCTCCCCTGTTCACACATTTTGTTTACATAAGCGTGTAAGAAGCTTCTGTAAACTTGTCTAGATTCTAATAAGACGGAACAGATGTACAAGCTGATCCAAACCTACATTGTACAGAAATGCCAATTTATACCTTTTCCCATGCACTGACTCAAATGTAAGAAGTATCATCATCCCAGCTGGAATGATGGAAATGATTTTCAAGGTCGTTCCAGTGATCTTGACATTTAACCTATAATATTGTGTTTTGCAATAAGACCTATTGCAAAACACAATAAGAGATTTTCCATGAGTCACGATGATGGCTTCATCATCCCAACTTCAATGATTATAGACTTAAAGAGTCCTGAAATAATTTTTTCAGGATTGTTTTATTGTGACCTTGACCTTTGGCCAATAGGACTCTTTCTTTATCACTAGCCATAGTGATGATTTGAATTAAGAGCCTAGGAATAGTTTTCAATGAATGTGGATCTTACTTGGGTCATGATTAATGTATGTGGAAATTATTATCATCCTTGCTTGATGGCAAATGACTTGGAGCACTGAATCAATATTCAACAATTTTTGCATTGTGGCCTTGACCTTTGGACCCTAAAATCATTGGAGATCTTGTTTGTGTCAACAATCATTATCCAAGCTTGAGTGATGAAATGTAAGTCAACCTTTTTGTTTACAGACAGACAGGCAGTCACCGTAAAATCATTATACCCCTCAACTTTGTTGGTGGGGATATAATGAGATAAATAAATGAATCAATCATACAAAATAATAGAGCAATGTTATAGTACGGTTGTGAATTTCTTAACACAATTGCATTTTTGTCAGAATGTGCAGGGTTCATTTTTCTAGACAAATAAAAGCCCTATGGATTCGATAATAGCATATTTATTTTTGGAAAACGGCTTAACTAGGAGAAACATAAAAATTATCAAAAGTTCTCAACTGTGAATAAACCTCTTACACATACATGCTTGTACTGAAAACCAGAAAAAAATATAACATTAGGATAATAGTATATAAATATATCAATCCAGTCGGTAAACAAACTCAGAGACATCAGCGAGAGCCCTGAGAAGCTCTCTTTTCACATACCTGTCATAATACATGACATTTAAAAAAGGGTAAGCCACTCTTTTAAGACAAATTATCTGGAAAATCATCAAAAAAGTAAAATAATTTATTATGTCCTGAAATATTTCATGACAAAAAGAACAAGAGGGCCAGGCCATGATGGCCCTGGATTGCTCACCTGATTTTTTTTTTCACTTTAGCAATATAAGCCCCGCCCCCTGGCGACCATAGTTTTCGACCAATCAACAGGGCTTAAAGGAATGAGCTAGAGGGTCACCCTAGGTCACACCTTCTCCAGGAGCGAACGTAAAGGCAGAATTTCTGTTTTCAATATCTGCATCATCCAACAATGTGTCAGTATTGCCAATGTAAAGGACATGTGACAAATAAATGAAGTTTTTATTGTGTTCACAAGGTCAATTATAACAAATTTGCCAATTTTAAAGGGCCATAATCAAGTCATGCATGGATGGATCTCGATGGTTTTGGAAAGAACCGAGCTCTCATGTATATCTAGCTACTGAATAAGTTTGGTAAACATGGGATAATAAATGAAGACTTGATCGTGTTCACAAGAAATTGTGGATGGATGACGGACAAAGGCCGATCACAAAAGCTCACTTTGTCACTACGTGACGGGTGAGCTAAAAATGCAAGTTATGATACATTTTCTCTTGATCCCACCCCTTATGTACCAATATTTCCTGCAGTTTTTCAACTAAGTATAATGTAAATGTTATGTTAACTGCAGTATGGATTTCCGGCGACATTGATGCGTTGCATCAACTTTCTCTTGTGTACATCATATATCAGTCTGAGGTAAATCTTGTGACTAATAATTTTCCATAAAAATGTAACTCAAAAAGATTTCATACTCCAGCTGTATCAATGTTTATATTAAGCTTTGGTGGGGAGAACAATGTATTTATCTGAATAATATGTCTGCTATTAATCTAACCAGATGTTTTATACTACTAACAGTATCAACAACCTTGACCCATCCCTCATGACGACTAATGTCTGCAGCAGGCACTTTTGAAATCATTGAAAGAAATTCAAAGGAAAAATAACTAAAAAAATTTTTTCGACTGTATTGCCACAATGTTTTTAACTCTATGTAACTTTCATTTAAGAAAGTATCCATATTTTTGCCTAGATGTTGTCAAAGACATCTGATGCAGATTTGGTGTGGGTTGGAAAGGGTTAATCATTTACTAGATTTCCTTTTTTAGATATTTCAAAACATTGAAGGCATAAAGTTTTCTATATCATGGAACTCGATTCCTTACTTTGCTTTAATTGCAGAAAGGTATAGGTTATAAAGTTCATAGTGAGTCATCATTTATGTAACCCCCAGACACATCAAAGCCAATCTTCAGGTGTATTCTAATTCAATGTGAGCCTTATTGTACATTAATATGTAGTATGGATCTATTCTCTTTCCTCGTTTCTCTTTAAATAGAAATCTTGTAAACAGTGTTGGCCTCTAGTACTGAAGGTCCCAGGTTTGAAGCCTGCCATGAGTGGCTTCTGCCTTCAAATTTTTCCAACACAAACAGCGCAAGTACTGGTTAAGTCCCACGGAAGCAGACTTCAAGTGAGATTAATAAACGCCTAATCCAATTAAAATTCTTTTATTCATTGAAAAGCATTGTATGCTGTTCTCAAAAGCATTCACTGAATAATAATTTGATAGCACCTGAAGTAAGGATAGAATTTTAATATTTGCATGTGCATTTAACCCATTTCCCTCATACGACAATTCTGCAGCAGACGACTTTAAACATATTTTGTCAGAAAATAGAAAATCTCTATAATTGAATAGATAACCTATGACTAAAAGTGGAAAACATTATGGCAAAAGGAGAAATTGCTCGTTTTGAGCAATTTCTTCTTTTGTCACTATGTTTTTAAACAGCCATCTGTTGCAGAGAAAAGCGTCTATATGAGGGAAAGGTTTAAATTCATCTGGATGTGGGAATGGGTCAAACTTTGAGTAACATACTAAATATTCACATCAGAGTCCACGATCACCTTATTCTTCTAATATTGAAACATTGAGCAAAGCAATTTCTCCTTTTGTCAAAGTGTCTTCAAAAGTCGACTGCAGCAGAGGCGTCACAAAGCATCTATATGTGGGAAAGGGTTAAGTGGTTAAATGGTCAAAATAGAAAAATGATGCTAGAGTTATATTTTTCGCGCACTGCAAGCTATCTTCATAACAAGCATGATGGAAATAATTGAGAATAGACACACCGAGGACAAAAAGGAAGTAATGTCAAAAATAGAAATGCTAGAGTTATGTTCCCTATTGATCAATTTTCATGATCACTTGGTTTAAATATTGCAAGTTTGAAGTCAACCAAAGTTATGACCAATTTATGTAAAGTGAAAAGGGAAAAAGATAGAGATGAGATCTTATCCCTATGCGTCTCCTAGTCTTACAGCAGACATTACAAAATATGAGGACAGGCTGTTGAAAGTATTAGTTCAAGAACAGCCTACCGTCCATGAAAATGACAAAAACAACTGTTTACACTTGTTAACCCTTTACCTCATATAAACGCTTTCTGACACCTCTGCAGCAGACAGCTTTTTGAAAACATAGTGACAAAAGAAGAAATTGCACAAAACATGCAATTTCTCCTTTTGCCACAATGTTTTCCACTTTTAGTCATAAGTTATCAATTCAATTATGGAGATTTTCTATGTTTTGACAAAATACATACGTTCAAAGTCGACGGCTGCAGACTTGTTGTATGAGGGAAAGGGTTAAGCAGCTACCAGTGTTTGAAAAGGTAAAAGCATGATTGTGCTCAAACATAACAATCACCAGTTTCTACTTCTTTCTTTTTTCATTATAATATTACTGTTTCCATTAAGTCTGCAACCACCGAATCAGTAATGAGTTCTGTTCATTAAAAGAATTGAGATCATAATCTGTAGGAAACGTAATGAACATCAAAGAAAGGATGATTACATCTCTGGGAGAAATCTTGTCTCAATTATTTTATGTCCATCCAAAGTGTGTTAATTTAACCCTTTCCCACCTGCAGATGCATTTCGACGCAATATCATCAGATAACTTTTGAAAACATTGTGGCCAAAGGTAAAATTGCTCATGATGAGCAATTTCTCCTTTGGCTACAATCTTACAACTTTATTTTACAATTAAGCTATCTTTTATGGAGATTTTTTGGGTTTTTGTCACTATGTTTTCAAAGTCGTCTGCTGCAGATTTGTCGTATGTGGGAAAGTGTTAGTACAACAATAAAACAAAAACATAGAAGGTTTTTACTTAATTGTACTAATACAAATGAACAATTATCTGAACACAGAATGTTACAAGGGATAGGAAGCATCCTAAATGTCTACTCATATAACATTATCTCCAATATTTTGATATAATTTTATATTTAACCCTTTCCAACAAACATCAAATCTGAAGTAGACAACTTTCAAAACATCTAGTCAGAAATATGGAAATTCTCTTGCGCTGTTATTGAAAGTAAAAAGGATTATAGCAAAAGGAGAAATTATTTATTATAAGCAATTTCATCTTTTATCACTTATAATGCTTTCACAAGTCATCTGCTGCATATGTTTCTGCATGTGAAAAAGGGTTAAGAGAGTTGAAATTTTAAATTAAATTATCAATTGTAAATTGATTTCAATAGCAAAAATTAGATCTGCTTTAATTTAAAGTTGAAATAACAAAATAAATCATACAACTTTTTAGACTGTGAATTTCAATACTCTCAATAGAAACAAAAATAATTCAATTTCCTCCAACTTGGATTAACTCTTTCCCACATATAGACGCATTTTGACTTGACGCATATGCAGCAGAAGACTTTTGAAAACACTTTGGCAAAAGGAAAAATTATAAATCATGTACAATTTCTCCCTTTGCCAAAAAAAAATTCAACTATTTTCACTAATAGAGATTGAACATATATTTGCCTCCACATTTTCAAAGTCTTCTGCTGCAGATTCGTTGTATGTGGAAAAGGGTTAAGTTCTCATGTTGCATGATTGTTAGACGGTACTACAGCAAAATAAAGGCCTGTCTCAACTCGACATTCACCATTAAAAAATCTTTCCTGCATACAACATATCTGCAGCAGACGACTAAAAACAGTATGGCAAAATTTGCAAAATCTCTATAAATGACACTTTTACTATTGAATCGAGTTGAAAACATTGTGGCAAAAAAAGAAATTGCCCATTTTGAGCAGTTTCTCAGTTTGTTACAATATTTTCAAAATATGTCTGCTGCAGTGGCATCAAATAGTTTCTGTATGTTGGAAAGGTTTGTTTTACTGTTATCTAAAGTAGTATATGACCTTAAATAAGAAATAGATAAATTATGAATATTTCAAATATATGTTCCCTACACAAGCACAGCAAAACAATTGTTAAATAATCCTCTTTGCTTACTTAATAAAAACATACTTACGGAATATTTCTGTGAAACAAAATGTCTATTTCCAAATGCCCTGCACTTTCTAAAACTGCATATCTGTCTGAGGCAAAAGTAAACTTCCCTAAGATGTCACCTGCTGAAAGGAAAAAGAAGTGTATGTCCTTAACCCCTTCCCTCATATAGACGCTTTCTGATGTTTCTGGCAGCAGACAGCTTTTTGAAAATATATTGACAAAAGAAGAAAATTGCTTGAAACAAGCAATTTCTCCTTTTGCCACAATGTTTTCCACTTTAAGTCATAGGTTATCCATTCAATTATAGAGACATTCCATTTTTTGACAAAATATGTTCAAAGTTGTCTGCTGCAGAATTGTCCTATGAGGGAAAGGGTTAACTAAACTCTGGATACCCTTGAGCTTATTGAAATATCTTAAAATTATTTGCGAAAGTTTTGAATTATTCGTGATGTTATCCATTCCTTTAGCATCTGAAACAGTAGACTTTTAGAAGTCACAATCCTACACCGTCTGAAAAACAGACAAAAAGAAAAGTCCTTAATTATCTATCTATTTTTCATTCTTTACTCCAAATGATTTCTGTTTGTATATGTCTTGAAACAAGAAGGCCATGATTGCCCAGGATTGCTTGAGTTATGCCAATATGTCATTTAAGCTAATACTAGTGTTAACAAGATAATTACCCTTCAATTTGGCCTTAAAATGACCCATAGTCAAATGAGGCCTTAAGATATCACAAGACAAGCATTCTGACATAATTTCAAAATGCTCAAAACAAAAATAAGGCTTCCAGAGTGATAACAAGATTTTCCTTAAATTTGGCAAGTGACCGTTTTTTGTTTGTTCCGACCATCATTCACACTTAGCCTAGATATCTCTAAGATCAACATTCAGACAGAGTTTCAAGCTGATGAAACAAAAATTGCGTTTCTAAATGATAACAATTTTTTTCTAAAATTTGGCCAACTTACCCAGTTTTAGTCCTGACATGAATCATATTCCAACATTGCCTAAAACAGCTAATTTGATTGTCAAGATTTGATGGACATTTTTAACTGGTGACCTGTATTCGAAAATAGTCTAGATATCATCAAGACAATTATTCTGACAAAGTTTCAATATGATCAAGTTGAAATGCAGCTTTCAGAGTGTTAACAAGATTTTCATTCAATTTGGCCTTGTGACCCAGTTTTAGACCTGACATGAATCATATTCCAACCTTGCCTAAAAAAGCTAATTTGATTGTCAAGATTTGATGGAGATGTATGTTCTGTAAAACTTTCATGAAGTCTGCAAGTAAAATGTTGCCTGGACAAGGCAATTGTTGATGACTGAGCACAACCGATTGACGACGGACAAAAGGTGATCAAATAAGCTCACCTAAACCCGAATTATGTTTTTACATTGCACACAATGTGTTTGATGAATCTGAATTCCGGAGGCTGATCTGGATGGAATATTTGTATACATGTCTTTCAACAACAAACTTAAGATTTAATGTCAGGCAATTGCATAAAACAACTTTCATTGGTTACCAAAAATGTTCCAAGGAACATTTATGACACCTGCCAATATGTCAGTACATTAAACCGTTACAGACACACAGACAGACAGACAGACAGACAGACAGATAGATGACAGAGAAGTGAGAAAGGCTAGTTTCTTCTTTTCGGTTAGGGTGGCAAGGAACCAAGAATATTGATGCAATACTTCTTACCAAATAAATATGCAAGTTCTTAACAGCCTCTGTGGTCTTAGTGGTTCAGAGTGTCTGTTTCAAGAACCGAAGACGAGGATTCAATCCCTGGTCAAGTCCTACTTGGGGGTATTATTAGTAAGTGGCTTTCACTGCTTGGTACTCAGGATTTGGGATTGGGAATAGTATTATGACAGATATGCTGGTGTCAGGGTACATACATACCAGAAGTACTGGTTATTTCCACGGGTAATGCCACGATAAAAAAATCAACCTCTATAAAGTGGTTTAACCCTTTCCCTCATATGGACGCTTTCTGACCCCTCTGCTGCAGACAGCTTTTTGAAAACATAGTGACAAAAGAAAAAATTGCTCAAAACGGGCAATTTCTCCTTTTGCCACAATGTTTTCCACTTTAAGTCATAGGTTATCCATTCAATTGTAGAGATTTTCTATATTTCAACAAAGTATGTTCAAAGTCGTCTGCTGCAGAGTTGTTGTATGAGGAAAAGGGTTAAATATGCAATAAAAATCAAATAAACATTCAGAGAACTTACCATCTGGAACCTTTCCTTCCCTTTGAGCCTTTGAGATCTTCATTTGAGAAATTACAACTTCTGCCATCCCAGCTTTCTTTTGTTTCCTGTTTGCTGAAGTGCCTTTTCCTGTCATTGCACTGACCACTGCATGGCGAAATCTGAAATCAATCACCAATCCATGATAAATTTATTGTCTTAAGCTGCCTTTTCAGTCTTAACCCTTTCCCATATATATGGACGCTTTTTGTCGCCTCTGCAGCAGACGACTTCTGAAAAAATTGTGACAAAAGTAGATTGCTCAAAACAAGCAATTTCACCTTTTGTCACAATATTTTCAACTTTTGTTGATGTTTGTGTTTTTGATGAGATATATTGATTTTTGGGAATAGTGCAAAAGCAGATCAGCCTGTGCATTGCAAATGATAACTTCATTTCTCTTCAAAAGCCTACAGCTGTAACATCTTATAAATAAAATAATCTTAATCATGCCATTGTAATGATACTCACAATTAAGGAGTTCGTTCAGAAACATGCATTTTAGAAAATGATGTTTAATCTTGTATCTCATAACTGAATAAATACAATTTATACCTTAACAGAAAACAATTATTAAAGACATTGTTTGAAGAGGAAAAAATAACTCAAAACTAGTAACTTTTCCCACTATGTTTCAAACTGTGTATCACATGTTAACCCTTTCCCACAAATTTTCAACAGAAGACTTTCAAAATATCTTGACAAAAGCATTAAAATCTCTCTAAATGAAAGTGTTATTATTGAATCGAGTTGAAAACAATGTGGTAAAAGCCACAATGTTTTAGAAAGGTGTCTGCTCCAAATGTGTCAAAATGCACCACCTGCATGTGGAAAAGAGTTAGCCTTCCATTTTTTTAGATGCTACCTATCTTCCCTCATCTTTTTTACAAAACGGATTATCTTGAAATATGGTATCAGTAAATATTTCCCCACATACGGACGCTTTTGCAGCAGACGTCATTTTTTTTATGAAAACTCTTTGGTGTGTTGCATTTTTGTAGCCAAACCCTTTTCTTTTATGAGATTCTAAATTGAAATTTCTTTCATCGAAATATTACCAGAATGCATCTGCATGTGGGAAAGGGATAAAATATTTCCAATGCTGACGTTTTACAATGAAACATGTACTGAAGCATGCTAATTTATGTACAATGTTCATGTAAGGTATAAAAGAATGTCATATATACAATTACAAAAGTCAATCTAGATTTATATGTCACGGAGACATGAAATTAATACTTCTTCAATAGCACAAAATCATTTAATAAACTTATTAACTAGGTTAGGGCAAATACACATTAGAAACAAGCTTTGTTAAGTTTCTGAAAAAAAGAGAAAAGGAAATGTTTATAAAAATGAACTATATTAAAACATATTAATTTAATAGCAACGATAAATACTTAAGCCCTTTTTAGATATGGTTAGTTGATAAAAAAAAGAAAAATGTGTGTTTTTGTAATGCCTGAAAACAGCTTTCTGCAACAGGTAAATTTAGTATTGTTAAAATCTGAAACACTGATGAAATTTTGAAGAAAGATACCAGCAAAATGATGTTACAATCAGCAGACAATTGGTATTACACAGCTAATACATCAAAGTTGTCAATTAACCCTTTCCAACATGCAGGCACATTTGCAGGAGACAACTTCTGACATACATTGTGGAAAACAGAGAATTTTGTCATAATCAGCAATTTCTGCTTTTGCCAGATTATTTTTTTATAATTCTATTCAATAATAAAGATTTGTTATGTTTAGAGACTAAATCTCATATTTGTGCATAGTTTATTTCAAAGTGGTCTGCTGTGGATCTATTGGATCTTGGAAAGGGGGGGTTAAACAATATTTCTCTTCACAAACTGAAAAAAAATAAATCTCTGAAATGTAATTAAAAATGACATTAACCCTTACCTACATGCAGATGGCTTTTGAAAACAGTATAGCAAGAGGTGAAATTGCTCATGAGCAATTTTTCCATTGGCCACAATGTTTTCAACTCTATTCAATAATCATACTTTCATTTGTGGAAATATTTCATATGTTTGTCTAGATGTTCAAAGTAATCTACTTAAGATTTGTCATGAGGGGAAGTGGTAAAAAGGAACAAGAAAATTGCTTCATTTACCCTCTTCCCCATCATTTTCATTTTGACACTCAATCTATGTTTAACCCTTTCCCTCATACGACAATTCTGCAGCAGACGACTTTGAACATATTTTGTCAAAAAATAGAATATCTCTATAATTGAATGGATAGCCTATGACAAAAAGTGGAAAACATTGTGGCAAAAGGAGAAATTGCACGTTTTGTGCAATTTCTTCTTTTGTCACTATGTTTTCAAAAAGCTGTCTGCTGCAGGTGTCAGAAAGCGTCTATATGAGGGAAAGGGTTAAGAAACATTGTTTTATTGAGATTTTGCAAATTTTTGCCTTGATGCTTCCAAAGAAGTCAGCTGCGGATTTGTTGTATGCTCTTATCACATTTTCCGACAATGTAGACAAAGATAAATATGCAAATTCCTGAAGTTTTATCTCGGTCTACTTGGGAAGTATGCTAATGATTTGTAATAGCTTTTTAAAAATCAATGGTGATGGTACTAATCACAGAAATTCAGTGGGATAATTGTTGAAATAGGCTATTACAATGTTACTATTCTGTCTACTACTCTAATTTGTATGACAAAATCTACTTTATTATTGATGACTCCACTCAAACATGTAGTACTACGTCTTGTCAAGAGACATTGCTTCAATTGTTTCCCAATAAAACAAACTTTGAAAATATCTCGTCAAAACTATGAGAAATCTCTTTTAGTGAACGTTAATTATTGAATAGAGCTGGAAACATTGAGGCAAAATGAGATAATTGCTCTTTGTGAACAATTTCTCCTCTAGCACATTGATTTCAAAAGATGTCTGCTGGAACTGCGTCAAGTGGGAAAGGGTTAACTTTCTCCCGGATAAACTAGAACATGTTCATCTATACTTCTGCAGCAAATAGTTAAGTTACAATACTTTATCAAAGTTTTCTAAAGTATGCTTGTAATTAAATCTACAGATTTTCCATCTTTTCTTAAAGTGTATTCAATTTGGAAGCAAATAGAAAAGCATATTAAGTTTTTGCTTTAGAGTACAGATGATAATTGCCAAACACAGCACACTCCACAAAGACATTATTGCCTCAGAGAATGAAGCTTTCACTATCTTTGTCCATGTCCAAGAATTGAGTCTAGCATGTTAATTATCTATAACTGAGACTGCAGAAACTAGAAATATCACCGAAGATGATAAATACCCCCAAAACATCACCTTGACTCACAATATGGCTTCTGACCGATCAACAACTTAATAAATAAAAGGGCCATAACTTTGTAAAATAACATGCAATTGTAAGACCTTAAGGGTATGCACATCTCCTCTTGGTATAGAAGCTTCATATAAAATGTTATTGAATTCCACCCAGTGGTTTGTAAGAAATAGGCCGGACAAAATATGACCAACAACTTAATAAGTAAAAGGGCCATAACTCTGTAAAATAAGATGCAATTGTAAGTATTTTAGGACATGCACATCTCCTCTAGGTATAGAAGCTTCATGTAAAATTTTCCACCCATCGGTTTGTTAGAAATAGGCCGGACAAAGTATGACTTCGGACAAAATATGAGCAACAACTTAATAAGTAAAAGGGCCATAACGCTGTAAAATAACATGCAATTGTAAGACCTTTAGGATATGCACATCTCCTCTTGGTATAGAAGCTTCATGTAAAATGTTATTGAATTCCACCCATCGGTTTGTAAGAAATAGGCCGGACAAAATATGACCAACAACTTAAGAAGTAAAAGGGCCATAACTCTGTAAGATAACATGCAATTGTAAGACCTTTAGGGTATGCACATCTCCTCTTGGTATAGAAGCTTCATGTAAAATTTAATTGAATTCCACCCAGTGGTTTGTAAGAAATAGGCCGGACAAAATATGGCTTCGGACAAAATATGACCAACATCTTAATAAGTAAAAGGGCCATAACTCTGTAAAATAACATTCAATTGTAAGACCTTTACGGTATGCACATCTTCTTTTAGTATAGAAGCTTCATGTAAAATGTTATTGAATTCCACCCACTGGTTTGTAAGAAATAGGCCGGACAAAATATGGCTTCGGACAAAATATTACCAACAACTTAATAAGTAAAAGGGCCATAACTCTGTAAAATAACATGCAATTGTAAAATATTTAGGGTAAGCACATCTCCTCTTGGTATAGAAGCTTCATGTAAAATTGTATTGAATTCCACCCAGTGGTTTGTAAGAAATAGGTCTGACAAAATATGGCTTCGGACAAAATATGACCAACATCTTAATAAGTAAAAGGGCCATAACTCTGTAAAATAACATGCAATTGTAAGACCTTTATGGTATGCACATCTCCTTTTAGTATAGAAGCTTCATGTAAAATGTTATTGAATTCCACCCACTGGTTTGTAAGAAATAGGCCGGACAAAATATGGCTTCTGACTGACCGACCGACAGACAGACAGACTCCTATATAACCCCCCAAAACTTTGTTTTTTGGGGGTATAATAAATCTGTAAAATATGAAGAAATGGTGATTTCTTTTACAACTTCTGATATCAAGCTGTGAATTAAGTAAATAAAAGGTTACATATAAACTGATGAAAAAAGTGCAAAAAAATACATAGCTGAATTTAATGAAATAGTGTAAAATGTGTTGATTGGATTTAATCTCATTAAACTTTACCTTTCCCTCCTGAACAAAGCTGTTTCAAAAATCAAATAACTGAGTGCATATCTAACCTTTCAGCAATCTTTCTTTTTTTTTAATATATATAACTGCAACATTTTCAATTGGTGATCACATTTATACTTCCAAAATAGCAGATGAGCAATACATTGTCCTTAAATATTTTGAAAACAGATGACTTTGAAATTATGTTTAGGCTGACTTTCCAGAATTGTGAAATTGAACAATTATACAACATATTTACAAAAGGTAAAGATTAATGTTACCTGTATTTCTAATCTCATTAACACCAGACCTAAACAACCCTGCAGTAGCAATAGCTTGTAAAGATCACTGCCTGTTACAGGTTGTCTCAGATTGACTTTCCATCAGCCAATCAAATTGCTGCCTACAAAATTGTTAGGTATCAACAGGGGAGATAACCCATAACAAAATCAAGCATAGGATATAGCGTGCACATATATTAGACTAAAAAAACAAGCACCTATTCATGAATATGTATAGGGTGAATTTGAGACAACCTTTTATGCGGTGTTGTCAATCCAATATATAAGTAGAGTGAAGTATTTTGGTCTGATTTCAATGAGATTGCTGTATATCTAAACAATGATTGTGAACTACAGTGACCTCATTAACCTTTTCCCACATACAACAAATCTGCTGCAGACAACTATGAAAACATCTAGACAAAATTATGATAAATCTTCATAAATGAATGTAGAACTACTATTGAATAGAGTTGAAAAACATTGTGAGCAATTTCTCCTTTTGTCACAATGATTTCTGAATTTGTATGCTGCAAAGGGGTTGCAACGGGTCTGTATGAGGGAAAGTGTTACATAAAATGATGACATAAGTTAAACATAAATGAGAGGCACTCTGCGAACAACCAGTCGTAAGGCATTTGCAAGCAATGTAGATACAGTTCAGCCCTGCACTGATTGCCAATTTATCATAGAAGATTTCAAGAAACTTATGTAAAGCATTCATTTAGGTTCTTAGCATGAATGCGCAGAAAATTATTTTTCCACATGTGCAATAATTAAGTCTTGGTTGGTTTTTGCAGAGCACCTCTCAAATACAGATCTACTCTGTGAATATACATTAAAAATGATCGTCACCTGATCCTGTTTAAAATAATAAAAGAAGATAATTCATTACTATCTGATATATTCAAACTCTTCCACATTGAGAGCAACTGAAGAAAATTACAAGAGAGCCATTTTGGCCCTAGATAGCTCATCGGATTTAATAGAAATTAAATAAATTTCCATCTTCTTACGTCTCTATGCATACAAGGGAAAAAACAAAAACCATCGCCCTCTGGAGGTCATGCTTACCAACAGATTAAAATTCTGCAACAATCATGGTAGAGGAACATAATTATGTGCTATAGATTTTTATAATTTTACTATATATACCATATAAGGAAAACACACCCCAGCCTTGCATTCATTTTTTCAACAAATCAGAATTAGTGGTCACATAGCTCAGGTTAGCTAAAAATTAAATTGACATTATTGTGTACCATCAACAAGAATATTAAACAGCAGTTATTCACTACCTGCAGTTCAAACTTGATGTCAATTTTCTCACTAACATATTCATGAACTGCAGTGAAAATAAATGAAAAATATGACATTCATAGACCAGGCACTAATTGTTCAAATAACTCGACTGGAATTAAACCTAAACTTAACTGTATCCGGATAAATACATTCATCAAAAATCCCTGAAATACCCGCATACTCTATAAATCTATGCAATCGAACAATTTTGTTTAAGGCAATAAATAAGCCAAATGAAACCGTTAACCCTTTCGCACAAACAACAAATCTGCAGCAGACAACTTTGAAAAAATAGTGACAAAACCTGAAAAATCTCCATAAAAGGTAGCTTTATTGTTAAATAAAGTTGAAAACATTATGGCCAAAGAAGAAATTGCTCATCATGAGCAATTTCACCTTTCACCACAATGTTTTCAAAAAACGTCTGCTGCAGATCGAGGCATCAGAAACTGTCTCAATATGTGAGAAGGGGTTAAACTGGAACTTTATACATGTAGTTATCTTGTCATAAATATAAATACATCTAACAAAGACATTAAAATGTATACATGAAGCGAAAGAAAACAAAATGAATTCCATGTAATCAATCCATGATATTGTCTGAAGGCAATACAACTGCAGAAAGAAATTAATTACATGACCATTTGAACTTGCTTTCAATCTTATAAGAATACAACCACACATCAAAAGTACTAAAATATCTGCATGGTTTTGAGAAAAAAATAAGTTAAGCTTAGTCACATAATGATTGAAAGACATGATAAGACTTAAGAAGGGGCATAAAAATCACCAAAAACAATTCAAAGCAACAGCAGTTCTGTACAGTACGTAATCAGTAGACAAAATGTACACACACTATATCTATCTATAGGTAAACAAAAAAGTTTTGGACTGGTTAAAATATCTATAAGTCTTATTACATGAAAAACAATCACAATAAACGCCCATCAAAGGGCCATCCCTCTGTAAACTCTAAAGCCATCTGACTTGATCTTGCACTGGGCCTGGATAATTACATGTCCACAAACATTGCATTCAAGTTTGGTATAGATTGGATACAGATTGTTTTCATAAGATAACAAACAACATTTTGTTTGCTTACTATGTCCAGTCTAAACACACAAGAAAACCAACATTATGGACACTGCGTAATGTATCAGTCCAGATCAGCCTGCACGGGCTAATCCGGGCCGACACATTCCGTCTCAAGGGGATAGAGGTATAGAGTAATGATTCATGAAACAGAAAATCCACAAACAGCAAAAAGTGTCTGTCTGGGTTAGCCTGCGTGGCATGCTTAGTCTGATCCAGGTTGATAATTTATGCAGAGTCCACAACGTTGGTTTTCTTGTTATTTCATTTATATCATAGTTTTGCCTCGGTAAGTTACAAGTACTACTGGTTCATTTACCCTGACACTAGCGAGTCTGAAGTAATGCTAAACCCACAATCCTGAGTGCCAAGGAGGGAAAGGTCTTCCCTTACTATGTCCAGTCTGAACACAGACATAGCATAACATTAACCCATTACTTTACATGGCTTTTCATGTGTCGTCTGCTTTACAATCATTAGACGAACAATTTCATACGTCTGGAAAACTGAAATAATTACATTGATAGAGTTGAAAATATTGCAATAAAAGATGAAATTGCTCGTTTTGAGCAATTTCACCTTTCATTGCAATGTTTTCAAAAGTTGTCTGCAACAGCAGGCATCAAATGCCGTCTATGTGAAGTAATGGGTTAATAAGGTTCTGTAAATAGTAAACATTTTTGGGAATAAGAAAACAAAGAATGTATTTTAATCTGTTATAAAATACAAATAAGATTCGAGTGACACTCCAGAAAAACCAACCGTAACCCCCTTCCAACATACAACAAATCTGCAGCAGAAGACTTTGAAAACATATTGGCAAAAGTGTATGTATGTGGAAAACGGGGTTAACATAATTATTGCACATCCATGCTAAGGATCCAAATGGACACTGATTAACCCTTTCCCTCAAACGACAATTCAGCAGCAGACGACTTTGAACGTATTTTGTCAAAAAACAGAAAATCTCCATAATTGAATGGATAACCTATGACTAAAAGTGGAAAACATTGTGGCAAAAGGAGAAATTGCACGTTTTGTGCAATTTCTTCTTTTGTCACTATGTTTTCAAAAAGCCGTTTGCTGCAGAGGCGTCCAAAAGCGTCTATATGAGGGAAAGGGTTAACAGATGTTTCTTGAAACTTTCTATGACTAATTAGGGAACAGTGTGGAGCTAGATCAGACTGCACATATGTGTTGGCTGATCTGGATATACACTGGTTACAAAAACCTTACAGTAAGTTTTCTTAGAGTGACGCTCATTTCATGAATTAGAATGTGATGAAACTTGAACAAGATTTTTTTTTAAGGACATGATTGTATATTTCTGTTATACCTTGTCAAAATAGTTTGTTGCTTTTGGGAAAAGTTAATAGCAGTTATACAACTCAATAGGATGATTTGACTAGACAAACATAAGGACCATGATGTTGAAACTTCTGGCCCAATTAACATAATCTAGCATTGTCTGTATAATCTACAAACAATCACTTACTTCTACCTGAAACAAGTGTAGGCTAGCTGTTAAGGAATCACTTTACTTTCAACAGTTTGTCACAACACCACTCACTTAAATGTAACACACATTTATGATAAGCTTGATGAAAAGCAAGACAAGTCATTGACTAACTTAACAATGAAGATTTAATTTCTATCCTATAAGGACTATTTGCCCGCAAAATGGCTGTATATCTGAAGGATAACAAACCAAGAACATCAACGTCTGTAAGGTCTAAAAAAATATATCCTCAAATTGCAAAGATTGTTTACAAGACTGGTGAAGGATTTCAAACCTTTCTACACAACCAAATCTAGTCACACAAGTTTGTTACAATCATGTCTATTGAAGAAATGCATTGTTCATTTCTAAATTACAAAAAATGTAAACTTTAATCACAATTTTTCAATATCTAATATGAGACAAATTGATTCATTGATTTTAATTGTCTTGGGGCATGTTCTGTACATTGACTAATTGAATGATTCGGATTTAATGCCATTTTCAATAATTTTTCAGTCATATCACAGCAACCATTTTACCTACCCATGTGCTTCCTGTCTTTCTCACACCAGTATTTCACACAACAGCCTTTCCAAGCAGCTGGCTGCTTTTCCACTTTTAATCAATTGTAATAGGACGAATGACCTGTGTCACATTGACTTTTGTCAAATTTGGAAAGAATATTAGCTAAGCTGGGGTTCAAACTCACAACACCTGGATATATAGACAGCTAGCTTGGCTCTGAGGTCTAGAAACTAGTCATCTTGTTACTACATCTAAAATTGTGTGAAAAATAACCATAAATGTGCAGAGGCTGATCTCTACATAAAGACACTCTGAGAGGGAAAGGGAGGGTGAAACAATATCTATGAACTACGTGACAATAGAATATTTCCCCACAAACCAAATAACATCTTAATTTACTATTTACAACTACTTCCAACTGATTTTCTAGTAAATCTGTAATTTAGTAACTTGTCCAATTGCCCGTTTTCGATTTAGTGATGGTATTTTAGTATTAATGTTCATTAAAAAGTTAATACTAGTTGTATTAGTACATAGTTCCAGCTCTGTGCCTTTACTTTCTCTTTGCCCTTTTGTTTGTTATGTACTTTAAAACTTTCCCTTTTGTAGATCTATGCATTTAAACCCATCTGTAGTAGACAAATTTTTAATATATTGTGGGAAAAGGATATATTAGTCATGATGATGTTTTCAATTCTATCCTACAATTAAACCCTCACAATGTTTTTTTCCTTCTTGCTTTTTTCTTACTGCCGAGATGACATCAAACTTCTTTGCTGCAGATTTAGGGTTATGTAAATGTTGACACACCGATGCATTCTTGTTCAAATTATATATTAATTTAGTATTGTTAGAATTTCATTGAAAAAAAACTTAATTTAAAAATAATCAAACATTAATTTTATAATAAAATAAATCCCTTATCAAATTAATGAAATAAGTATTTAACGTATCAAAACAGAGGCGTTCTGTAATACTGAATAATGAAATTCTGAGACAATATAAAGTCACTATCAAAATAAGATTTAAATATAGATCGTAAGTAAACAACACTTTGACAGAAGCTGGAAATATGAAAAATGAAACGCCAAAACAGAGACAGATTCTGTACACATTGTATCACTTACTGGGCTTGATTCCTGAGAGCACTACTGAAATTACATATTTCAAGTTAGACGACAAACTTATCCGCAGAGTTCTGCCTTGGTTTCAAAATCTTTGGGCAAAATTTGGCCCTTCCATTCAGAAAATAGGCCATATCATTTGGGGTGTCATCTTTGATTTGTATGGGACACAATGGTTACAGTTATTTAAGTGACATTTCTATACCTACGCTTTCATCGTCAAAAGGTTTAGGTTTAAGATTAAACACTAATTTAATATGACATTGTTTTTGTTTATTCAGTTTATTTTTTTACCATTGATTGTGTACACTTTTAGAAGAAAACAAAGTTGACAGATGTAGAAATTATGAGCTTTGCTCTAGAAAAACCAACCATGGATGAGGCATTTGCAATCAGTGTAGATCTTGCCCTGCACTGTTTGTCAACTAATCACACAAGGCTTCAAGAATCTTCTAGCAACCAATTGGCATATGAACCAGATAGTATGACCGCTTAACCCTTTCCCTCATATAGACGCTTTCTGACGCCTCTGCAGCAGATGGCTTTTTGAAAACATAGTGACAAAAGAAGAAGTTGCACAAAACATGCAATTTCTCCTTTTGCAACAATGTTTTCCACTTTTAGTCATAGGTTATCCTTTCAATTATAGAGATTTTCTATTTTTTTAAAAAATACGTTCAAAGTCGTCTGCTGCAGAATTGCCATATGAGGGAAAGGGCTGATCACTTTCTTCCATTTTCTTAAATACTCTAAGGTTAGTTTTCTTGGAGCACCACTCAAAATGTACCTTCTATATGAAAGAAATTGGAATGAAATTAAACTTAATCTAAGTAAATCAGTTCAAAGAAGGAAAGAGCTTTTGTTGTAATCATATTTTAAAGACAAAGGCAAAATGATAAGCAATGTATGTAGAAAACCAAGAAAAAAGTTTTGTCTTGGAAGTTATACATCTGCTAGGGGAGGTTAGGGGGAATCATACTGTTCTTACTGTGGAAACCATATGCATGTTCTTATAAAAGAAAATTTGATAAAAAATAATTAATTCCTATAAATACAACATGGAAAACTCCGTTAAAAGTTTACAATGTATAATTATTTCTCAGTACTTTTGCTATAAAAAATGTGTTATTTCATTTATAACAATCTAGATGAAAGCAATCTAATGGTAAAAGAAACATTCTATTGCTATTCTGAAAACATAACTTAAAAAGTTATTATCGGAGTCATCTATAAACCTGAGCATCATTGGACAAAAGGACAAATTTAGGACAAAAGTTAAATAATTAAACTTATGTTCACTCTTTGACTGATTGGAAGTATAGCATAATTAATCAAAACATGCCAGTTATCTTAGATTCAACTATCATCGCTTATGAGTTGGTTTTTAAAAATAGAAAACACATTGCATGATGAGATCCAAATGATACAAGTTAATCACCATCTTTAGTCATTTTCTTGCATTAATTAATACATATCTAGTGCCATTAGCAATACACATAGATCAGATTAAAGGTTTATAAAACATTATTATTTAGTAATTCTAAACAGCTTACTGTTGTTATAAGTTGAGGATTTTATTCACCTAAGTGTATACAAGTAGTGCTCGCTGTAAACCAACCGAAAGGTATTTAATGCAACCAGTGTCGAACCAGATCAGTCAGTGCATCCACACAGTCTGACCTTGCTCTACACTGTTTGTCAATTACTGACCCTCATATAGACGCTTTCTGACGCCTCTGCAGCAGACGGCTTTTTGAAAACATAGTGACAATAGAAGAAATTGCACAAAACGTGCAATTTCTCCTTTTGCCACAATGTTTTCCACTTTTTGTCATAGGTTATCCATTCAATTATGGAGATTTTCTATTTTTTGACAAAATACGTTCAAAGTCGTCTGCTGCAGAATTGCCGTATGGAGGGAAAGGGTTAAGGTTGTGTTTCCTGGAGCATATCTCATCATATAAGCACTAAAATACATTCCCGTTAGGAAACTATCATGCATAGTTTAGACCTAGACCATGCCAGACATATAGTTTACAACATACAGAAACAAACATGATTGTCCATCATCCCAAACATGCTGTCCCATAAATCAAAATAATGGTTTTCCTCATCAGCTAATAACACTGACTCTTCCTACTTATGAGTGATATGGATCTTGCATTAACCCTTTCCCTCATACGACAATTCTGCAGCAGACGACTTTGAACATATTTTGTCAAAATATGGAAAATCTCCATAATTGAATGGATAACCTATGACTAAAAGTGGAAAACATTGTGGCAAAAGGAGAAAAATTGCTTCTTTTGAGTAATGTCTTCTTTTGTCACTATGTTTTCAAAAAGCTGTCTGTCACAGAGGCATCAGAAAGCGTCTATATGAGGGAAAGGGTTAAAGGTGATTTATTTTAAACTCGTCCTAGTTTGTGGAAGCATTAAAATGATTTTGAGGAAAGCTGCCAAATTATGCCTTTGAGAACTACCAACCTTTCTAAAGCATATAATATATAGTTTTGACTATTTTAGTGTTGTCTCCTTTGAAAACATCTAAGGAAAATGATGTTAAATCTGGAAATCTTATTTATAAACAGAATTGAGAACATTGTTTGAATTGGTGAAATGAACAGGAGTAATTTCTCTTTTTTCCAACAATTTTTTGAAAAAGTTTTCTGTTTCATTCATGTGCCTTAACAGAGAAAGCGTTTAAGCCTACCCTACTGGCTTATTGCAATGAGTTTTTGATTATGGGTGGGTTCCTTTGTGATTCCTTGTGGAAGAAAACAGTGTAAATCAAGACTAGACTGCAAGTAATTGAAAGGCTGATCTACATATCTGTGCTTTCAGGCATAATTTAACCCCCCCCCCCCCACCCATGCAGATTCATTTTGAAGCAGATGCAGCAGACCACTTTTGATACCATTGTGGCAAAAGGAGAAACTGCTCATGATGAGCATTTTTTCCTTTAGCTGCAATGATTTAAACTCTATTCAATAATTACAGTATTACATTAAGAGATTTTCCATATAATTGCCTTGATACTTTTCAGATTGTTGTACTCTGGAAAGGATTTGTGTAAAGTGAGAATAAAGGTAACATTGCTGTAAATTTAATGAGCCCTGTAATAGCAGGCCGACTTTTGCACATGTTACTTATTTACAACATCTTTTGCTGTATGTTGTGCTTTTCACATAATAATATTTACCTACAACTGTTTGAAAACCAAAATTGTGGAATGACTTGAAGGGATACCTGTTAATTACAAATCTGGCTTCATTAGTCGCCGGGCAGAAGCCCGCGACTTCTATTTTTAATAGCTTTTCGGAAATCACATGGGAGGGCGGCTTATTATTAGAAAGAAACAAATCTAGATGATTTGAACATATTACAATTGTGGTTGTTTACGAACACTAATAAATGACACATCTAAAATGAAATAAATATTCCGATTTTTTAATGTTTGCATTTTTTTTTATTTCACTCGCATTTAAGTTTTTTGTCTTATTTACGAAGACAAAAGTGGTCCCTTCAAGACGTGAACCAACACCCCCTAATGCAGACTCTTATGTGTCATCATTGAGGTCAATTTCGGATATTCCTTTTAATAGCAATTTTAACTTACTAAATGTTGTTTTCATGTTCAAAGAGATGTCTTGATTTGTGTAGAATTCATTTAATAATGTTAATCCATGAATATCTAAAGTAGGAACTGTTTCTAAGCTAATTATAGACCCTATTCTGTTGTGTAGGTTCGTGACCTTTAACATCGATTTTCGCGCATGCGCATTTCGATATGAAAAAGCGAGTGATATTATTTTATTTTAGACAAGTACAAGACGAATGTTTGACGCAAAGCGTCAAAGAGAAGCCGCAATATTTCGTTGTACATGTAGAAATAAGAAAAAAAGAACATTTTTAAATCCACAAACAATAGAACAATTTAAACTGTAGACGGTAATGCTGATATATTTCTCCTTTTGAAGACTTTTGTTTTCTTCAAATTACCTCCCTTTAAAGCAATACCAGGATATTTCCTTGTGATTCGAATAAGATTGACAAACATTGAAATTATATGAATGAATACTATTATTTAAATAAGTAACAACAGCAAAATTAAATTTAAGCCAAGATAAATGTGTACACATTTCGTTAATTTTTTACAGATACCCTAATGTAGATATGAATATAAAATTTATAAGTAAATGTTTTCATTTCAACGTTCCTAATGTTTGAATAGACTAAGGAAAGTCAAGAATACATAAATAAATCAATGCAGTCTTTTCCGGCGACATTGATGCCTTGCATCAACTTTCTCTTGTAGATTATATACATACCTTGCTCTAGCAAAGTGTTGCTGTTCAGCAACTTTCTCCGACTTTTCAGCTGATCTTGTTTCCATCTCAATGGAAACTTCTCCTTCTGCTGGTTTGCCATCCCTGAAAAGCAAAAATAAATCTTATGTTAATAATTAAGTATTATAAACATCTACCTTATTACTTTAATTTAACTTAATTTAACAATGTAAAATATATTTTTGAATATTTACCTGTATTTTGTTGTTGTTGTTAAATAAATGTTCAAAGGAACACTTGTGAAGCTTGCCAAAAGAAAATAACTTAACCAATTAACCTTTTCTCATTCATAGACACCTTATGATGCATTTGCAGCAGACAACTTTTGAAAACATTGTGGCAAAAGAAGAAAATTGTTTGTAATGAGCAAGTTTTCCTTTTGCAACACTGTTTACAACTTTATTTCATAATTATGCTTATGCATACATCTTTGACCAAATGTTTTAAAATCGTCCGCTGCAGATTCATTGTATGTGGGAAAGGGTTAAACTACGATGGACAGAGAAAAACAATGGGAAAGTGATGTGTAAGTGTGCCAATATGCCTAGGTAGGCAATAAAATGCCTTGAATAAAAAATAAGTGAGACATGCTCTCTGAAAACTGACCTAAAAATATATCTGACAAGTTTGTTTGTTTGTTTGTTTGGAGTTTAACGCCGCTTTCAACAGCTTTGGTCATATCACGGCGGTCAGTGCACCTACCCATGTTTTCCTGGCTTTCACACACCAGTACTTACACAACATTCTTTCGAAGCCACTGACTACTTTCTCACATAGATCAGAGGTGAGAGGCAATGGAATTATCTGACAAGAGTAAAAACTATGTGTACACTGTATTAATACATAAACTAGAACTATCACTGAATGTGATTAATACCCCCGAACGCCGCCCTGATAGGAAAGGTTGTGAAATATTTAGAAACCCCACCTTAAAAGGACAATGTTATGGATCGGGTTATTCTTGTTTTGTTCATTTTTGGATAACAAAGGGCAATAACTCTGTAATTATGTAAATTAGAGTTATGGTTCTTGTACACTGCACTTCCTCTGATTATGCTCTACCGTTGTATGTAGTTTTATTAGATTCCATCTGTTAGTTATTAAATAATTCTCCGGACAAGAAATAGTAACAAAGGGCAATAACTCTGTAATTATGTAAATAAGAGTTATGGTTCTTGTACACTGCACTTCCTCTCATTATGCTCTACCATTGTATGCAGTTTTATTAGATTCCACCGGTTAGTCATTAAGTAATTCTCTGGACAAGAAAAAGTAACAAAGGGCAATAACTCTGTATTTAGGTAAAATAGAGTTATGGTTCTTGTACACCGCACTTCCTCTCAATGTGTTGTATCATCCTATGAAGTTTTATTAAATTCCAACAATTAGTTTTAAAGTTATGCTCCGGACAAGACTCTACGAACAAGAAAAAGTAACAAAGGGCAATAACTCTGTAATTATGTAAAGTAGAGTTATGGTTCTTGTACACTGCACTTCCTCACATTATGCTCTACCATTGTATGTAGTTTTATTAGATTCCATCTGTTAGTTATTAAGTAATTCTCCGGACAAGAAAAAGTAACAAAGGGCAATAACTCTGTATTTAGATAATATAGAGTTATAGTTCCTGTACACCACACTTCGTCTCAATGTGTTGTATCATCCTATGAAGTTTTATTAAATTTCAACAATTTGTTTTAAAGTTATGCTCCGGACAAGACTCTACGAATAAGAAAAAGTAACAAAGGGCATTAACTCCGTAATTATGTAAATTAGAGTTATGGTTCTTGTATACTGCACTTCCTCTGATTATGCTCTACCATTGTATGTAGTTTTATTAGATTCCATCTGTTAGTTATTAAGTAATTCTCCGGACAAGAAAAAGTAACAAAGGGCAATAACTCTGTATTTAGGTAAAATAAGAGTTATGGTTCCTGTACACCGCACTTCCTCTCAATGTGTTGTATCATCCTATGAAGTTTTATTAAATTCCAACAATTAGTTTTAAAGTTATGCTCCGGACAAGGAAAATCGCAACGGACCAACCGACCGACCAACCAGAGGGTGACTCCAATATACCCCCTCTAAACTTCGTTTATCGGGGGGGGGGTATAATGAGGTTTTTTTTTTAATGCTTCCTTGGCATATTAGCTATAGTCAAATTTAACCCTTTCCCTCATACGACAATTCTGCAGCAGACGACTTTGAACGTAATTTGTCAAAACATAGAAAATCTCCATAAATCAATGGATATCCTATGACAAAAAGTGGAAAACATTGGCAAAAGGAGAAATTGCATGTTTGTTTTCAAAAAGCCGTCTGCTGCAGAGGTGTCAGAAAGCGTCTATATGATGGAAAGGGTTAAAACATTTAGGCATCATGATTACCAAAAATGTTTCTTATTATGAGCAAGTTTTCCTTTTGCCACAATGATCCTCACAAATGAGTTGAAAATTTAACTTTTAACCCTTTCCCTCTCATATAGACGCTTTCTGACGCCTCTGCAGCAGACGGCTTTTTGAAAACATATGACAAAAGAAGAAATTGCTCAAAACGAGCAATTTCTCCTTTTGCCACAATGTTTTCCACTTTTAATGGATAACCTATTTTTTTACAAAATATGTTTAAAGTTATCTGCTTCAGAATTGTTGTATGAGGGAAAGGGTTAACTTAGTTTCATGTATTGATGGATTTCATGTCTTATCATCACCACCCTCCCATCCAGTGTTTGTCCACATACTAGATGGCTACCAAGATTAACCCTTTTCATTATTTTAAAAACTTTGGACCCCTTTGTAGCCGAAATATAACTTAAGCAAAGTGGGAATAGAGGGAATCACTCATAACAAGCAATTTCTCCTTTCTCTACAATGGACAATTTGTATCAACAAATAACTTCTCATTGTTCATTCCTTCTTGGTGACTCAATATTCTGGGCTAGCATTACTACTGAACCACCAGTGTCGGGTGAGTTTACCAGTAGTACTGGTAATCAAAGTACAAAGTACTGAAGGTAGAATTGCGATCGTTTAACCCTTTCCCTCATACGACAATTCTGCAGCAGACGACTTTGAACGTATTTTGTCAAAACATAGAAAATCTCTATAATTTAATGGATAACCTATGACAAAAAGTTGAAAACATTGTAGCAAAAGGAGAAATTGCACGTTTTGTGCAATTTCTTATTTTGTCACTATGTTTTGAAAACGCCGTCTGTTGCAGAAGAGATACAGAAGTGCATATATGAATATTTATTTTACCGGTTACCTTCAGGCAAAGTTTCAAGTGTGTAACCCTTTCCAGTGCTGAGATTTTGCCTCAACCTGAAACTTTAACCAAAATGTTGACGAACAGACAGACGGAGAGACAGACATCGCCAATCTATAGACCGGAATTGCTAGAGCAATCCGGCCAAAAATAAAAAAAAAAATCATCATTTTAGCAGTAAAATCCTGCCAAGAAGTAATGAATTGAGAAAAAAATGTGCTGAGAGGTCCATAATTTCAAACTTGCTAAGATTTGGTCTGTGCAATGAATGTAAAAATTGAAAAATGTATTGTTGACATGTATTTTCTACACCATCATTGTAATGTTGTTTATCATAAATAAAATTATTCCTTTTTTTAAATAAACTTTTAATCAAAATGTGTGTCTCAGTGTTGTCTTCTTCAGCAGTTTGACAGAAACAAAGCCTAAATCTGAAATTGTGTCAATGTGTTATTTGTCAACTCTGTCCCATAAGTTTTGCTTGTGATTTGAACTCTCATAAAAAAAGCACGGAAAGGGACAACTTTCCCAACTTTGATTAAATATGTTTTCAATTAAATTGTAAAAAATCTTTTTCTTGTTTTTTGAAAGTTTTGTCATTATTATTTAAGACGGACATTATATACTAGAATAGCCAACTGACTATCATTTGAAAAAGTGTTTCTTATTTAAACCTTTCCACTTGCATACGTAATTGCAGCCGACGACTTTTGAAAACATTGATGCAGAAGAAGAAATTGCTCATAAGCTTTCTCCTTTTGCAACAATGTTTTCAACTATATTCAATGATTACACTTCCAATAAATGTGATTTTCTGTATCTTTGCTCAGATTTTTTTTAATTCGTCTGCTGCAGAGTTTTTATATTGTGGGGTGGGTTGTGATTTGTTAAAGGGCAAGCAGGATTGGGAATTGAGTGTTGCACTTATCCTAATGAAACACTCGCCTGCCTGTGCATGTTTTAGCTTAACTTAACTTGTTAATGTTCTTTCCATCATCAACTTAGTTATCTGTTAGTAATCAACTCTATGAACGAAATAATCGCGTCAAAATCATAACGAACAAACTGTCAAAATCTAATTTTGAACTGTGTAATACAAATTTAGAATAAAAGGATGAATCAGTTATGTTATAACAACCAATATCCGCGGGTCATTTACCTGATTTTGGCCGAAAGAAATGATCGATTTCTTGCAAGATTTATTCGTTATTCGTTCTGCCTATTATAATCAAAGTATTCTAAACGCTTTATAAACAAGTGATTTAAAGCGCTCAAATCATTTGATGAAATTTGTTTCTTTAGACGCGGACCTTGTCGAAAGCACCTATCCAAAAGTCATCGTTAATCGTTGTCGAAGAAATAGATGGACTGAGAGAAAGAGAAAGAAAAGGCTTAGCAATGCATACTATCTTTATGAATAAGGACATGAACGAATATGTATGGACTAGCGCCTAGAATTTCGTACTAGCCGATCCTTCATTCCACTCGCTTATGCTAGCGGGCGAGTGGATGTTTACATCTCTGCCGAGAGGGAAAAAAGGGTTACAATTTTTATACAAAGGGTAATTGCGTGGTGCAGTGCTATATTGGCGTAGTGATATCTAAATAATTGTGTACACTTTAAATATGATATTTACACTTACAAGACTTGTTATTTTCTATTATAAGCTTGAATAATCGGATTTTTTTTCCGTTACTCTATGTTTGCTTTTGTGAGCATTCGTAAATTTGTCAAACCAAAAATTGCACTTAATTGTTGGTGGTGAAGGGCATATACATCACGTGACTTCAAACTCACTATGACTATGGCAGCCTCTGCGCATGCGCAAGTCTACCAATTATAATCAAGAAAACAGTTCTTTGACTGAAATACTCTTTTCCAGAATCTGGGGTTATATATTTTTTTCAAAGCAGACAACTCTTACAAATTGTCATTCATTCCCTCATACAACAAATCTGCAGCAGACAACTTTGAAAAGATCTTGACAAAAATATGGAAAATCTTTATATATGAAAGTATACTTATTGAAAAGAGTTGAAAACATTGTAGCAAAAGGAGATACTGCTCATCATGAGCAATTTCTCTTTTTGTCACAATGTTTTCAAAAGTCGTCTATGTGTGGGTAAGGGATAATCAGGTGAATGGCCAAGACAGATTTCATTCAATTTCTCTTTTTATGAGGTTTAATTATTGAACACAGTAGAAAACTACTTGGCTAAAGGAAAAATTAATCTTTATAATTAAGCAAATACTCATTTCATCACAAAGTTTTCAAAGTTGTCTGCTACAGATGCAGTATAATGGTTCTGAATGTGGGATAGGATAACAAGAATCAAGTCTGGTTCTAATATCAATTCTGATTTCTTTTGTAAAATAATCTATACAACTGCAGAGGACAAGATAAAGGGAGTAAAATTGTCTTTTCCACACAATATCTCTCTAATACTACTTAACCAAACCCAATGTTATGAGTAGTCCAAAGAATCATCTAACTGGGACGATTCTTTTAAGTACCCACAATATAGGATTTGAGTGTCAAACAAGGATTTTAAAACATGAACAATTTCCCTTATCTAGAGCTCTTCAACTGAATGGTGATTCATTTTTCAAAAGCTGAGTCAACAAGAGATGTGAAAGTGAAAGTAGAAATAGGAAAACAAGAGAGGTGAAAGTGAAAGTAGAAACAGGATATGAAATATACATATCATAAAAGTTAAGGAAACACTTAATTTTACCAACAGTATGCGATAGATAGCAACATAAATTGATAATGTGTGTGCCTCATGCAATACTGTTGTCACGACTTCTTGTCACAAGATGTACTTTTAACTATTTATAGTATTAACCCTTTCCCACCAGCAGACGCATTTTGACGCCATAGCAGCAGATGACTTTTGAAAACATTGCGGCCAAAGGTGAAATTGCTCATGATGAGCAATTTCCCCTTTGGCCACAATGTTTTCAACTTTATTTAACAATTATGCTATCTTTTATTGAGATTTTCAAAGTTTTTGTCACTATGTTTTCAAAGTTGTCTGCAGTAGATTTGGTGTATGTGGGAAAGGGTTTAAGACCATCACAAACCTTAACTCTTTCCCACATACAGAATATCTCTGCCACACCAGCAGAAGAAGACTGGTAAAAATAGTGTGGCAAGAGGAGAAATTCCTCATAATGAGCAATTTCTCCGTTTTCCACTTTTTTTTCAACATTATTAAATAATTGTTTTTTCATTGATTGAAAAGTTTTTTAAAGTTGACTGCAGATTTGGTGTAGGTGGGAAAGAGTTGAAAGTAATTAGCTCAATTAGCCTCAAGGCATAATAACCAAACTCATGTTTTCTGTCTTTTGTCATATTAATATGACTTGAGGAAACTGATAGGTCTGTTTCAGATGAGAAGACTTTTGAAGTTTGTTCTATGTATTTCTATGTAAAACAGGTGACCTCCGGTGCATGGCCAATTTTGAACACTGGGGCATAATTTGAACAATCTTGGTAGAGGTCAATGCTACACACCAAATATCTAAGCTCTAGGACTTTTGGCTTCAGACAAGAAGATTTCTAAAGTTTTCCCCTATATTATATATCCCTACGTAAATCAGGTGACCACCAAGGCGGGTCCAATTTTGACCAAGTGACATAATTTGAACAATCTTGGTAGTGGACCAATAGACAAGGCTACACACCAAATATCTAAGCTCTAGGGATTTCTGTTTCAGACAAGATTGTTTCTAAAGTTTATTTAAGGGACCGAGTGGTTTTAGAGGAGATATTGTTGAAAGAAACTAATGATGAGGCACAATGCATGACGGACAAAAGGCGATCACAATAGGTAAGTTTAAAAGACAGTAAGACTCATTCATAAAATACCTGCCGTTTTTTTTGGAACAGCAAAAAAAAACTGATTGCAAGTGATTTATTCAAATTGTGCATTTTCCTAGTTTAACAGCTTACTGGTAGTCCAGAAGAAAATCTTTCAATATCTACATTGGAGGTTTTTTGGACATAAAACTGTGCTTTGAGGCTAATCATTTTGTTATGGACTTAACCATATCACTTTCAGGTCAGACAGTCATTTTAATTATTATCACAAGGTGGGGCTAGGTGTCAGTCTATGCACATGTTTCATGTTGGTCCGTGCTCGCATACACAATATCCGTCTGTGTGTATCAGTGGATACGTTAGTAGTTCAAGAGGCTTGTGCATTTTGCTTGTTTATATTATTTATTTATTGGGGTTTTATGCCGGTTTCAACATTATTTCAGTTATATCACGGCGACAGTTCACTTATTCATGATCCCTGGGTAAACAAACCGGTACTAGGCTAGAAAAAGCTTGTTTATAAGTGCATTGCAAGATTGCCAGATTTTTGGAGCCATTTGAGGCTTGTTCAAACACCAGTGCAGTCATAGAGGAAGGTTTTACCCAGTCAGAAAAAGATAGTTTCCTCACCCCCTTCCCTACGAAATGCAATTCGAGAATTTGCTATTTTCTTTTCAAATGTTAAGTTGAGAAAATCAAAGGAGAAATCACTCATTATGAGCAATTACTCCATTTGCCACAATGATTTCAACTCTTCTCACTATATGTACTTTAATTTAGCGAGGTTTTCAATATTTTTGAAAGTCGTCTGCTGCAGATTCGTCCTGAGTGGGAAAGGATTAATGTTGCAAGTTTAAAGTTACAGAAACAAAGTTATGACCAAATCAAAGCATGACAGAAAAGTGATACTTATAAGTGTTTCCCTTTTCCTACAGACTGAGACAGGTGACATAAAGACATATCATCCAGTGTCTGCAATATACAGCTATTGGAAGCATTTACGTTTCACTACAATTTATTTATTTATTCATTATTCCTCTTCACTCTCAAGCTCATATTAATTTACATAAATTTCATATTCTAATATTCTGATAGGTTTTTTTAAGATTACAATGAAATCAGGTAATTGGCTAAAAAAGGGACCCCTTTTCATTTTGTGCAGTTTATTTGTATTTCAATACACACTCCTACATAAATATCTCAAGGGGATCCTCAATATAAACTTCTCTATCTTGTAGTGATGACAAACTGTTTGAGGAAAATATCAGTATAATAAGGTAATATCATCTTTTCTTATATAATTATTTACTATATTTCATTAGATTAATTTCATTTAAGATAAAAAGAAAGAGAAGAAGAGATGAATTATTATTGGGATCTAAGCAAAAAATAGCAAAATCATTATCAATGGCAGTTTTATTATTGATTGAACAAGACTGAAAGAGTTGTGGCAAAGGTAGAAATTGTCCATTATGCTTTCCGAGGTGTAAAAAGGTGTCTTTATCAGGGAAAAGGTTAAGTCATGCATGTTTTTTTTATAAAGGTAACTCTGATGTCATATAATCTAATATAATTTTTTTTTAGATTTAAGTTGGTTAATTACTTTTGTCAGTTGTCCAATTTATATACAATTTAATATGATACAATATTGTATTTGTTAAACATTTAATTGCATATTGTACAAAGTGTTTAAAGGACTGACCCATACAAAATGATTTACAAATATAAGTTAAGCATTTCCGATATGCAACACATATCTACTGCAGACAATATTGAAAGATTAGTGACAATTTCTACATTAAAATGTTGAATAGCGACAAAAGCTTTGTGGCAAAAGGAGAAGTTGTTCATACTAAATTGGAAATTGATTATACAACCAGGTTCCTGGTGCTGCACAAAAAACTCTTCTAAACCTTCAATTTAGTCTGCTACAGACTTAAATTAACCCTTTCCCACTTACAAAATAGCATGGGGTTCATGCAAAAGGGTTGTAACTACATCTTGTCACAATATGTAGTTACAACGGTTTTGCATGAAACCATCAATATGCATTTTGAAATATCTGCAACAGACTTTTGAAAACATTAATGGCAAAAGGAGAAATTGCTCAAAGTAAGCAAATTTTCTTTTGCCACTTTGTTTTCACCTCTATTAATTAAATTTCCATTTTTGGAAACATTTCACATTTTTGCCAAGATGTTTTCAAATTCGTCTGCAGATTTGCTGTATGTGGGTAAGGGGTTAAAGGTCACTATTTTTTCTAATGTAAGCAAATATGTATGGTGCTCAGCATTCTTGAAGACAATAAAGAAGATTAAGGGTATTTGATTAAGCTGTACGTGTCCAACCAGTTGACCAAAATATTCAAACAATATTACTTTAGGTAACCAGAATATATCTTTCTAAGTGACTAATATTTCTATATGACTTTTGAATATCAATTAAGGAGCAACCACTGACAAAGTTACAAGCTGCTGAAGCAAATAATTCCCACTCCAGAGTGTTAACAAGTTTTTTCTTCAATTTGGCCTATTGACCTAGTTTTTGACCCAACATGAACCAAATTTAAACTTGACCTAGATATGATTGAGACAAACACTCTGATAAAACAAAGTTTCAAGCTGCTGGAGCAAAAAATGAGCTAAAGTCCATCAAAATTCTTTTTTTTTCTTCACCCCAGAAATAAGGTCTCAATTGACATCTTCAGCATAATGTGAAGAAGCGTATTAGATGCAACTTTGATCCAAGTTTGTTAGCACTAGCACTTGTTGAGAAAAGTATGAAAACAACTGTAACTTTGAGATAAATGCAAATGTGTGACGCCACCTATAGAAAAGCAACACCTTAGTCTCACTTTAGTTACTTTGTTTTGGCGAGACAATATAAATCCTTTAATTCTTGACAGAGATTTTGAATTCAACACAAAGATTTCTTTGCACTCATGCAAAAACATATTTGTTTCACAGCAACTAAATATAATGCCTTGGATCTTGCCCTTTAAGCAAAAATAAATATTTACAGGAAATTTAGTTAATTTGGTCATCGAATTTTAATGATTTAATTCCCTCTAAAATCTAATCTGCAATATTAGTGCAACATGTCCTAACCCCTAAGTGCCATGCTTTTTTACCTGTAAAAAAAGTTATATTCAGTTCAGCACTTTAAAAGATAAAGAGTTTTTCAAGTTTTGTCAATTTACCCCTTTTTGATGCCTCGTGTTAGCCATGATTTCATCGTTCTCCCTGTCTGATTCTAAAGCAACTTGACTTTTTCTAAAGAGAACCACCAAAGGATCATTCCTGTGAAGTTCTGTTGAATTGGGTCAATTGCTTAAAGATATTTTTGATGATGTTACAGTTACAGGCTGATCAAAAAAGCTTACCTATTGAGTACCGGTACTGTTTGCTTAGGAATAGTTAACAAGAGGGCCATGATGGCCCTATATGTCTCGACTGAGTTATGCAGTGAGATTTCTAATACAGAACAAATGACAAAGTCTTGAACTGCTAAAATAGAAAATGAAAAGATTTTCCTTCAATTTGGCCTAGTGACCTAGTTCAAGGGTCAATATGACCCATATTCTAACTTGACCTAGGTATCATTAAGACAAACATTCTGACAGAATTTCAAGCTGCTGAAGCAAAACATGCGGCCTATAGAGTGTTAACAAGATTTTCCTTAAATTTGGCCTTGTGAACTAGTTTTTGACCGTACATGACCCATATTCAATCTTGGCCTACATAATCATTAAGACAAACATTCTGACGAAGTTTCAATATTTAAGTTTAAATGCAGCCCCTAGAGTGTTAACAATATTCTCCTTCAATTTAAACCAGTGAGCTAGTTTTTGACCCAATTTAACCCATATTCAAACTTGGCCTAGATATAATTTAGAATGAATGTGTATTGTTTTATGGTGCATCGACAGCTAAGGTCATTTAGCGCGCAATTAAATGAAATTATTCATGATCCCTGGGTAAACAAACCAGTACTAGGCTAGAAAATGTGCCTTGCCCAAGGGCACTCCACCATCATTGTAGTGCCGCGACTGGGGATCGAACCCGGGATACCCGGTTTCAAAATCCCCGACGCTAACCACTCGACCACAGCGGATTCCTATAATTTAGACAAACATTCTGAAAATAAAATTCGGCCTCTAGAGTGTTAACAAGATATTCCTTTAATTTGACTGTGTGATCTAGATTTTGACCTCATATGGCCCAGTTTTTAAACATGTCCAAGATTTTGTGGAAATGAAAGTTCTGATAAAATTTCATGAAGATCGGATGCAAAATGTAGCCTGTCGAGTGTTGTTAACAAGGCAATTGTTGACGATGCACAACAGACAAAATGTGATCATAATTATAAGCTCACCTTGAGCACTTCCTGCTCAGGTGAGCTAAATGGTTCTAAGGGAAAATACAAACAAATAAATGAAGTATAAGAAATGAAAAAAAAAATTAAGACAGCTGAAAGCCAAGGAGAGAAAAAAACCAATCAAATTATATTGATTAACCAGTATTACAGTACGGTTCAAACAAAGTGCAAGAAATGACTTGTGTCAAACAAACATACAATTCAGGTACAGCAGGAACGACCAACACAGAGTTTTGGGATATGGTAATATCTTACCTGATCAATTTGAGATCTGAACCTTCTGAACTAGAACTACAAAATAAACACTTTTATTGTGAGACTGCAGCACTTACACTGAGATGAAGAATACCTTACTTGATCGTCTGTTTCATGGAGATAAACCATAAATTGTGAATAATCAAAGTACTGAAAGTAACAAGTACTAAAGGTAGAATTATGAATAAAGATGTTCTGTATTGTTATAATTCATTGAATATCACCATGATTAGGGTACTTTTGACAAACAATATTGCTTTCTATTGAGCACCTATCTTTCTGGCAATCAAAATATTTACATTAAAATTGCTATCAAAGTGATAATTTGGACCCAGTAACAGAATCTTTCAATAAACTTGTTATCAACAGTATACATTTTAACCCTCCCTTTCCTTCCTACAACATACAACAACTGCGCAGCAGACGACTTGAAAACATTTAGGAAGTCACATCAATTAACTTGTGATCAACAGTATACATTTTAACCCTCCCTTTCTTACGTACAACATACAACAAATACGCAGCAGACTAATTGAAAACATTTAGGAAGTCATTTTAAAAATCTCTATCAACTGAAGAATAAAATAATGAGCAATTTTCCTTTCGTTAAAATGTTTTCAAAACAATTGCCTACTGCAGTTCAGTAACAAAGTGTTTGCAAGTGGAAAATAGCTAATAAGAGAGCATGGATATGCAAACTGATCTATCTAAATTGATCACATTGACAGAAAGGTTGGCTTACCTGAGTATATTTCAGGAACTAAACTAAGAAGAAAGGGAGGACAGTCTTTAATGTGCCAAATTAACCCTGATTACTTTTAACTGAGGACAATTATTTTAAGCTGTTTCAACATTTTTTCAATTATCTTGCAGTGTTTCCTTGATTAGTAACCAGTACTCCTGGTCGATGTATCCTGACACAAGCAAGTCAGTTGAAATGCTATCCCCGCAATCTTTAGCGACCAGGGGGGAAAGCCATTACTATAATTTTTGAAGTCTTTTGTATGACACTGTCAGGGATGGACCCAACAAGCTCCTGAACCCAAAGCAGATTCTTTACCACTGCATCACAGAGGCAGTAGTTTAATGTAAAGAACCTAAGCTAATGTAACATGTCCTTTTTGCAGATTACCTACAAGCACTAGGCCTTCAAGTACAGTATTTGTAAAGTACGGCAGTAGCAGAATATCAGTCGATGAAGTATGAGTGGAGCAAAAAGACAGAGCAGTAAAGGAAATGGAGGTTACAGTCCAAGTTTAAGTTTTGGGGATTTTGCTACCGATGATGAGAGGTCAAATAGTGGAATACATTATCACAGAACACATCATGGCGGTCAAAGTTTACATAGAAAAAACTCTCCTGTTAATGGAAAAACATCTTTGACAAAAGGAAGTGCTGATAGCCAAAGCAAATATTCTTCAAGGAACCCTACTACCTCAGGCAGAACCCCACATGTTAGAAAAGAACATCTACAAAGAGAATATTCAACAATTTCTGAGAAAGGGGACTTTCAAGGATCTACAAAAAGTATTCTAATCTCTGAAAAAGTTCCAAGTCGTTGTCCAACCAAAACTTTTCAAAATAATAAAAGTACCAAAAGTGCAAGCAGAGTCGAGACAGAAGCCAAATGTACAATGAACGAAGACTTGACATCAAAGGTCCAGTCAGTGAAAGTTTACACAGATAATCCATTTAATCAAAAGCTTGGCAGGGTTGGGAAACCTGTAGGTTCTGCAGTCCACCACAAGGAAACAGGGACGGTGACCCATGAAACGTATAAAGATAACAAACTGAATAGACAACTGGATGGTAAAAGCAAAGGGACTCTAAAAGAAACCAAAACTTTTCAAAATGATAAAAGTACCAAAAGTGCAAGCAGAGTCGAGACAGAAGCCAAATGTACAATGATTGAAGACTTGACATCAAAGGTCGAGTCAGTGAAAGTTTACACAGATAATCCATTTAATCAAAAGCTTGGTAGGGTTGGGAAACCTGTAGGTTCTGCAGTTCACCACAAGAAAACAGGGACGGTGACCTACGAAACGTATAAAGATAACAAACTGAACAGACAACTGGATAGGGTTAATTTTCCAAAAGGTTCAAGACCTCTTACAAAGAAGAGAGAGACAACTATGATGATAAATGAAATGCTGAATGGAGAAGAGGTATAGGTTATTTTTGTTACTTTCTGAATACCTTAAATGTAAAAAAAACAAGAGGGCCATCATAGCCCTTGTTCGCTCACCTGAATTATGTATGCATTGTAAAACACATCAAGACAATTATTCTGACAAAGATTCAAAATGCAACCTCCACAATGTTAACAAGATTTTCTTTCATTTGTCCTAGTGATGTATATTTTTTTACCTGATATGACCCATATTCCAACAATGACTAGATATCAACAAGACAACATTCTGACAAAGTTTCAACTTGCTCAGAGTAAAAATATTCGAACTTGACATAGATATAATTCAGACAAACATTCAAATTTCAAGCTGCTGAAGCAAAAAATGCAGCTTACAAAGTGTTAACAACATTTTCCTTCAATTTGGCCTAGTGATCTGGCATGACTCATATTCAAACTTGACTTAGATATCATTTAGATAAACATTCTGACTAAAATTTCAAGTTGGCCTAGTGACCTAGTTTCTGACACAATATTACCCATATTTGATCTTGAGCTAGATATCTTTTAATTAAGACAAACATTCTGACAAAAAATTACCCATGTTCGAACTTGACTTACATATCATCAAGACAAACATTCTGATAAAGTTTCAACATGCTCAAGTTGAAAATGTGGCCTCTAGAGTGTTAACATGATTTCCCTTCAATTTGACCTAGTGACCTAGTTTTTGACCTTATATGGCCGAATTTCGAACTTGTCCAAGATTTGATGGAGATAAATGTTCCGATAAACTTTCATGAAGATCATATGCAAAATATAGCCTGTAGAGTGTTTACAAGGCAATTGTCGACGGACTACTTACAGACAGACAAAATGTGACACCATAGCTCACCTTGCAAATTCATGCACAGGTGAGCTAAAAATACATACTATAACTATGGCTCGTGTGAAATGCACATCTGCAGGCCACTTTTTTGTCTACATGTATACTAATTTGTAGTTTGAAAAACAGTCCAAAATCTATAAATAGGCATGCTGAGTTATTGACCATATACTGTTCCATTCTTCTGATCACAAGGTATAAAGCCACGGTCACATCTTACAGTCATCATAGCATGGGTGTAGAAATGGGGAGGGAGGCGGTAAAATCACCCTGGTACTTAAGTATCCTCACCCGGCAACTTTTTCGGTTTGCCCCTTGTTACCTATTTGGTTAAGACCCTTTAACACCCGGCTACTTTAAGAATTTACCCTACTTCTTCAAATCATTTCTACAACCCTTGACTCATGCATGTAGTTGACCATAGTGGACTGTAGTTAAACATGTTTAACTGTAGTTCAACATAGTTAACTGTATAACTGTAGTTCAACGTAGTTTGAACTTCAAGAAACCCATGATTTTGCCGAGGTAAGCACAACATTTTCCAACATGTTCAAAATATCTCTTCAGTGAGCTTGGATGCCAAGACCCTACTGTGACCGTAGTTTGAGCGTAGTTGACCCTAGTTCATTGTATAAATTTGACACTTCTTGACCGTAGTTTACTGTAGTTGTGCGTTCTTCGAATGTAGTTCAACGTAGTTGTCCATAGCTACATGTAGTGATACCCTAGTTAACCTATTTCATCCTACTTCTACCTAGTTGACTGTAGTGGCACTACATGCAAATGAACTATGGTCAACTACATGCGTGACTGTAAGTGTTGCAAGTTTGAAATGAATCTGCCAAACCTAAACAAAGTTATGAACAGCAAGGCAAATAGACAGTTAGATGGAGGAGAAAAGATTCCTAACTAGGCAAAACAATTTAAATTTGTTTAACTTGTATATTGTTGAGAAAAAGTGGTGCATAATGAATATCAAAGGAATCAATATCAAAAACATTGTGTCTGCAATCTAATTTTCATTTTCCTTTTATTGATATGGATTAAGCCGGTTTAACATGCTTGAATGTTTTATTTTTCAGATTAAAGAAGACAGTTTAGATTGTAATGACTACAGGACCCTACCAGATAGTTTTCCATCAATCAAACAGTATGCTAGAAGACAGGTAACCTGCTTTATGAACAGGAAACTAGAAGAACATAACTGGTGTATAAAAAATAACAAGATTCTTAAAACCAATTCCGGTATCTTGCACTACGAGGGTCCTGCAATACCATTTAAAGAACTTACACTTTGCAAAAAGATTGGAGAAGGTGGATTTGGGGAAGTTTATTTTACCATTTGGAAGGACAATATTGTTGCTGTTAAAATGATGAAAAGGGACAAAGTTACACCAAAGAGATCAAAGGAGTTCCAAGATGAGATACAAAAATGTTGTCGTCTCAAACATGACAATATTGTAAAGTTTATAGGAGCATGCCTTGAACAACAAAGCTTCTGCATTGTAATGGAGTATATGGAGATGAGCATGTTTGATGCTCTGCATATCAACAACATTGACTTTCAGGAACAACAGACAATCACCATGATTCAACAAGTTACCAATGGCTTACAATACCTTCATAAAATGGACACAGCACATTGTGACCTAAAATCCCAAAATATTCTCATAAACATCAATAAAGATAAGACATGTATCGCAAAGATTACTGATTTTGGCCTTAGCATAGTCCATTCTCAGTGTACTGCCGATGCTGAAATATTAAAACATGCTGGAACACCTAGGTACTCTGCACCAGAGGTACTTCGTGGAGAACCTTTAAATTCTTTTGACATGATGAGGACAGATATCTACTCTTTGTCTTTAGTTTATTTTGAAATTATATTTATAGAAGAGCCATTCTGCAAGTTAAGCTATGCACAGCTCCAAAAACAGGTAGGTGACTTGGGTAAAATGCCAGAAGTTCCTGAAGAAGTGATCATAAAAAGCAACATCTCAGATATGATCTGGATGGGATGTTCTTTCAATCCAAAAAGTCGCCCTGATATTTCAAAACTTGCATCATTCTGGCAGAGGGTGAAATGTATTTATGACTGACATTCAATGTAAAAGGATTTCTTTTAGAAATGAGAAAATGGTATATGTGCCCAAATGTAAAGAAAATTTGAACTAGTATCATTCTGGCAGAGTGTAGAGGGTGAAAAATATTTAATATGATGACTGACATTAAAATTTTGATGTACAAGTATTTGTTAGTTATTAATAGTAATGAGAAAATAGTACATAATTATGTACTATTTAAGTGTAATTTGAACTTGCATCATTCTTGCAGAGTTCGAAATGTATTTATGATGATGCCTTAATTTTTGGCAGCCTTGCATTCAATCAATATACAAGGATTTTTTATAGTAATTTATAGAAATGAGAAAATAATATTTGAACATGACAACATCTTCTGTGCATGTCATTAGTCGCCGGGCAGAAGCCCGCGACTTCTATTTTTAATAGGTTTTCGGAAATCACATGGGAGGGGGGATTATTATTAGAAAGAAACACATTTAGATGTCTTGAACATATTACAATTGTGTTTGTTTAAAAACACTAAGTAATGACACATCTAAAATGAAATAAATATTCTGATGTTTTAGGTATTTTCAGTTTCTTTATTTTGACTCGCATTTATGTTTTATTGTTTTATTTACGAAGACAAAACAGTCCCTATTAGCTAGACTGAAATACTTTATTTTACACTATATATTACATGTAATCAAAAGGCGATAACTACAAACCTTTACGTCGCACAGTCTAATTATTTGTTTACATACCAACTGCGTAGAGCAATCTCCTTTGCAGAGAGCCGCTCTTTACACTCACTTACAAATAGTAAATCATAGGTGATTTAAAATGTTTATTTGGTTCGAAACAAATGAAGAAAAGAACAAATCGAGATAAAACTGGTTTTAATAGAAAAATTACTTTGAACGAACACTCTCTGCCTATAAAGAGTAAATGAATGTATATTGTTTTATGGCGCATCGACAGCTAAGGTCATTTAGCGCGCATTTAAATTTTATTATTCATGTTCCCTGGGTGAACAAACCAGTACTAGGCTAGAAAATGTGCCTTGCCCAAGGGCACTCCACCATGACCGAATTGCCGCGACTGGGGATCGAACCCGGTTTCGAAATCCCCGACGCTAACCACTCGATCACAGCGGATTCCTGCCTATAAAGAGAGTTTCAAGAACTACATCTCCGCGAATAAGAAAGAATCGGGTCTTTCGTACAAAATTATTTCGTCCTTGACAATTTTAAAGGTGTCATTTAATTCCCTAAAGGCATATTGCTTCCGATCTGCATATTGTTATGCATCATTCACACAAGGGCGCTCATCATACTATAATTTTAAAACATGAGTAGTTTGTTATTTTCATTATAAAAAAGGAAGGAAAGAATTAAAATAAATTAACATGTTGTAGGGCTCAGTTTATGTATGAAATTAAGTTTAAATTATACAACAATTTCAATGAGATTTAACTGTTTAGTTGATATTATATTTCGTAGGTGGTCTTATTTATAAATATTGGACTACATTTCAACATTTGTTAAAGTATGATATAATTAGGATGCCAAGCTAATATCATTTTGAGAAAAAGAGAAAACTCATGTCTTCAGCGATTTAACCCTTATCTCATTGTTTTAAAAGTAGATTGCTGCAAAGGTGTCCACTGTTGACTTTAATAGAGGAAAGGTAATATGACGTGCTATTGCATGCAAATCCTAAATTGTCTGTTTTGTGGTTTCATTGAAAAATAATAAAATTCAAATATTCTGACAAACATCTTGAAAAGTGTATGTGTAATTCACAAATCTAATAATTATTCCTTAATGAAAGCACTGTATACATACTAAGACTAATGATTGGCAAGATTACTCATTTCTATTACTGTTTATGATCAATAATTAGTTGGTTGTGTGTATGGTCAACCTACTTTGGAATGGAGATTGATCATAAACAATGAAAGGCTTCAATTATCATTCACTTCGTTGACAAAACAATGCAAGTTATGAAACATTTTCACTTGACCCCACCCCGATGTGCCAATATGCCCCTCAGTTGATAACTGTTTATTCAACTACTATAATGTTAGTGTTATGCATAACTGCAGTATGGATTTCCGGCGACATTGATGCGTTGCATCAACTTTCTCTTGTATTCCATTGTTAAGACTTCTTCATTTTTTAAAGATAAATTATCAATTGATAACAAGAGAAAGTTGATGCAAGGCATCAATGTCGCCGGAAAAGACTGCATTGATTTATTTATGTATTCTTGACTTTCCTTAGTCTATTCAAACATTAGGAACGTTTAAATGAAAACATTTGCTTATAAATTTTATATGCATACCTATACATTAGGGTATCTATAAAAAATTAACGAAATGTGTACACATTTATCTGGCTTAAATTTAATTTTGCTGTTGTTACTTATTTAAATAATAGTATTCATTCATATAATTTCAATATTTGTCAATCTTATTCGAATCACAAGGTAAATATCCTGGTATTGCTTTAAAGGGAGGTAATTTGAAGAAAAACAAAAGTCTTCAAAAGGAGAAATATATCAGCATTACCGTCTACAGTTTAAATTGTTCTATTGTTTGTGGATTTAAAAAATGTTCTTTTTTTCTTATTTCTACATGTACAACGAAATATTGCGGCTTCTCTTTGACGCTTTGCGTCAAACATTCGTCTTGTACTTGTCTAAAATAAAATAATATCACTCGCTTTTTCATATCGAAATGCGCATGCGCGAAAATCGATGTTAAAGGTCACGAAACTGCACAACAGAATAGGGTCTATATTTAGCTTAGAAATAGTTCCTACTTTAGATATTCATGGATTAACATTATTAAATGAATTCTACACAAATCAAGACATCTCTTTGAACATGAAAACAACATTTAGTAAGTTAAAATTGCTATTAAAAGGAGAATCCGAAATTGACCTCAATGATGACACATAAGAGTCTGCATTAGGGGGTGTTGGTTCACGTCTTGAAGGGACCACTTTTGTCTTCGTAAATAAGACAAAAAACTTAAATGCGAGTGAAATAAAAAAAAATGCAAACATTAAAAAATCGGAATATTTATTTCATTTTAGATGTGTCATTTATAAGTGTTCGTAAACAACCACAATTGTAATATGTTCAAATCATCTAGATTTGTTTCTTTCTATTAATAAGCCGCCCTCCCATGTGATTGCCGAAAAGCTATTAAAAATAGAAGTCGCGGGCTTCTGCCCGGCGACTAATAAATACATAATTATCAAAATGGCAAGATTAAGAAATGTGTATTCAATTTCTATAATTCAGTTCAAAAACACAACATAATTTAAAGTTCTCTGCGTTACGGTAGTATAGAAGAGAACGTATGTCGTAACATGTACGAATCACAAGCTGGTAGTTGTTGCACGTGTTAACCGTGCAGTGGGGGTATAAAAGGATGTTTTTGGCGGGTTCTCGTCAGTTCGACGCAAGACTTCTAGCAGTTGACTTTGCGATATCCGAATTCAATATAGTTAGTACAGGAATACAGTATTACTTATAAGACGGTATATAACTTGTATATAAATTTATCAGATACGTGTCTGTGTACGGTCTTTCAATTGCGCAGGTTTTCCAGAGTTTTTCATTTAAAAATGTTTTTATCTCTGGTTTTTACCCCTGGGTCAATTGAATGATTTCTGTGTACAGAAGTATCAGTGACACAGTGCCATATTACATGTCTATGTTTATGTTAAATGATTGAATGCTTTACAAAAGACTTCAATGTACAATGCCTGTTTTTTAATCAACTGCAATTAAATCGCTGTCTTGCCCATGCAAAAGGTGTTTGTTTGCGTTTAGTAGTGTTAGGACTAACCATTCCAACCCACAGAAGCATATACAGCAGATGAAGTTAGAAAACATAAAGACAAAAGGAATCAAAGTACTGAAAGTACTGGTAACGAAATATTTTGAACATGTATTGTAAAATCTAATTTATGAATGCAATTGATCATGCTATTGCACAATTTAGTCTATTTTATTATTATTAATATTTTTGTCCAGAGATTTTTTTTATCAGTTGACAGTTTTAGTAAATGTAGCATTTCAACGGCGATGCGAGCGTTTAACATGCACACTAACTCTTTCACTGAGCTCTGCGTAAAGTCTGTCAAAACACCCATGGCATATTTGTAAGATTTACATTGTTAGTTCGATTTGTTTTCGTCACTAGGGGCGGATCCAGGATTTCGGCTTATATTATAACTATGTTTCATGTGAGTGAATTAATTATTATAAATCTATAATGTTTAACAAATCGCATAAAATAAGAATTAAAAAAAAAAAAAAAGAACAGTTCCTATTGGGACTCGAACTCGCGTCCATAGGTAGTCCATGATTAGTAGTTCTACACGCTCTCCATTACACCACAGTACTTTGATACAAAGTTAGAGCGTTACTTTCGTATATATATATATAGCTAACTGAATGCGCGCGTATGTAAACCATGATCTATAATTAGAAAGCCCCTTTGATCATCGTTATCATGTTGGAAAAAGGAGAAACAACGGCGATGCGAGCGTTTAAAATGCACACTGACTATTTCACTGAGCTCTGCGTGGTGGCATATTTGTGAGATTAACATTGTTCTATACAGCGTGGGGTCGACTTCTAGTGAATGGGCATACGACTAAAATTCATACTCGTGCCTTATACGTACCTGCCGACAAATGAAATATATATGCGCGTACTGTTAATTTGATATTTTCTAGAAAATTGATTCGATAGTATAATTATGACTTCACTGTATTGAAATAACACGTAGAAGTCATTTTAATATCGAAAAAATACTAGGACTATTTAGGTGCAGCGAATGTGTATTCTAAGCGGAAGTGTAGTTTAACCGTGACTTCCGCAAACAAACACGATCGCGTTAACTGTATTATTTTTTGAGAAAAAATAATTCGTTAAAAATTGCTAATAATGAGTAATTATTCCTTTTCCCACAATATCTTCATTTTCAACTTTATTTAACCCTTTCCCTCATATAGACGCTTTCTGACGCCTCTGCAGCAGACAGCTTTTTGAAAACATAGTAACAAAACGTGCAATTTCTCCTTTTGTCACAATGTTTACCACTTTTAGTCATAGGTTATCCATTCAATTATAGAGATTATCCATTATTTGACAAAATATGTTCAAAGTCGTCTGCTGCAGAATTGTCGTATGAGGGAAAAGGTTAATGATAAGATTTTCATTTATAGAGATTTTCTGGTGTTTGCCTAGGTGTTTTCAAAGGTATCTGCAGCAGATGAGTTTCATGTGGGAACCGAAGGGGTATGCAGTAAATAATATTTACAAATAAATTCATGGGTTAATGGTAACTATTAAAAGAAAAGAAGTTCATGGTAAATAACAGAAATTTAATGTTAGCATTCAGCAAACATTTCATCATAAATATGTGCTGTTAACAAGTGACTGCTACTTATCCCATACAAATACCATTATTAGCTCTATGTTGAATTACATTCCTTATTTCCTTCATTATATTATCTTTTATATGTAGCATACATGTACTTATAATTTTTGAAGTAAGCTTGTTGTTGCATAAAATATATAGTATTTTAGTAAAAAGATTTTAAATTCTAACAAGTTTGATGAATTTCAGGCTTACTGTCTGTCTTCATGATACACACAAAATTAGACCTCAAGGTTTTGTATTATTTACTGTTTATGATACACACAAAATTTCACCTCAAGGTTTGGTATCATTAACTGTTTTGGCATATTTTTTGTCTTACCTGGAATGTGCCCTTTATACATCACTTCCTCCCTCCTATCACCCTCTCCCACATACGGACACCTCTTCAGCAGACGAGTTTTGAAAATATTGTTGCAACAGGCGAAATTGCTGATAACGAGCACTTTCCCCTTTTGCCAAAATGTTTTCAAATATATCAAACAGCTATCCTTTCAATTCTGGAGATTTTCCCAATTTTTGCCAAGATAATTTCTAAGTCTTCAGCTGCATATTTGATGGATGTGTGAAAGGAACAAACACATTTCTATGGGGACTATTATGGGTCCATGTTAAGTTCAACTGGATACATATTGGATAAATACAGAGTGGATAAGTTAGGTTAAATTTAGTCTATTAGAAAATTAACTCATGATGTGAGTGATGGTAGAACACATTTCATATAGTTGCGGAATAATTCAAACCTGACCTGCCATATTTTTAAAATAATCTTCTTCAGAACTGGTTTCATTTATCAGCAATAACCTTTGACCGATAGGGTTTACACTGAAAAAAGCTATACTTTTGAATACTTTCATCTTGTCATAGCAGAATTTACTATTTTTGACTGCTGAAAAGGCCGAGATATGACACTTAGACCTGAATAATGAAAAAACAGTTTTCTGGTAATATTGATCATACATATATACATGTACGCTATATATATACAGTACTCCTTGTATAAATTAGAAATTTACAATTTAGTCGTTTATCTGGTATGAAATTTATCGTCATCTTCTTTGAAAGCATCAAAGAGAAAATTATTATAAATACAATTTGTAAAATTTGAAAAACAATGTTTTCTAAATGTGTCTGCTGCAAAGGGTCTGCATGTTGTTAGTTACAGGGAAAATGTTTCCAATGCTCCTTAAACCTGGTAATCAAACTCAAGTAATAATTGGTAACAAATGATAAACATTATTTAGTTGCTGGTCTTTTACTTCCCCCATCTTATAGGGTCACCTTGTAATGATGATGTCTTATTCTGATGAACTCTTAACCCTTTCCCTCATACGACAATTCTGCAGCAGACGACTTTGAACATATTTTGTCAAGCGATGGAAAATCTCCATAATTGAATGGATAACCTATGACTAAAAGTGGAAAACATTGTGGCAAAAGGAGAAATTGCTCGTTTTGAGCAATTTCTTCTTTTGTCACTATGCTTTCAAAAAGCTGTCTGCTGCAGAGGCGTCAGAAAGCGTCTATATGAGGGAAAGGGTTAAAGAAAAGATTGGATGATTGATTGGGGTTTAACGCCGTTTTTAACAATTTCTGAGCTATATCACGGCGGCCAGTTCACCTACTCATGCATTTCCTGGTTTTCTTACACCAGTACTCCACACAACAATCTTCCCAAGCAACTGGCTGCTTTTCCACATAGACTTAGCCCATTGGTAGAAGACGAATTACGCATGTCGCATTGACTTTTGTCAATCGTCGGAAAGAAAGTTGGCCCCGGGATTCAAACTTACAACCCCTGGATTGACAGCCCGCGTCGCTACCGACTGAGCTACCGGGGCTCGGCTAAAAAAGATTGGATGAATCTTGATAAATAGTAGTAAAATTTCAAGAAAGAGTAGAAATTGTTTCTATTGCAGAACTCATCATACATTAGTTCTTTTAGACAAAAGGTTAAGTGCAGTTTTATTATCTCAAATGATAGATCTCAATCTTGCAATATATACGATTGTGCTTGCACATCATTGTAACACAAATTCACAGTATAGCACAATGAGCTGTGTGTTACAAAAAAGGGTGTGTAGAAAGTTAATGCTATAAGTAAATGCAAACCAAGTCTATGCATCAACCTTCACAGTTGGCACTTTTCCAATAAATACCAACTGTAAAAGTTACATACAGATTCACTCCAAGAACCCTTCCTATGTTATGTGTTTTACTCATAATCTGCAGGTTCAGATAGGTGACAAGTGACAACAGATAACAAGGTGCAATTTGTGACATTTGTGAGGAGTGCTGGAATACTTTGTTTCACCCTAAAGTTATGAGTTATGATTTGTAATAGACACAAATTTTCGAAACTAGTTTTTGAGAAATGATCTCATCCATCTCCTATATAAGATGTTAATTTTTTTGTTTTTCATTTAAACTCAATCACAAGGCTTTATTATCAAGTTCACTGTATTTGAGATATGTTCTTGCAAACAACTTGAAATATAGATAGAGAAAATAAATATTTTAAGACAATGTATACTTTGCCTTTGTAATCGAGAACTTTAAACCTGTATATTTGCAGTATTTTTGGCTGGTGACCTCTATTCACATATAAAGAATTATTGTATTGTATTGCCTTTGTTATTATAGAAAGATTATTATCATTATCATTACCCTCATGATTATTGTAATAGATATGCAAAAGGCTTACTAAAGAATATTACTATGAGTATTAACTTATCTGAGAAAAATTAGTAACATAACCTGAAATCGACCCTTCAAGTCTATTTTGGCTATTTTAACCCTTTCCCTCATATAGACGCTTTCTGACGCCTCTGCAGCAGACGGCTTTTTGAAAACCTAGTGACAAAAGAAGAAATTGCTCAATTTCTCCTTTTGACACAATGTTTTCCACTATTAGTCATAGGTTATCCATTCAATTATAGAGATTTTCTGTTTTTTGACAAAATATGTTCAAAGTCGTCTGCTTCAGAATTGTCGTATCAGGGTATCTTCTATCATGGTAAAAGTTTCATTTCTCTTCTTTTAAACTGTTTTGTAAAGATTTTCAATGCATGTGTATAATGATAGTAAATTTATATACGGAGGCAACAGCAAAGATGATAGGATGGATGTTGCTCAGTTTTAAAAGGGCATTAGACTTAGGACAGAAATTAATGCTTTCCTAGTTAGAAAGGACTTAATATGCTTCTGTAGCAGACAGCTATTTGCTTGTTCATGTAATGGATTCTTTTTCTATTTTTCTTGGTCATAAAAGTACATGTTCATTTGTACAGATTTTGTTCTCTTTCATAATGTTATCTTGAGTGTTGTGAAAGGCTTTCAGCTAATGTCAACAGTTTGAAAACTGAAATGTTTAGTTTGGGTATTTAGTATGACTTTATTCTTTTCAATATGTTATGACATTGTTCTAATTCATCATACTCCGAATCTTTTTGAACAGCAAGTTTTTAAAAGAACGAGTAAAGTCACTTTGTCATTCACTTTTTGAAAAAGGTCTATACAAGAAAATCAGTAAAAAATTTAGCATTTATTGGTTACAGACAATTTGAAATAGATTCGAAAGGTAATACAGAGTCAAACTACTACATATTCTTTTATTTCTACCATTCACAAAGCTTCATAAGTAATTGTTTTTTCTGTGTTTCACCTAGGCACCTTTACATAATGATGCCATAGAATACAATTAAATAATAATCTCAACTGGAATCAACTCAGAAATGATAAATAATGTGAGATGGACCTATACTTACTGTAAAACCTTTACTGTTTTTTGTACTTTGCAATACTTGTGAAGATGTTAACTTATTAATTTGTCTCCAAAGCTCTAAGCATTGACTCAATGAATTACTGCTTATTACATCTCATTTCAAAAAAGAAATCTAAACAAGAGGGACATGATGTCCCTGGATCGCTCACCTGATCTATAGGATTCATAATATGAAGCATGTAGATTTTAAGGTATAATATTTCTCTTAACTGTAATAGATGTAAAGTGTTGAAATAACATGAATTTACCCCTTTTCTGATGCCGAAGCAACCAAAGTTCTACTTGAAATTAAATTCTTTGAACAATTTTGAAAGGGGACCACCTAAGGACCATCCTGTGAAGTAATTTTGAAATCTGGCTAGTACTTTTGGACAAGAAGATTTTTAAAGTGTTAGCAATGTACATATAAGGAAAACAAGGCCCCGTTGTGGCCATGTTTTTCAACGGATCGGAAATAATTAAACAATCTTCATAGAGGGTGCCCTTAGGAACATAAATTTTGTGCAAAATAATTTTTAAATCGGGCCAGCACTTTTGGACAAGAATTACTTGGAATTAAATTCTTTGAACAAAATTGAAAGGGGACCACCTTAGGACCATTTCTGTGAAGTTATTTTGAAATCTGGCCAGTACTTTTGGACAAGAAGATTTTTAAAGTTTTAACAATGCACATATAAGGAAAACAAGCCCCACCCCCTTGCGGCCATGCGGAACATTTGTGCAAAATAATTTTTAAATCGGGCCAACGCTTATGAACAAGAAGATTTTTTAAGATTTGGCAATTTTCCCCTTTTCTGATGCTGCAGCAACCAAAGTTCTACTTGGAATGAAATTCTTTGAACCCTTTGAAAGGGGACCACCTAAGGACCATTTCTGTGAAATTATTTTGAAATCTGGCCAGTACTTTTGAACAAGAAGATTTTTTAAAGTTTTAACAATGCACATATAAGGAAAACAAGCCCCGCCCCCTTGTGGCCATGTTTTTCAACGGATCGGAAATATTTGAACAATCTTGGTAGAGGGTGCCCTAAGGAACATTTGTGCAAAATAATTTTCAAATCGGGCCAGCACATTTGGACAAGAAGATTTTTTAAGATTTGGCAATTTTCCCCTTTTCTGATGCCGCAACAGCCAAAGTTCTACTTGGAATTAAATTCTTTGAACAACTTTCAAAGGGGACCACCTAAGGACCATTCCTGTGAAGTTATTTTGAAATCTGTCCATTGGTTTAGTAGAAGAAGTCATTTGTAGGAAATTGTTAACAGACGGACGGACGGACAGACGACGACGACGATGGACGCCGGACATTCAGTGATCACAAAAGCTCACCTTGCACTTCGTGCATAGGTGAGCTAAAAAGGGAAATATCATTAGATTGTTCATCGAACTTGGTCACTGATTATCTTGTTTATCTTTGTTTCTAAATCTAAAATCATGTCAATTACATTTCCATAAGCTTATGTTATTGTAAAAGGATCTTAATTAAACAAGAACAATCTTTAAAAGAGATAAATGGCGATCAATATGAGAAAACATGGACCAAGAAATGGAACATGCGCATACTATTTGACTTAAATATCAGAAAGGTTTTGTTAATAATCAAAACAATCAGTAATTTTCCATGAATTATAAAATTTGCGCAATAATGTTGTATATCTAAGAATTCGACAGCTCCTTGAATTGGTAATGCATTTTAATCATGAACCAGTTGGAACATTGTTGTTTAAAAGATTGGATATTAATGGTTTATTTAAAGAAATATATTACTGCTGAAGTGCTGGCCTGCTTATATGTGTGTTTGTCTGTCGTCCTTGGTTTGGCCAACCTCGGACATTTATGCTTCTGTGTGAAAATCTGATTAGGCCAACATGTCGGTATGTTGTATATTTCTGTTTCCAATTCCAACTGGTTACCATTCAAGGAGACATCTTTTGTTAATTTGGGGACAAATTTTCTTTTTGGGCGGGATATGTTGTATATCTAAGAATTTAACAGCTCCTTGAATTGGTAATGCATTATAATCGTGAACCAGTTGGAACATTGTTAGATTAGAACATTGTTCTTTAAAAGATATAGAATTGGTAATCGAGTGTAGCTTATTTTTGGTTTATTTCTTTTTTTTTTTATTAAGAACCATGTGTCAGCGAAATTATGTAAACTCTCAGAAATTATTAAATAGTAAACGGCAACGATGGAATCAACTTCTTTATATCTTTATCCCAGTATCAACTACTAAATTATAACAATAATCTATGTGTTTACCAAAGGCTAATTGGCCATCTCCATCTAGCTTCAGTTTCTATGAATAGATTATCAAGGGCGATAATATGCCACATGACTGGAGATTACGCAAGGCTCCCAAGAGGTGTATAAGTTTTAATTGACGATAAATAATTAAATATTATATTTCATACGTTTTTACTGATTTTTTTCACTGAAATTTATTTCTTAAGGAAGGCAAATAGAAGTTAATATGCAGAACATTTCATTTTAACACTTTACTAAGTGCCTCTTGCAGGATCGCCAACTTAACTTTATTTCTTCGACATTATTCATTAAATACAACATTTGATTGGTCTACAACCTAGATCATTTGTTTAACATCTAGGTCAAAACTAAGGTTAGACAGCTATCGCCGAAAAAAGATGGCAGTTCCAATTTCTTTCACCCAGCAGACCATACGGTAATGATGCAGACCTTCAGAAAGGTGCTATTTGAGATTAAGTTTAATGTGGGTGCTAACTTTGTTGAGTGTAAGTCATGAATTCTGGAATGTCCACTAGACAAGCTTACCCAGATCTGGATCTGGATCGTAATAAGAAGGCTTCATGCTAGACAGGTATATCTACAGATGTCTAAATTTTTCAGTAGGAAGTAGAAGGATCTAAATCATTAACTTTTCATAAGGTATTCTTTTAAAGTCTTAATTCTGGTAGTAGGATGTAAGGTATGCTAATAGATGAGTTCACAAGGTTTATTTTTATAGGAAAGCCTACATGAAATAATCTAGTTGCCTATAAGATCAAAGAGACTTAATTCTACTGGGACAAAGTTATTGACATTCTAACAGTTCTGTAGATCTGATTGCATAGTTTATGATGAAACCTAGTAAGGGCTACAGCTGTAAGACTAACTTCCATTTCAATTGCTTGTTAGCACAAACTATGATCAATGTCTTTACTGCTCCTTGTATATTTACAATCATTATGAATCATTTGTGTTTGTAGAATATTTACAATTCTTCTTAGTTTAAAATAATATATACCTCATGAGAATACCCATCTTTAAGAAATTGTAAATAAGTACATGTAGCTGTATTCTAATTACTTGGTGAAACTGATTCATATCATATATTTCCCCAGAATCATTCTTGACTGAAGTATCTAAATGGCAAAGGATGATTTTCTCATCTTTTACTTTGACTTATGCTTCAAGCTATTCAGCCAATGGCATGAGAACACCTATATATCATTATGATATTTTAATGAAGACTTCGTTGTATTATCCCATACCTTTTGTGAAGAGATTTCCAGACTATCAATTGTTGAGTTTTTTGCTGTTTTCAACATTATTTCATTTAAATCATGGTGACATTTCACTAATTCTTGATTCCTAGCTAAACAGAAGAGAGCTAGACTAGGACATGTGGCTTGCCCAAGGGCACTCCACCATGACTGCCGGGACTGGGGATTGAACCTGGGATGCATGGTTCCAAATCCTCAACGCTAACCAATCTGACATGTCAGATTCATTTTCTGACTATCAAAGGACTGGGTTGTTCTTATATTGAATAGATGTTTTAGCTTTAAATACACAGTATTTGACGCTACTATATATAGTTGACAACTTTTGAAACAATCATGATGACACAAAAAAGTTATTATAGATTTTTCTTATTTCCACAATGTTTTCAGCATTATTTCAGAAGTTACCTATTTTTTCTTGTGGTTTTTATAATTTAAGGCTACAACTCTTAGTAAAGCAGTTGAGTGGTTAAGGAATATAATTTGTACTCAGTTTTTCAGTAATTTTCCAGTAATTGGTCATTGGTGCTTCCAGATCAAGTTCAGTTTGATAGCCACCCTTAACAATGTCAGTGACAATAATAATTAAAGGTCAATATCAAACCAATGTTATTTCGAAAATAATAAAATCACAGAACTAGCACCCATCTGATTCATAATTTTTTAAAAAAATAATTTCAATAATAGCATGCTGGATGGGTTTTTCTACATGATAGAATAAACATTATCTACACACACATTTGAGGAATTAGCCACTTTACTAAAACATATTTCCAATCATTTCAATTTCGCTTTGATAATTTTAAGCTTCCTAAAGAAATTAAAGCATGGTTTGATCTATGGAAATAGAAGTCGATTTCAAATCATCAGCCAGTAAAATAATTGCTGGCACACATTTTTCCTACATCATCATTTCGATTGGATTTATTTTCTGCTTGTGTTTTATGAAAGTCATCAGTACATGCAGCAAGAATTGCCTTAGGTTTAGAATCCCAACATCTGAATGTACACAAATTCAAATTAACTTTATCCCTTTAATGTTCCCCAGAAAACGGCTTACAGCTTTGAACTCTTTATAAGAATAAACCAAACTATGAGGTGAAACAAAGTACATTATCAATTTTGTTTCCTGAAAATATTGACCTATATTTTTACCACAGTTTTGAAACAGACTTATATTTCCATAAATCTGGTTTTTTTTTTTAATTCTTTGTTGCTTCATAATTTCATCTGTTGGCTATAACACTTTACCACATGCAAATGCATTTTTCAGAAGGCAATTTTCAAAAAGAAATTGTGAAAACAGCAGAAATTGCTGATTTAATATACACAATTTCTAATTTTGAAAAAAAAAAAAAAAATCTACTTTTGTCCATAGAGTTATTTCAATTTTGTTGTCAAGTAATTTGCTGCAGAAAGTTTTTGGTGGGAAATAGATACGGATAGTACAGCAATGTTCTTTATTTAAAACCAAGTAAGATTAATTTCTGGATTGGAAAGAATAATTCAAACAACTAACAAATGTTTTAGCAACCAGCATCAATTGTTTCCAACATTGGTTAAGACGTCCATATTGAAAGGCATCTTGTTGCCCGGAAGGAATGTTGTGTGAAAATTGGTGCAAACAAACCTGGGAAATACTTGGGGCTTATTTAAATGATGATAGAGTTCGAACCCACGCTCGGCCAACATTCTTTCCGTCGTTTAACAAAAGTCATTGTGACAAGCGTCATTCGTATTCCACTAATGGGCTAACAGTCTATGTGGAAAAGCAGCCAGTTGCTTGGAAAGATTATTGTGCGGATTACTGGTGTGAGAAAGCCAGGAAACACAGGAGTAGGTAAACTGGCCGCCGTGATATGACTGAAAAATTGTTGGAAAGGGCGTAAAAAAAAAATATATATATTTAAATGATGACTGAAGTACCATTGAAAGTTAAACCTCAATCAATCTTATTTAAAAGTTCAAATTATCCATTGCTTATTGCTATTCAATAGTACTAAAGTCTTACAAGTCATATTTAACTGAAGCCATTAGGTTTCAGGACAAAGGAGAGAAGTCATTAAATTCTGAACCAGAAATTGTACAACTTTTTCTTTTACATATAGTTCAATGGGAGAAACAAAAGAAAACAGATGTAGAAAAAAATGTGCATTGGTGCACATAAATAGATACATCTTATACAATATAAAATATGGGTAAAAACTTGTACATAACATCCAAAGCTTTTTAGTCACAAGAAGTAATCTACACATTTATACCGATACTTTAATTAAATGATGTTACTTTTAAATTGTCTGTTGCACTCTTATCAATGGTCATTACTTTTCAGCAAAAGGGTCAAGAGGAGTTTGTTTCTTGTAGAGGGCATTAATGTAAGCAACTGGAGTAAAAATACATATGTGGTAAAAATATTCACTTTTTTCAGGAACATGGTGGCATACGAAACAACACATTGATATTACATTGTGGGAAAGGCTCTTACCTGTCAATTACTAATTCATGCAAACTTAATAAACTGAAAATAGGAAAATGTCATACCAAACTTTTGCTTCACTTAATTAGTAAATAGTATATTGATGTTGAATATAAATACATATTCGGTAGACATAAGCTTGAAACAAAGTAAAACTTTTAACCTTTTCTTTAAAAAAATTCCAATGCAATAATGTGTGAGAAAAATACTGACCAAACAGTAGATGATCTTTTGGTGTATTACAATACATTGGGGGAAATATATATAAATATTCTATACTTGTTCTTTTTTACGAACTACATCCGTATGCAGATGGGACCACATTTTAAATTCCTTAAACAATAACATTCTATACAACAGAGAGACAGAAGAAAAAAAAATCTGAGAAATACAGTCAACATATTGGATACTGTGATGTCATTGATTTGAAAGTAATTGATTATACAACATATATATATAATAAAATCTCAAATAATTTCTGTGATCAGTTTTGTACTTAAGAATACCAGGGACTAGAAAAGATCTAGAAAATTGTATGATTTTTTTATGTAGCTTTTTGTGAATATAAGGATTATCAAACAATTACATGTATTGAAACAAAGTGTAATTTAAAAGTATGTCAAAGTATGTTGCGTTTCAAAAGTCGCCTGCTGATAATGTGTCAAAGTGCATGTGCAAATGGGAAAGGGCGAAATCAGTTAAATAGTGGAGTTACATCGGAGTGACAGTACGGCTATACATGATTCCTGGGTTACAAACCAGTACAATGGTAAGAAACATGCTTTGCCCCAGGCCCCCTTCAACCACGGCGACTGCAAACATTAACTCCATGAATTTGATTTATTTGTTTGTTTGTTTAAATTATGTTTTACACCGTTTTCAACAGTTTTTCAATTATATCAGGGTATTTCCTGGGTATGTTTAGTGTTCTACCAGTATTAATTCACCTCTCACCAATGCATCAGTCTTAATGCTATCCTCAAAACCCAGAGAAGCCCGGAGGGAGACCATTACTGCCAATATTTGGTATGACTCGACCAGGAAGATATAAGATAAATCTTGTTCCCTTCAATGTTTTTTTTTCATCTACTGATTGAAGTTACTCCTAAGATTACTAGGTCAAAATGATGAATTAGATTACTCTCCAAACGCATTGGATAATTATGAGCTTTTCAAGTACCTAAAAGTGCTGACTTAATTAAATCTCTTGTTGCTTTGTCCTTCTTAACGCTTTCCCCCTATGACAATTTTGAAGCAGACGACTTTGAACATATTTTATCAAAACATAGAAAATCAATTCTCTGTAATTGAATGGACAACCTATGACTGAAAGTGGAAAACATTGTGTCAAAAGGAGAAATTGCTTGTTTTGAGCAATTTCTTCTTTTGTCACTACATTTTCAAAAAGCTATCTGCTGCAGAGGCGTAAGAAAGCGTCTATGTGAGGGAAAGGGTAAAAGATGGTTGTTCTAAACTTGTCCATTTCATAGGAAGTAAAGAATTAAACCTTGATAGTGAATCTTTTGTAATCCATTTCCTCTGTTGAGCCAAGTTTTTAAACCCTACTTTTTCCACAATGGTTTTCTCTCTTGTGCACAATCTATATAACTTTCTTGATAATGTCACAATATGTGCTCCATTCTGTTGCACAGACATTTGTAATCACGAAGGATCTGTCAAGTGTTTTAATTGATTGGAGTGAAAACTGTTTTCAACAATGTTTCAGTAAAACCACAACAGCAATTTTACCGACTGAAGTGGTTCATGGCTTTCCAAACAACAAGATTCTTACTAGGCAATGGGCTAGCTTCCCATAAAGACGTAACTGGCTTGATTGATGATAAAATATACAAGTCGTATTGTTTTAAAAATAGACAATTATCGTAAAGAGTGATTGATTGATGTTTAACGCCATTTTTAACATTTTCTCAGTTATATCACGGCGGCCAGTTCATCTACTCATGCATTTCCTGGTTTTCTCACACCAGTACTCCACACAACAATCTTCCCAAGCAACTGGCTGCTTTTCCACATAGACTTAGCCCATTGGTGGAAGACGAATGACGCATGTAGCATCGTAAAGAGTGAAAAGCTGGCTGAGATGAGATTCAAACTCAATGCCCAAATGGTCATGTTATTAGAACTTTTATGAGATATCTATTCTTTTTTTATCATTTATTTGTGATACTGACATGAACCATTTCCCACCTTCAGATTCATGTGCAGCAAACAATTTTTGAAAATATTGTGACAAGTGGAGAAATTGGTCATAATGAGTAATTTCTCCTATTGCCACAATGTGTTCAACTACTTTCAATAATTACACTTCCATCGATAGACTTCCCATATTTTTTATCTTGATGTTTTCAAATAAATCTGGTTCAGATTTGTTGTAAGTTGGAAAGGGAACCCCTTAAGTTTTATAGTTATAACTGAGTGTTATATTGCTGACTACAAAAGCACATTATCATTAGTCTTCAAAGTTCAGATTTCTCTGAAAAAAGAAACATAATTATGGCTAGAACTTGTAAACAAGAGCACCATAGTGCTACTAAATTGCTCACCTGAATTACAAAATTTAATGATATTTATTTTTAGTACAAGAAAATAGTTGAAAATTAATAAAGCAACTTACATTTCAATTTATCGGATTAAAAAATTAAAAATACACACCTTAGTTTTGTATTATTTCTTTCAGCCTTCTCTGCTTCTAAAACTCGTAATTCTTTTCCGGGAAGAATGTGTCCAGTGAAAGATCCTGCTCTAGGTCTCTGATTTAATATACGCATGTGCTGAAATGGACAAAAATCAACAAACTGTTATTGCAATCTCTAATTATATGTCTTAAATATGAATCAAACACATACCTTCTCAATTGTCAACCAATATCTAACATATCATCCTATTTTTGGACCAGTTCTTATCCAAAATATGGTACAGTATTTTAGTATGCCTTGTTTCCCATTCGTTTTCAAGAATCTAACTTTCAAATAAAGTCTGGAAAACGCTTATAAAGCATAAAGGATATACTCTAGTTTTGGCTGTTTTTGACAAGTCTACACAGCAAAACATTGCTTTGGTTGAAAAGAGCAAACCTAATCTGTGAAAATCATCTTTAAGTTGTCTACCATTAATGATTTTAGACAACAGGGAATTTTCTAATTAAATTCCTTGGGAGGCTTTACTTCTGTTGATAAGATTTCTAACTGTTGTGCAAATTAAATTAAAATGGTTAAGGATAGCCATTACTGGAGCTAGTAAACACAGTAGGGCCTGTAATCCAGTCCCCTCCGACCAGAGCATAATTAACCCTTCCCCACATCCAACAATTCTGCAGCAGATGACTTTGAACATATTTTGTCAAAAAATAGAAAATCTCCATAATTGAATGGATAATCTATGAATGAAAGTGGAAAACATTGAGACAAAAACTTTTGTCACTATGTTTTCAAAAAGACGTCTGCTGCAGAGGCGTCAGAAAGCGTCTATATGAGGGAAAGGGTAAACCATTCCCAACATTCAATAAATCTGCAACAGACAACTTTGAAAACATCTGGGCAAAAAATGTAGAACATTTCTATAAATGAAAGTTTTATTTTTTCTAGAGTTCAAAACATTGTAAGAAAATGAATCAAAGTACTGAAGTACTGGTAACAAATTATTTTGAACATTTGTAAAATCTAATTTATGAATGCAATTGATCATGCTATTGCACAATTTAGTCTATTTTATTATTATTAATATTTTTGTCCAGAGATTTTTTTTTATCAGTTGACAGTTTTAGTAAATGTAGCATTTCAACGGCGATGCGAGCGTTTAACATGCACACTAACTCTTTCACTGAGCTCTGCGTAAAGTCTGTCAAAACACCCATGGCATATTTGTGAGATTTACATTGTTAGTTCGATTTGTTTTCGTCACCAGGATTTCGGCTTATATTATAACTATGTTTCATGTGAGTGAATTAATTATTATAAATCTATAATGTTTAACAAATCGCATAAAATAAGAATTAAAAAAAAAAAAAAAGAACAGTTCCTATTAGGACTCGAACTCGCGTCCATAAGTAGTCCGTGATTAGTAGTTCTACACGCTCTCCATTGCACCACGGTACTTTGATACAACGTTTGAGCGTTACTTTCGTATATATATTAAGCTAACTGAATGCGCGCGTATGTAAACCATGATCTATAATTAGAAAGCCCCTTTGATCATCGTTATCATGTTGGAAAAAGGAGAAACAACGGCGATGCGAGCGTTTAAAATGCACACTGACTATTTCACTGAGCTCTGCGTAGTGGCATATTTGTGAGATTACCATTGTTCTATACAGCGTGGGGTCGACTTCTAGTGAATGGGCATACGACTAAAATTCATACTCGTGGCTTATACGTACCTGCCGACAAATGAAATATATATGCGCGTACTGTTAATTTGATATTTTCTAGAAAATTGATTATCTATGATGATTCGATAGTATAATTATGACTTCACTGTATTGAAATAACACGTAGAAGTCATTTTAATATCGAAAAAATACTAGGACTATTTAGCGAATGTGTATTCTAAGCGGAAGTGTAGTTTAACCGTGACTTCCGGAATCAAACACGATCGCGTTAACTGTATTATTTTTTGAGAAAAAATAATTCGTTAAAAATTGCTCAAATTACCGGTAAGCAATTTCTCCTTTCCTAACAATATTTTCAAAAGATGTCTGCTGCAGAGGAATTTCATTATGTGCCTGCACATGTGAAAGCGTTCAGGAAATTAAAACTCTTTTTTGAATCATCATTTGGCTCCCTTATTTCAAAAAGAAATACATTAGTAAATGTCGGGATTCAGATAAAAAAAATGTCTTTCCCTAAGGACACAAATAAGAGTTGTACAGTCAAGTTATCTGAATTTTGAAAAATAAATTTGAAAACGGTAGCATAAGTGATTTTAAGTAGTGAGAATACAATTTCATAGAAAGTATGTGTACAATGTTTTTATAACAATTTCAAAAGAATATATTCACAAGCAATGTATGAATACATACAACGTTGTTTACTTTTTTGAGAAAGGAGCAATCAAGCACCAGTCAAAAGAGATCCAAATATTGTTCCGACACATATTGAACAATTTGTAACCTTATCAATGCCAGTCTTGTTTGTAACCTGGTGAAAATGAAACAACATTTAGCTATATTGTACCTTATTTAATCAACCCATTCACACATACAACACAGCAGCTACAGATGACTATGAAAACATCTAGTGAAACAAACATATTGATGTCAATATCATTAAAAGAGGTGAAAACATTGAAGCTAAAGGAGTTATTTCCCTTGATAAGTAACACTGCTTGTTTTGCCACAATTTGTTCAAGTGTCCTCTGCTGCACATGCATCAAACTGTAGATGGGAAAAGGTTTATGTTTTTAATCCTTTCCTACAAACAACAAGTCTACAACAGACAGCTTTGAATGCATCTAGGTAAACATATGGAAATCTCTATAAATGAAAGTATAATTTTTCAAAAGAGTTGAAACCATTGTGGTAAAAGGAGAATTTGCTTATGATAAACTATTTCCCTTCCCCCCCCCCCCCCCCCCCCCACCCAAATTTTTTAAATGTAGTATGCTGTATATGCATCGTAATGCAACTGCAAGCAGGAAATGGTTAAACCCTGTCCATGATTAGCTTACAGACAAATTTTGAACATGTGTTTTATGGAAAGAAAAGATAATTCAACTGGTGTAGTTGGCATAAAGCTTTTTTTAACACCATTAATTAACTCTGTAACCCAGATCGAATTTTCAGACTGCAGACATCTATGTGTCTACATTTTTTAAAGTTTTTGGCATCATTTATAATTTTGTATCCATTTTCTTCTGTAATGCATTGTGATTTTAACCCTTTTTCTACAGAGACTTAACCCTTTCCACCATACGACAATTCTGCAGCAGACGACTTTGAACATATTTTGTCAAAAAATAGAAAATATCTTTAATTGAATGGATAACCTATGACTAAAAGTGGAAAACATTGTGGCAAAAGAAGAAATTGCTCATTTTGAGCAATTTCTTCTTTTGTCACTATGTTTTCAAGAAGCCGTCTGCTGCAGAGGCATCAGAAAGCGTCTATATGAGGGAAAGGGTTAAGGTGACCACTGTACAGGAAAGCATGAAAGTATCTGCAAGCTATTTCCTCTTTTCCAACAATGTCTTCAATTTTGTTAAAAATAATCTAATTAGATTTAACACTTTCTCCCTCAGATGTTTTCAATAGGAAAACATTTAGAAATAGCTCATTAGAGAGATATCCATGTTTAAATATATTACCCGTTATGTAATTAAATCCCACCTGCACTGTGGCATTTCAAGTCAAACCTTTCAAAATTCCCCCAAATTCATTGCAATTCATTGTGTAAAAACTTATCCTGAATGATAATTGGATACTTTCTGCCATTCTGCTGACACATTTTGATGCATCTGCAGCAGATTTTTCTGTTCAATAATTATACTTTTATTCAGAGATTTTCCATAATTTTGCCTGGATGTTTTCAATCTGATTGATTTTCAAGTCTGTGAAGGTTTGTTTATTTTTTTGCATGATTTGGCTTGGCATCTAGGACTAATAAACCTAACTGTAACAGTTTACTGTAGACAGACAGTGAAGGTTCTGGCGATTCTTTGCAGGTGCACAGGCTCTATAAAAATGTTCACCGTATGCAGATGCATGAAGACCACAAAGCGTTAGACGCAGCTTAATTAGTTTAAAAAAACACTTTTAAGGCTCATTTTTGTACGGCATGGCTCAGATTGAATTATTTATTTTGATTGCATGATGAAATTGAACTTAAACATGAAGAATATTGCATCTGTGGCCTCAACAAAATAAACATAATTTCTTTGAACAGTCAATGAATACACTATCCATAGTAAGCATAATGTCCAATAGATTGTTCAGGGTCAGTTATAGATTTAATATTCATACTCCTCTAATTCCCCTAAATCAATTTGATCCGAGATATTTGTATCATTTGAGCCATACAACATGAAAATCAACCTTCAGGCGGTTTCTTTCTTTACCCTTTAACCTTTTCCCACATCTATACAACAAATCTGCAGCAGACCTCTTTGAAAACATCTGGTCAAAAATACGAAAACTCTATAAATTAACCCTTTCCCTCATACGACAATTCTGCAGCAGACGACTTTGAACGTAATTTGTCAAAAAATAGAATATCTCTATAATTGAATGGATAACCTATGACTAAAAGTGGAAAACATTGTGTCAAAAGGAGAAATTGCTCGTTTTGTCTGTATGTTTTCAAAAAGCTGTCTGCTGCAAAGGCGTCAGAAAGCGTCTGTATGAGGAAAAGGGTTAACCTTTTCCCACATGTATGCAACAAATCTGTAGCAGACCACTTTGAAAATATCTGGTCAAAAATACGATAACTCTATAAATTAAAGACCAATTATTGAAATAGTGAACGACATTGTGATAAAAGGAGAAATTGCCCGTTTGGAGCCATTTCTCCTTTAACCACAATGTTTTCATAAATCGTCTGCTGCAGAGGCGTCAGAAAGCGTCTACATGTGGGAAAGGATTAATGCTTGGATTGATTGATTGAGGGTTTAACGCCGTTTTTAACAATTTCTCAGTTATATCACGGCGGCCAGTTCACCTACTCATGCATTTCCTGGTTTTTCTCAGACCAGTACTCCACACAACAATCTTCCCAAGCAACTGGCTGCTTTTCCACATAGACTTAACCCATTGGTGGAAGATTAATGCTTGGAGATATGTTTTGAGATATCTGCATCAGACAGTTAATGCCACAATATCTATTAAATTATATAATTTGTATAGATATTTTCCATTGTTTGCCTATAGATGAATTCAAAGTTTGTCTGCTGCAGAGTTGTTGTATCAGGTAAAGGGTAAATGATGACTGGGATCAGACTACATACTGATACAGTCTTCAACCAATATTAGGAAGCTTCAAGAAAACTTTGCATGAATTGATGGTGAATACAGAGGACAACGATCAGACTGTAATAACAAGGCACTCTGACCTTGGTTGTCACAAATGGCTATATTCCAAATGCCTGTTTTCCTATTTAGCGTCTCAATGTTACCTACATGTCTCTCCCAATAGATTTCTAAATATTGATAACCAGGTGATGAATCTATCAGCTGAGCACACATTTCTATCATATAAGGTTTCCACCATCTGTGAAGGTCTTAAACAGCCTTAGTACACTTTGAAAATGTCTAGGCAAAGTATGGAAAATGTGCATATAAGCACACTTTACCCTAACTTTCCCACATATAACAACTCTGCAAAGAACAGACAACTTTGAAAATGTCTAGGCAAAATATGGGTAATGTCTCAAAGGAAAAATTGCTAATGATAAGCAATTTCTCCTTTTCCTCAATGTCTTGATTCAATATTTCAACTTTCATTTGAAGAGATTTTCCAAATGATTGCCTGGAGCTATTTAGTCATCTGCTGCAGATTTAATGGAGGTGGGAAAGGGTTGCTATGAAGCCTAATAACAGATGAGCTTCCTCCCTGATCTAACTGAAAATATGTATAGTCAAACTTGTCTTAGGCAGCCATCCAGGGGAGAGTAAACAATTGGCTGCTTTACACAGCTAGGTGACTGCTTTATACAAGTCAAATAAAGAAGAATACGTTGTTTAGGTTAATCTTTAAGTGGCTATTTAAGATAATTTTGTTGCTTAACTAGTGTGACTACTAATACAAGATTGACCGTATTTCATAATCATGTATTTTAAACCCTGTTACGTTGAGAAAGAAATTCAGACATGCTCCACAATTAACTTTATTGGAGCGTTTTATGGCAAGTGTAAAGATGGACCAGTGAAGGCCTGTGATTTGGTTCAAATGCAAAATATTTCAAAATTTCTTTCAACCTTTTGCCGGTCAGAAATGCCCTGGAGAGTGTCACATCTAAACTCCTCTGTAACTATTGGAAGAACAAGAGTTGTCGGAGGACAATATAGCTCGCCTATCAGGGCCATCGTCTATCAGGGCCTACTACAGTATAGCATTATGTAAAGTCACACAGTATCACCTATTGCAAGATAAAACACCTTTTCAATACTTGCATGAAAATGTTAACCAAGTCCATACAGGCCCTTATGGGCCTTTTAAATCTGTAAATTTGTTTACATACGATAAGCAACAGCATACACAGTGTCTGAGAAAAGGCTTTGCACGCAAAGGTTTGACCAAAATTCTAAGTCAAAAAGGGGGCACAATTCAGTCAAAATCCATTCCAGAGTTATGGGACTTGACATACAAGGTCATCTAATGACCCTGAATAAATGTGTGTGAAGTTTCAAAGCAACAGCATACACAGTGTCTGAGAAAAGGCCTTGCATGCAAAGGTTTGACCAAAATTCTAAGTCCAAAACGGGGCCCAATTCAGTCAAAATCCATTCCAGAGTTATGGGACTTGACATACAAGGTCACCTAATGACCCTGAATAAGTGTGTGAAGTTTCAAAGCAACAGCATACACAGTGTCTGAGAAAAGGCCTTGCACGCAAAGGTTTGACCAAAGTGTGTGAAGTTTCAAAGCAACAGCATACACAGTGTCTGAGAAAAGGCCTTGCACGCAAAGGTTTGACCAAGCTGGCAACGCGTACCCCAACACGGACGCGGGGGAGACTACATAAGCTCCCCAATTTCTTCGAATAGGCGAGCTAAAAAGGGAAAATCCGTTCATATCATGTAGCAATTTCAACTAAACTATATTCCAAGTAATGCCTATCAACTACCTAATGCAATCATTTGTTGAAACCTTTCTCATGTGAAGACGAAATTAGATGCATCTCCAGCATATGCATTTTCAAAACATTGTTCATGATGAGCAATTTCCCCTTTTCAAACAATGTTTTCTTATCCCTTCTAAATTATTGACAATTGTTACATATAATTGCTTAGATGTTGTTGTTTTTTAAAACATTCTCTGCTGCAGATTCATTGTATTTGATTGTATGTGGGAAAGTGTAAACTACATATACTGAATATAGGATGGTACATGTACTGGGAATTGGAAATTTTGTGGCAAGAAGTACTTCTCTATTTTGAGAACTATCTTGTTTATCAAACTTTCCATATATAGACTTGTTTACATTGACTGCAAATTAAGGTTAACGTTAAGCATAGCACAACAAAAGGGCCGTGTAGCAGTAACATTTCTTCAAAATAATCTAAAAATCAGATGAGCAGTTTGAGGAAAAGAATTTTAAAATGTTGTCATTATGCTGCCTAGTGTTACATGACTTGAAGACTTTTTTTAAAAAGGATCACCAAGGGAACATTTGAGCTAATTATCTAGAAATTAGAAAAAACAGTATAATTGTTTATTGTCATTTTACTCCCTTTCTGATGCCACAACAACCAGAGTTCTACAAAGAATACAATTTTTAGAAACAAATATAAACAAGCCCAAATCCTTTTCAGTTTGGTTGATTGGCCCAGTGGTTACGTTGATTGATTGATTGATTGAGGTTTAACACTGTTTTTAACAATTTCTCAGTTATATCACGGCGGCCAGTTCACCTACTCATGTGTTTCCTGGTTTTCTCACACCAGTACTCCACACAACAATCTTCCCAAGCAACTGGCTGCTTTTCCACATAGACTTAGCCCATTGGTGGAAGACGAATGACGCATGTCGCATTGACTTTTGTCAATCGTCGGAAAGAAAGTTGGCCGAGCCGGGACAGTGGTTACGTAAGGAGAAGGATGTTGTTCAAGAAATTGTTAATTTCGAAGAACAACCAGATATTTAGCTGCTTCTCCTTTTCTTTATTAGACCTTCTTGATTCTTAATTGGTTAGTTGTATAATAATGTGTCTAACTTATTGTATGCAATCTATAATATTACTGATTTAATTTCATGTATATAATCATACCATTTTCCCAAATTCCTGATGATTTTATTCAATTAAAGTCAAACTGATAGGGATAGATAGTACAAACGATTTAATACAATGCATGATGTCCACGCCATGTCATAAATAGATCCATTTGTTGATTATCTATAGTTAAATGCCTTTGTTGGTTATGTAATTAAGGCTAAATTACGTATCGGATTTCTTATTTAACCCTTTCCCACAAAGAACAAATCTGCAGCAGAAGACTATGAAAATGTCTATTCAAAAAATGGAAAATCTCTATATCGAAGGTATAATTACAGAAAACAATTTCTCCTTTTTGTCAAAACGTTTTCGAAAGTCGTCTGCTGCAGTTGTGTCAAAATGCATCTACAGGTGAGAAAGGGTTAACACAATTTGGATAAGCCAATCAATTCATGGATTGGATGTTGAACAAATAAATCTGTTTGGTTGAGAGGAAAGTTAAAAGTAGAACTTGAACAGAAAAAATGTCAATTTTATGATATTTTAACTATATTTGGTAAAGAGTTAAATACCATGAAGACTCCTTTTCTCTTGCAGTAGCCATATTGCCATCAGAATGATCAAACCTTTCCCCATGTGGATTTACACACAATTCAATCAAATTTTAAGGTAGTCAGGGGAATACAGTTAATTTGTCACGATATTGTCTTTCCTGTCTTCACCATGCTGTGTAGGGTATTTATTTGCACTATAATGCTTAATGGAACCAATATAAATTAAAGATTATCTATTGCAAAGGATCATTATTATAATATATGTATATATTTATTCAATTTGAACGTAAATCTATCTTGTATTTGTGCCAAAATACGGGTCAAATAAGCCATGCAATGTAAATACAGACCGTTGCTATTTTGGAAAGAGAGCAGATCCAGATCACCCAGTCCTGTGCAACCATTTAATCTAATCAAGATTATTATTTTGATAATTAACAAATAATTTAAACATTCTTAAAGATTTTGTTGAAGTGTTATAGCAACAAGAAAACATAATTGCTATTATTTTTTTAAAAACATTTGAATGTTTCTTTTTAGTTGACATGGCTCATATTATATTACTACAGTGTATTAGATGAGCAACCAGTGTATTGTTAGTAGGCTGGTTACTATTGATATTGTAGATTCATTAATGTACAACAATTCTACTGCAGACAAATATAGTCAAAAACTTGTAAGCCCTCTTTAGATGAAAGAACAGAAACTGTTATTCAATGAAGCTGAAAACATTGTGGCAAAAAGAGAAATTGCTCATTTGAGCCATTTGCTACAATGTTTTTAAAAATTGTCTGCTGCAGGTGTTAGAAAGTGTCTGTATGTGGGAAAGGGTTAACTAAGGTTTACAACCATGCACTCTGATCAACGCAATATTCTTTAAGCCCTTTCCCACTCACAGCAAATCTGCAGCAGATGACTTTAACCCTTTCCCTCATATGATAATTATGCAGCAGACGACTTTGAACATATTTTGTCAAAAAATAGAAAATCTCTATAATTGAATGGATGACTTAATTATGACTAAAAGAGTCTTCTGCTGCAGAGGCTTCAGAAAGCATCTATATGAGGGAAAGGGTTAAAGGTTATAAGGCCAAAATGCTGAAAATACTCCATAAAATGAAAGCATATGACTATGAGCCAAATTTTCTTTTGCTTCAATGTTTTCAATAGTCATCTGCTGCATAATTATGTATCAAACAGTATCTGCCTATGGGAATAGGTTATTGTTAAACATTATGACTCGAGGTCAACTATATCAGTTGCATGACACGAAAGGTCAATATCAATTTTCATGCCATAGGCAATAACTATATTAATTAGATGTCCAAAATTATACGCCAGGTTATCAGCAGCATATTGTAATTATCATCCCATACAGTTTCGTGACTGTACTGGTCAATCACTTAATGAGATATGCACAGCACACAGTTTCCATTGTAGTTGACATTCTCATAGTTGTCAGTCAAATCATGGGTGTCAGAAACGGGGCAAAACGGCACAGCCAAAACGTGACATGATGACAGGGACATAGCCCTGTATCTAGTCATACTTAAGGTACTAAAATTATACAACTATACACATTGTAGTTGACAATCCCATACAGGTTCATGACTGTACTAGTCAATCACTTGTTGAGATACGCACAGCATACAGCAAGAGCCCTGTATCTAGTCCTACTAGGTACTAAAATCATACTCCAGGTACACAACTACATGTTGTGATAAACATTCCCGTAATGTTTCCTGACTTTAGGTCAACCTTTTTTCTGGTGATAGCTGTTTAACCTCAGTATTGAGCTAGATGTTAAACAAATGATCTAGATTGTAGACCAATCAAATGTTGTATTTAATGAATAATGTCAAGGAAATAAAGGAAATGAAATGTTTTGATTGGTTCATAGTTAAGTTGGTGATCCTACAAGAGGCACTATTAAATAAGATGAAGTTTTAAAATTAAATGTTCTGCATACTAACTTTTATTTGTTTTCCTGAAGAAATAAATTTCAGCAAAAAAAATCAGTGAAAACGTATGAAATATAATATTTAAGAGCAAAGTATTAATTATTTTTGAGACATGATAAGTTTTCAGTTACTTATCGTCAATTGAAACATATACACCTCTTGGGAGCCTCGCGTAATCTCCAGTCATGTGGCGTATTCTTGGCCTTGATAATCTATTTATAGAAACTGAAGCTTGATGGAGATGGCCGATTAGCCTTTGGTAAACACATAGATTATTGGGCAAATTTTATAATTCATGGGAAATTACTGATGGGAAATTACTGATTGTTTTGATTATTAACAATTATTTACATATTGACGATAAATGCGCTTTCCTTGTTCAGAATAATCTCTTTGTTAAAGAAGAAGAAAGAAAATAGTTTAGAATAATATGCGCATGTTCCATTTCTTAGTGTTTTCTCATATTGATCACCGTTTATCTTTTTTAAAGATATTTCTTGTTTTATCTCATGTATGACTTTTATTGATTGATTGAGGGTTTAACGCCATTTTTAACAATTTCTCAGTCATATCACGGCGGCCAGTTCACCTACTCATGTGTTTCCTGGTTTTCTCACACCAGTACTCTACACAACGATCTTCCCAAGCAACTGGCTGCTTTTCCACATAGGCTTAGCCCATTGGTGGAAGACGAATGACACATACATGTTGCAGTGACTTTCGTCAATTGTCGGAAAGAAAGTTGGCCGAGGCGGGATTCAAACTCACAACCCCTGGATTGTCAGCCCGCGTCGTTACCGACTGAGCTACCGGGACTCGACCTCATGTATGACACATAATACTTGGTGAATCTAAATGCAAGAATGCCAGCCTCAACCTTACAAAGATGGGTGCATAACAAATTATTTGTGGCACAAAGTGTGACACTATAAGAATGAATGTATATTGTTTTATGGCGCATCGACAGCTAAGGTCATTTAGCGCGCAATTAAATTTAATTATTCATGATCCCTGGGTAAACAAACCAGTACTAGGCTAGAAAATGTGCCTTGCCCAAGGGCACTCCACCATGACCCTAGTGCCGCGACTGGGGATCGAACCCGGGACACCCGGTTTCGAAATCCCTGACGCTAACCACTCGACCACAGCGGATTCCTGTGACACTATAAGAGACATGTATTTAGATACATTATGCTCCTAAACTTATGAATTGCCATGTAATATGAAAAACATTTTTGTCTAAAGAACCTTGAATTAACCCTTTCCTACATATAGACACTTTCTGACACCTATGCAGTGGACGACTTTTGAAAACACTGTGTCAAAAGAAGAAATTGCTCAAGCAATCTTTTCAGTGATTATACCTACATTTATAGAGCTTTTCGGTGTGTTTGCCTAGATCATAACTTTCTAAGTAATCTGTTGCAGATTTTTTGTATTTGGGAAATGGTTAAGAATTGCAATGGAATAGGAAAATATTTTTGTCTAAAAAAATTGACCATGACTTTTAAAGTGACCTTCAAACTTTGAGCCCAATAATTGAATCTGATGCATGACAAAAAACATCATTCTGTCGAAGATTATATGTAAATGCATTAATAAATGTAGGAATTTCTAAAAGGGCACTGACTCAACTGTTCAATATAAGACAGCCAGACAACAGACATATTTTTTCTTCAGGGCTACTGTGGGCCAAGTTTTGGGAGCATACTCTGATAATATTTTTACAATTCTACCCTTTCTGCGAATTTAATTTGTAAAAGTGTATCCAGCAAACTTTCTGAACAGAAACAATATGGATTAACCCTTTCCCACATACAACAATTCTGCAGCAGAAGACTGAAAATATCTTGATCAAATTATGATAAACCTCTATAAATGTATAAATGAAAGTTTAATCATTTTATAGAATTGAAATCGTGGCAAAGAGAGAAATTGCACATTATGGGCAGGCATATGCTCTTCATATGATGTAAACTTCAGAGGTGCCAGAAAGTGTCTGTCCTACGGGAAGGTGTGTTTTTCAAATCAACACCTAAAAACAAACTGCAGTGTGTTGTTGTTTACATGGTCTATGAGAGTTTCCATTGTACCAATTAGTTGGATATATTTACCTATGCCCTGATGTACAAGATTTCAATTCTATCTTGGTGACAATTAAACATCACATACAATATGAATACATCTATATAGGCTAGCTAACAGTGAAGGACAACATAAGAGACTTAATTGGAATTAGACATAATTTATAAAAACACAATTGATAACATGGGAACGAATATCTGAATATTCGAGTTCTTATCGTATGTAACCAGACATCATCTTGACGACCGTTTTGTTCAATATATTTTAATCAACACACATATTTAAACGGTGACAGTCTGCATAATAATTACGAAATGAAAGTCAAATTCCGTAAAACCCTCCCAGCTTAACCAAAACATAGTCGATGTTTACATCATAGACAGCTTTTGCAATAATTGAATAAATCATATTTAACATTGCATTACGTCTCAAAAGTAATCAGCTTTCCTCTTTACTTCTTTAAAATCGAATTCACATCAGTGAACAAATTAAATCTTCCGCCATTTTGTTCTCTTCCAACATGCGGTTAAATTGACTAGACAAAATCGGTAAAAAAATAAATGAAATATCACCCAACTCCCTATGCTTTTTGTATGAATAAGATATATAATTATTTCGTTAATTATTTGATTAGGTTAAATATTAAATTCGATAAATGTTGCGATTCGGTTTATCGTTTCTAGGGGAATTTTATTCTTGATTTACAACTTGAAATTTAAATATATATCTGTTGAGAAAAAAAAAAAGCGTAAGTTCAGTTGAAAACATGCAATATATACGTAAACAATAGCTTTTACTTATACTTGAAAAATAACCATTATTTGAAAAGGGAAATGGAAAAGTACCAGTATTCGGATAAACATGAAATCGAATACCGATTTTTTATTCGAAAAACGAATATTCGAATATATTCGAATAAGTAAAACTAATATTCGAATATCGTTTTCAGTATTCGTTCCCATCCCCAATATATATCAATGCAATGCTTTAGTTGCCAAAAAACGCAACAGTTTCATATCGAATATTAGCAGTATTTGTATTACAACTAAATAATATAATACAACAAACGTTAACCCTTTCCTTAATAAAAATCTGCAGCAGACAACTTTAACCACATCTAGGCAAACAAATGGAAATTCTCGTTAAATGAAAGATTAATCAAAGCGCCGAAGGCACCGTAGTGGTGATTGTGTAGAAAATCCTGCAAAGTAACAAGCAGTATCTCGGTATAGATAATAAATAAATTATTTACGCAACACAAATCTAAATAATTGCTCTATGTACTTTTTATTTGCTTTTGAGTACTCATCATTTTTAAAAAGAATTGCTTTTTTTGACGATTCTTTTGCTTTTTTAAGCATTTCCCTCATACGACAATTTTGCAGCAGATGACTGAACATATAAAAAATCTCTATAATTGAACGGATAAACTATAACTAAAAGTGGAAAACATTGTGTCAAAAGGAGAAATTGCTCGTTCTGAGCAATTTCTTCTTTTGTCACTATGTTTTCAAAAAGCAGTCTGCTGCAGAGGCTTCAGAAAGCGCCTATATGAGGGAAAGGGTTAATTAAGCAAATAAGCTACTTATCTGTAGCCTCGTCAATTACGGTAACATGTCAGTTCTCATAGAGGAAATTCAATATTCTTCCATTTCAAACACAGCCATAACATAGAGAGCAAACAATAACTAAGTTGCAGGATGAAAAGAAGTTGGTATTCACAGTGAATCACTGAAACATACTAGGTTATTTGCGAAATAAGTTTTCTGTTTCATGTCTATTGAACACAACAATATCATATCAAATATGTAAATGGCTAAATAACAGTTTCTTAAATATGTTGCAAAGTTCAAGCAATGAGTGCTGTTTGTAAATAGAAAATAGATCAGAGTATCATATCAATAAGCTGTCTGACAAGTCTGATGAACAGGTTAATACCTATCCCACATACAACCAATCCTCATTTGTTGGATGATGGTACACCATATAAAGCCAATTTTGGAAGGTGTCATAAATTACGCAATACAAAATAAACAAGAGAGCCATGATGGCCCTCACTTTGTTCATAGGTGAGCTTATAAATAACTTTTCAAAATATTCTATAACTAATAATATAATACAAAAGTTACTGCGAGAGGCAGCAATTGAATGTTAGCGTGGGAATCAGCATTTTATGGCTTAAGAAATACTGTTTGATTCGAAAAACACGAAATCTGCTTTTAAATATATGATATAATAGTTTTTTAGTTAAATACGTAAACGAAAACAAAAATACCTTTTCCCAAAGTGTTGACCTTGATCTCCCAAAATTATTGTAAACATTTGTCTGCGCATGCGTTCCTTTTTTTTCTCCTTAATATATTCTTAAAATTGCAATATTTAGCACAATAACTTCACATTTATGAAAATATTCTCATTTTCCTGTTATTTAAACCCTGGTGGTTCCCAGTGATGGTACATAGAATCCGCTCTGGTATACTTTGTGTTCAATTGTGTGACTTCGGGTCAAATTTAAGAGAAAAGAAGGAGAAATGTAACGGGAACGGGGTATAGGTATAAATATCACTTCTATAGCCTTGCTGTGGAAGCCAGCTTTCATAGCGACGTTGGTAGAGTGGTTGACCTTTTCGTAAAGTTAAGCAACGTTCATCAAGGTTAGCGCCTGGATGGCTTAACGCCGGTACAGGTTACACTATGGTTTTAATTTACATTTTAATTATAAACAAGAGGCCCTCATGGGCCTATGCTCTACTGGGATGGTTCTTTGGTAATTTTCAATCCAGAGCATGTATGTATGGGGAAGATCAGATAATAAATGGAGGCTCTATCGTGTTCACAAGCTGTATTATAGCAATTTTGACAACTTCAAGGGCCATAATCCAGTCATGCAAGGGCACTTCTGGCTGGTTTTCGAAAGGAACTGAGCTCTCATCAATATTTAACTACTATCTAAGTTTGGTGAAGATCAGATAGTAAATGGAGCCTCTATTGTGTTCACAAGCTCTATTATAGCAATTTTGGCAAATTCAAGGGCCATAATCTAGCCTTGCATGGGTGGATCTGGCTGGTTTGCAAAAGGAACCAAGCTCTCATCAATATTTAACTACTATCTAAGTTTGGTGAAGATCAAGATAGTAAATGGAGTAAAGCCGGATCTGGCTGGTTTGCGAAAGGAGCTCGGTTGGATATCTAACTACTGTATAAGTTTGATTGAGATACATCAAAACTGAAGACTGTATCGTGTTCACAAGCAATTGTTTACAGACGCACGGACGACGGACACCACACCACGGCATAAGCTCTTCTGTTCTCTGACCAGTAGGGCTAAAAAACAACTCGCATATAAATAGACTGGTTCACTAATCTTAATCTTCTATTGCAAATTCAAACTCAAACCAGTCTAGTGACGAACTGCTACAGAAATATTTGAGAGCCGACGGTAAAATACGGCGCATGCGCAAGCCCATTGCACCAGTGGTAGTTCTAAACACAACCAAGATATGCACTTGTGCTGATGCAACCGCGCGATAAGATTTTCCCCACATAATGTATCAAATCTTCAGGTCTCTGTTTTTGCCAGCAACTATAACTTAAATAATATATATCGGATTTCATTTTGTTTATAATGCATCATGATGATTAGCAGCTTGAGTTTGGAATGAAAACATACAGGTAATAACTCCACAATGTCGGCAGTATATCCTCAATGCCAACAAATGGACCTCTGTATATGACTTTTTTCCACATACAACCAACTTGCAGCAGATGACTTTAAAAACATAGATAAACTAGAATGGAGTGCTCCCCGGAGCACGTGTGTCACCTGCTGGGGCCTTGTTAATTTTTGACAGAAAAGGGGCAATAACTCTGATATAAAAATATTTGGATATCCCCCTTTTGTGAACCAATCACAAATATTGATATAAAGATTCGTCAGAAGTTTCAATCCAATCCTTTGAGTAGAAAAAAAGTAATTTGAAAAAGTAATTAGAAAATTTAAATTTTTTGACATAAAAGGGGCAATAACTCTGATATAAAAATATTTGGATTATCCCCCTTTTGTGAACCAATCACACACATTGATACAAACGTTTGTCAGAAGTTTAAATGTAATCCTTTGAGTAGAAATAAAGTTATTTGAAAACGTGACGAAAAAGTGTGACGACAGACAGACAGACAGATGCTGGACAAAAATAAAAGTAATCCTTAAGTGCCTACCATGCTACGCAGGTGACACAAAAATATGGAAAATATCTATGAAAGTATTTAATTATTTCACAGAATGAAAACATTGTGTCAAAAGGAGAAAATGCTAATCATGAGTAATTTCATTTCACCCCAAGTTTTCAAAAGTGATCTGCTGCAGATGCATCAAATGTTTGCTTGTGGGAAAGGCTCAATCAAGAACACAAAATAAACATGTGAGATATATTATTTAACCTGTTTTTAAAAAGGTTGAAAATGTGTCCCTGTTATTTCTTGAAAGCCAGTTTGCAGAACCGAGAAAAAGCGAGATTGCTTTAAATCTTACTGGCTGGCAGCATGACAAGTCATTAAAATATCTCTACCATACTTTATAACACAAACAATTACAAGGTATCAAATAAGACAGACCTTTGTCGAAATATGCTTCATTGCTCAGTTGTATCAAGATTACTGAAGTTGTTAGCACGTTAATTTTAAATTAAATATTTTTTCACTGCAAATTGGAATTTCCTCCTTGTTCCTTTAATCATGGAGAATTATATGACCTTGATACCTTTACAATTAAGATAGACCAGTTATAGACAGAAGCGATGTTGATACTAAAGCTTGCATTTCAAAGCATTAGGATGTGTGCCATTTATTTGCATGCAGCCAGATCAACACAAATAACATGATGCATAGATTACCCTATATCATGCCATTTGTCATGCATAAGTTATGATCTGTTCACAAAATGGTGGGAACATTATAGTGACTAGTGAAGTAGTTATATAGTCAAACACAGGACTGCGGCTTCCATATTTTACACTGATAATACATGTCATACATATAATACATATAGCATAGTATTTTGTCTGGCAGTCCCTGACAGCAAGGCTCTCAGACTGACCAGCAGCTCCTCAACCTAGAAGCCAAGTTGCCCGACTGAATATATATTCCAGTTTTATATGTAGTATAGTCTTTGCATGTTACATCAGAACATATGTGTATTACTGGACAGTTAACTAATGTCACATTTGCCGCGGCGGCCTTGTGGTAAACAATATCAACGGCCAATAGCAATTATAGGGCCCCCACAGCATTCCCACGATCACATACTGCAGCAGTCACATAATTATATTAGGGTAGCAGCACGGCATATTTTGACTTTGTTGAGACAGAAAACCTGCGGCTGCTGTACGGCCTTTGAAGTGATGATGCACGGTCGCCCAAGGGTGTCCCTGTGGCGGCCTTAATTTTTTGACAATCTATATGCCAGATATGAATAATAATATACGTATGAAAATTAATGGTATATATATCACGGTGCAGACTGCCAAGGGGGGCCATACGGATGGCCTGCTGTAAGTGTACGGGTGCCATGTGTGGGCCTTGCGTTGCCCGCAGGGTGTGCCACATACCTTAAGGCCATCGTACAGGCACCGTAGGGTCACCTTAAGGCATACGTACTTCCTCATAATTGACAACATTGATAAATTATGAACCATGGGTCATTATTTCATACTGTGTGCACACATTATATGGAACCTAGTCCCTGCATGACAATAACCTGACATGCCTGCCACTAGGCCAAATGGACATGCTTGGCACACTCTGTCATTAAAGGGTTGTGAATATATTGTATACAATTCATGAACAGGCACACACTTTTTCCTCTAGCATGCTGCTCCAAGAGCAGTCCAACTAGTACTTTACTTATTGGTACACGAAATTGCAAGCAATGGTGTAAACCATTTTGTGTGAAATTGTCAACTCACTTACAATAATATGTGAGCTTCAGCATTTACAGGATTTGGACATCTCTGTAACAGATTGCTTTCAAATGTATAATGTGGAGAAAAAGAGCAATATTTTTAATTCTGTATCAGTATACCTCCAATTTTTTTCTGAATTTTCCTTATCGCCTCAGATGTTTTCAAAGCAGAAGACTAAAAATGTCATGTCAGGTAAATAGGAAATTAGCATAGGATGCACTTTTTCTTATAAATGATAGTATGTATAGAATAAAGGATCAACAACCTTCTAACAGGTATACCAGTTCTTATATCTCAAATACTGAAGCAAAGGGTAGGGTATCTTTTGATCCTTTAGAACTGACGTAATTTTCAATTTTATATCCTCCTCAATAGACTAATTTAGAACCAGTTATAGCAAAAAGTGAACACGAGATCCAAATCTCAGTTTCTTTGGGAATATTGTAATCCAATTATGTCTCAAAGTTCACCTTGTTTAATTCCTAAAATAAATAAATAAGATAATCAATGGAGAAGTCTACAGTATTTAAAGACTACCTATATATGCAACAAATACCTATACTAAGAGCTACACATTAATTATTTATTGACAGGCCTGGTACAATAAAGTGTGTCTTATGGTGACAATAGATACTGATTTACAGAATCATTCCCTCAACCTTTCCCACATATACCAAATCTGCAGCAGACACTGTTGAAAGATTTTTATTTAGTCAAAAGTATGGAAACTCTCTATAAATGAAAGAACAATTATTGAATAAAGTTGAGAGCATTCTGGAAAAGTAAAATTGCTTATTTCAAGGAATTTCATCATTTGCCACAATGTTTTCAAAATTTGTCTGCTGTAGAGGCGTCAGAAAGCGTCTGAAAGGCTGATCAATGTAAACCTCTTTTAAGATAGAGTTGAGATCAGGAGAGGGGGAAAACATGGAACATTTTGAATAACTACGTCTGATATTGAAAGTTACTTCATAAACAAAGTGTGAAAAGGAAAAAAAAACTATTTATGGTGGATTCAGAAGTGTCTGCTTAAGATGTTTATCCCTTTCCCACTTGCAGATGCATTTTGATGTAACTGCAACAAATGACGTTCGAAAAAAATGCGGCATAAGTAGAAATTGCAAAATATGTCATATTGTCATTAATCTTATTTCATAGTCATACTTTTCCATCTACAGATATTTCTGTATTTTTGCCTGGATGATTTTGAAAGCATCTGCTGCAGATTTGTTGTTAATGTTGAAAAGTGTACAAGTCATCTGAAAGGGTAAAGATAAACTTCCAACACATGCACAAAATAAATAAATGTTCACCTAAAAATAAAATAGCATACCTCAAAAGCATCTGCTTCAGAGGTGCAAAAACTCTTTCCCACATGCAGATGCATTTTGACGCATGTTCAGCAGAAGGCTTGAAAACATTGTGGCGTAAGAACAAATTGTAAAATAACATTCTGTATTTTTGCCTGAATGTTTTTTAATGTGTCTGTCTGTTGCGTATTTTAATGTGTCTGTTGCATATTTAATGTATGTTGGAAAGTGTTCAAGTCATTCGTTTTATATCAGAGATAGGGTTAAAAATGTATGGTTTTGGAGACTAGTTCTATTTTCTTATTGTTGAGATAGCTGCGCTTGGATAATATTGGGGGGGTTTGAGAGGGGTCTTTCAATTCAGGGGTGTATTGAGATCCAACCAGGACCAGCCATTCATTTGTTTTGATGATACAAAAGTCATATTAAATGACAAACGTTATTGGTCTACTACCATTGTGTAAATAGTCTGTGTGTAGCCAGTTACCTGGGAAGAATAATGTGTGGACTAGTACTGGTTTGTTTACCAAGGGATCATGAATAAGTGAGCTGTGGCCGTAATGTAACTGAAATAATGTTGAAAACAGCGTGAACCCCAAATAAAACAAATAAACTCAAATCTATCAAACAATCAATTTTCACATAATCAACTAAGTGAGAAAATGTAAACTGATGCAAAGTTAAGAGCAGATGGGAACTTTGGTAATTTGTCAGAGAGATTATGGTTGATAAGAATTGTTTGCTTCAAAGTAGATAGAATGAATTAAGTGCAATGTCTTACACCATAAACTATAGTTATTCCAAGAATAAAAACGTTTCTGCCCTGTTACCAATGCTTATGTAATTTTCAACAAGACTTATTTACATTAACTAGAAAATTGTTCAAAAAGGAGAATTACTTATCATAAGCATGTTCTCCATTTTGCCAACAATTTAATGTTTTCAAAAGTCTACTGCAGATGCATCCGAAAATGCATATTCATGCATAAAAGGAAAAGAATCTTGATAAAATTCAGTGCAAGTTGAGTGAAAATATTGTAGGAAACAGAGAAATTGCTTATTATGAGAAATGTTTCCTCTTTCAATACTGATTTAAAATAAGTTTGTTGCGACTTGTCATCAATGGTTGCCTGTATCACATAATGATTGGTGAAATGTAATAAAGGGAGAAACAAAATCCTCTTATTACTAAGTTATATTTTTGTTTAAATCAAATGTAATCTGATGACTCAATACTGATGATAATTCTAGTAAATACCTGTAAGTTATAAGATAAAGCAGGTATAATTAACTGAAGGTATAAAACGTAAGCCAAGTGCTTTTTAAAAACATCTCTGACATGGAATTAAGTGTGACTTAAGCATACAAATTCTTTAATGACCCAGTGAATACTTCAAACCTTTATACAAAAGTTTTAAAAGTCGGATTGACACTTTGGGATAATAATTATGCAGATTTTGCCAAAACTAAACGACATCAAGGATCTCTCAGTTCTAAAAGGGGAGTTTGTTTGTTTGTTTGTTTGGAGTTTAACGCCGCTTTCAACAGCTTTGGTCATATCACGGCGGTCAGTGCACCTACCCATGTTTTCCTGGCTTTCCCACACCAGTACTTACACAACATTCTTTCGAAGCCACTGACTACTTTCTCACATAGATCAGAGGTGAGAGGCAATGGAAAACATCGCCCGAAAGAATGTCGCCGCAACCGGGTATCGAACCCGTGACCTCCAGATCACGAGTCAGATACGCTACCAATTGAGCTACCCGGCCGGGCTCTAAAAGGGGAGGATTTATTTCACCTTCAACCTCAAAGCAATGTAATCTTCATAAAAATTTAACTGTTGTTTAGTGCATTGTTGTTTAATTTTATACTGAACATAGTTAATACTTACATGAAACATCTTGTTTCATGTTTTAATAATAATTCTACTTTAATTCTTTCCCGCACAAACAGAATCTGATCAATGCTTTTTGACGCTCTTGAAGCAGGCAACTATTGAAAACCTTGTGATAAAAGGAGAAATTCTACTTTTGGTAAACTGTTTTCAACTCTATAAATTTATTATACTTTCATTAATAGAGATTGCAAAAAAAAATCCAAGTCGACTGCAAGATGTTTTCCAAGTTGTTTGCTCCAAAATTGCTTGTCTCTCATGTTTTTCCCAATACAACAAATCTGAATCAGCCGACTTTAACCCTTTCCCTCATACGACAATTCTGCAGCTGACGACTTTGGACTTATTTTATCAAAAAATAGAAAATCTCTTTAATTGAATGGATAACCTATGACTAAAAGTGGAAAACATTGTGACAAAAGGAGAAATTGCTTGTTTTGAGCAATTTCTTCTTTTGTCATTATGTTTTCAAAAAGGCGCAAATTAAAAAGATCAAATAACCAATTAACAGTACCAAAGCTACACGTAGATTGTTCATCTTTTTTATTTTTATTAAAAGAGTGAAAATTGTCTCAGAAAACAAGAATGTTCATAGAAACACAGGCATCACCTACCAATATGTCAGCAAGTGAAAACATGCCAGACAGCATGACAGTTGATGATGAAGGGATCCATGCATTTCTCCCTGCCATGAGAGGGGACAAAAACAGAAGTGAACTCTTGACAAAAATGACAACTTGAATACATTTAGTTACCAAACTATCATTGTAATCAATGCTTAGGACAGCCTCTTTCACCCCCCCCCCCCCCCCCCCCCCCCCCCCCCCCCCCCCCCCCCCCACTTATGGTGTAATGGACTCATCTTGTAAGAATGAAGTTAATTGTAAAAGAAGGTGTGATTTGGAAGGCAGAGAAATTGAGTGTTTATGGCTGGAAATATTTCCCAAAAACTCTAAAAGTTTTCTTATTGGTAATATATACAGAAATCCAAATGAAGCAGTAATATGGAATGAAATTTTTGAAAATCATCTTGAGAATGTTTTAAAAGAACAAAAAGAACTTTACCTTCTCGGAGACTTTAATAGAGATTTACTAAATTTACAAACCAAAACTGCATGGTTAGAATACATGGAACCTTTTGGTCTTTTTCAAAAAATTAATGTACCTACAAGGAAAACTTCAGTGTCTGCAACTTTAATAGATCACATCTATTGTAATGTTCATGCTAATATAAAATCAGTAGACGTCCCACAAATAGGACTGAGTGACCATTTCCCTGTGTTCCTAACACGAAAACCTAAAAGTTACACGCCCAAAAATTCACATCACACTATCTCATACAGATCATTTAAACATTTCAATGAAGAAAGTTTTATAAGTGATCTCCAGTCTGCACCATGGGATACAATTAAAATATTTGAAGATATAGATGATATTGTCGAGTCATGGTATTCGATTTTCTTACAAATTGTTGATTCACATATACCTATCAAACAGCATAGAGTTAAAAATAAACAACAGCCAAAATGGATTACACCAGAAATAATAGAATCTATCAAAACACGTGATAGATTTAAGTCTTTAAATACTGAAACAGAGTATAAGTATTGGAGAAATAAAGTAACTTATCTTATAAAAAAGTCGAAAAAAAACAAATATGAAGCATTTGTGACTGAAAATCAAAACAAACCAAATACTGTGTGGAAGTTGTTTAAGGAATTAAATGTGAATAAACAAAAAAGCAGCAATAACATTTTCAACCTGAAAATTGGAGAAAATGAAATTGAACATTCAAACGAAATTGCAGATGAGTTTAACAAATTTTTTGTATCTGTTGCTTCAAAGCTAAAAGAACCAGTTCAAAGTTCAAATTTTGAAAAACTTCAAACTTTCTGTAATGAGAAAATACCTGATAATACACAATTTAACTTTCCAGAAATTACAGTTGAGAAAGTATTAAAGTTTCTTGTAAATATAGATGTAACCAAATCTACTGGTTCTGATAATATTGGGCCTCGCTTACTTAAATTGTCAGCTAATTATATAGCAGATAGCATAACCTATATTTGCAATAAAAGCTTAAAATCCATATTTCCAGAAAAGTGGAAAGAGGGCAAGGTTACACCCTTGTATAAAAGTGGGGCCAAAGATGACATAAACAACTATAGACCCATTTCTGTGCTTCCAGTTATTTCTAAATTATTAGAAAAGCATGTCCATGACTCGTTAATGGATTATCTTTCTCATTTTAAATTACTTCATGAAACTCAATCTGGCTTTCGACCAGGCCACTCATGTGAAACTGCATTAGTGCGAATGATCAGCAAATGGCTAGAAGCTATAAATAAAGGCTCTTTAATAGGTGTAGTGATGGTGGATTTTCGAAAAGCGTTTGATTTAGTTGACCATGTAATTCTTTTGCAAAAGTTAAAAGTATATAAACTTTCAGATAGCTCACTATCATGGTTTTCTTCTTACTTAAACAATCGAAAACAGAAAGTGTCTCTTAACAATGTATTGTCAAATGATCAGACAGTGACTGATGGTGTGCCTCAAGGTTCAATTCTAGGCCCCCTTTTATTTCTTTTATTTATAAATGATTTACCACTTTACACACTTAATACTGAAACTGATTTGTATGCAGATGACACAACATTGTATCACATTAATAATACATTAACATCTATTGAAAATAATTTGCAAAATGCACTTAAATCATTATCAGATTGGTGTAGTTCAAATGGAATGTTAATAAATACCTCAAAGACAAAAGTAATGCTAATAACTACACAGCAGAAACGTACATCATTAAATGTTACAGAGATGAACTTGGATCTTAATGGTGAAAATTTGAGTATGATCTCTAAAGATAAAGTACTTGGTATATTTATTGACAACAACCTAACATGGAAAAACCACATAGAACATATATGTAGGAAAATCACATCAAATATTTGGCTTTTGTCTAGAATAAAACTATTTCTAAGTCTTGACCATAGGATTCAGTTCTATAAAGCTTATATTCAACCACACATAGATTACTGTAATGTTATATGGGGCGGAACATGTCAAAAAAATCTAAATAGACTACTTAGACTCCAAAAACGGGCTTGCAAAGTTATTCTAGATTATAATGTTGATAATGCATTAGACAGTATGCAAGATTTAAAATTATTAACAATATTTGACAGAGTATATCTCAGAAAAGCAAAATTTATGTATAAAATATCAAAATCTAAAACTCCATCTTATATAAGTGAAATGTTTAACTTAAGACAAGTAAATGAAAATACACCTATAACAAGATTATGTGCTAAGAACAATTTTTTAATACCTAAACCAAACAAAGAAATATTTAAACAAAGTTTAACATACTCTGGACCAATAATTTGGAATAATTTACCTACCAATATTAAAGAAAAAACTTCAACAATGGCCTTTCAAAGCAATCTAATTAGATTAATGAAAAATGTTTAATAGTTCTCATGCAGCGTTTTTCTGTATATATCTTATATTTTTTAATCTGTATATATTGCAATTTTTGCTAATTATCACCGTCAGTTTTCTATACATGTGTGTGAGATTGTCAAGTGCAATGCATGTGTGAGAGTAGATGAAGTGATATATTATTAAATGACGATTATGTTGATCTTAATGTAATTTGTAATGTACATTCTATTGTCATTTGATATTTCATATGGGTTTTTTGTAAATATTGTTAATAATAGAGGGCCATGTGGAAGATTAGTTTTAAACTAAATGTGTCACCCTCTTAAAATAAAGTCTCTTATCTTATCTTATCTTTTATCTTATCCTACTGTGTGCTTATGGAGAAACTCCCTACTCAATCAAATTTTAACTGAGATAAAAGATAAAAATAAAACCGAATTTTCTTTTCATCAGCACCACAAATTCTAATTGTGAGGGAGTTCCAGTATGATCTGCACTGGCTGCGAAAGCCTTACAGTTTGTTTTCGCAGAGCACTGCTTATACTAAGAGTTAACACTGTCAAAAGTAGTATTTCACAAGGCTGGGTCAAATGAAGAGGTTATTGGACAGAGCCCGGATATTCTTGAAGTGTCTAAAATTGCCTCTTCAGATGATGTGACATCTTAACTCTTTCCACACTTATTTTCGTCTGCAACATTTTTGAATAACATAATATTTCTTTTAAATAACGAGTAAATATTTGCTGTAATAAAACCTGAGTTTGGAGCTCAGATCAGGCTCCATGTTTTGTGGGGTCTGACCTGGATCTTAACTGTTTGCCTAGTTCATCAACTGTTGGTGACAATCGGCCCCTATAATGCAAAGAGTTAATAGCAAGCATATCAAGCTGAAAAAATACTTAGTAGAGGAATCTCCAGCTAAATATGTGTATAAAATTTTGATGTAGATTTGCTGAATAAGACAAATTTTATGACTAGTGTTTGCAGGAGTGTCTGAGCTGAAGAAGTGCCTGTGTTCAATAATAAAACATTCAGGTTTAATTATTAAAATGTGCATACATATTTTACCTGTTTTATCCCAATTAAATAATTTCCTACATCAATACGGGACAATTTGCGGGGTAATTTTGTCAGTAGAGTTAAATGAGCAACAAGGTTTTGTTTGTTTGGAGTTTAACGCCGCTTTTAACAGCTTTGGTCATATCACGGCAGTCAGTGCACCTACCCATGTTTTCCTGGCTTTCCCACACCAGTAACTTACACAACGAGCAACAAGGTAGTAAAAATTAACCTGTTCCCATTTGCAGACACAATTTGAAGCAGAGCAGGTGACTTTGCAAAACATTTATGACAAAGGAGAAATTGCTCAAATAAGCAAAATCTCTTTTTGCCACAGTATTTTCAATTTTACTCAATATCTATAATACTTTCATTTTATGAGAGTTTTAACATAATGTTTTGAACTCTATAGCATAATTTTGTTTCCATATTTTTGCCAAAATGTTTTCAAAGTTGTCAGTTGCAGGTTTGTTGTATTTAGGAAAGAGTCAAAGCTGCTTACAACAATAAAGCTATATAAGTTGCTATAAATCATTTTCATAAGTATATCTTCTTAATGTTATTGAACACACAATCTTTTACACTTCTATATTTGGGTATAGTAACTGGTTGTAAACAATACAATGTCCAGACACTGATCAATGATAACCAAGGATTATACTCAGACATCTAAAAATATAGGGGTGCATATATACTCATAATCCTATAATAGATCAGGGGTCAAAATAAGAAGAGGTTTATAGCTCTTTTCCCCAAAAAAACTTTTTTATTATCCAACCGAACCCTATGATCTGGGTACTGAAAAGAATCGTCTCAGTGAGACGATTCTTTTGAGTACCCACAACATAGGGTAAGGAGGGTCAAATAAGGATTTAAGAACATGCAAAACACCCCTCATCAAGAGCTCTGATAGATTATTATTTTGTTAGACAGAGCTGAGTCACTATGAGGGCAAAACATATTTATATAAACTGAAAATTGTCAAATGTGACCATATCTGTTTTATGGCAACAAGGACTTCTTTCCAATGACATTCTTATTTTCGATACTAGCAGATTAAGAATTCACATACACTTGCGGTTTATATGTGGTCACTGAAAAATAATGTGCTTTTTTAGTTCAAAATTTCAAAAAACTAAGTATATGAACCATCAAGAAGGCATTTCCAATTGTAATAGACCCAGATCAAGACCCAGATCAGCCTGATCTGGATATTTATTGGTTATCATCATTCACTCTCAAAAACGTTTAATATTTTTCTATATTTTGTCATTTAAGTAACCTATAACTGGTCATTAATTGCTTAATCCTTTCCCTCAAATAGACGCTTTCTGACGCCTCTGCAGCAGACGCCTTTTTGAAAACATAGTGACAAAAGAAGAAATTGCACAAAACGTGCAATTTCTCCTTTTGCCACAATGTTTTCCACTTTTAGTCATAGGTTATCCATTCAATTATGGAGATTTTCTATGTTTTGACAAAATATGTTCAACGTCGTCTGCTGCAGAATTGTCGTATGAGGGAAAGGGTTAAGTTAAGCTGAAATTTGAAACAAGCTTATTTAAGCTTTTACCACATGCTGATGCATTTTGACCCATCATCAGCATTAATTTGCCTTTTGAATAAATTGTAGCAAAAAGGGAAATTGCTCATGATGAGCAATTTCTTCTTTTGCCATGATGCTTTTGACTCTTATTTGATAATAATACTTAAATTTATAGAGATTTTCTATATTTTCGACTAATTTTTATCAAAATCATTTGAAGATAGATTTGTTGTATTTAGGAAACTTTTAGTCCTTTCAATGGTGAATTTTTAAATGGTCTTGTCCAGCTTTGCATTTGGAAAAGTCCATAGCCAATAATAGGAATATCATGATAAAAATGCTGAATTTGACTTCAACAGTATAGAGCCCGGTCCCGCAGCTTGGATATGTCAACTGGCCTGCCTCTATATAATATTGGTTGAATAAGCTTGACAAAATAAGTTCCAGCAGTTGAAGGTTTGGGAGGGGAAAAAAGTATTTTGAGAGACAAAACTCAGCCTTACCTGCTCATCTATTACAGAATTATCTTTACAGAGAGCACAGCACCATCCTTTATCTTGCATGTAGGCAATAAATACGAACACTGGCATGAACCCTAGTGTTACCCATGCTTCAAGGGGAGTAACAACATTAGGAGAACTGACTCGTACCACGATCAACAACCATACATATGCAACCATGGACCACGCACTAGTTATCATGAAAACCCCAAACTCACGAATCCTTTTTGGCTCATCTACAGTTACTATACAGACTGCTGTAATTATAAGTAGATTAAAGGCAGCACTACCAATGATAGTAAATGTTCCAAGTGAATCACCTAGACTTTGATCTACATCAAGATTAAACACAGCTTCTACGGTAGCTAGAATGATTTCTGGAGCACTGCTTCCGAGTGCCATTAAGGTCAAATTAGCTACTGTCTCATTCCACACCCGAACATGGAATTTGACTACTTCTTTTTTATCTGGATCCCATTTAGAAACCTCCCGCTCTTTGCTTGTCATGCCCTCTATACTTTTCATAAACAAATCTGATGCTATGGCAATGCCAATGAAAAAATAGCCCATACATATTAGATATAAAATTCCTCGAACTGCTTCATGCCATAGATTCTCTGCAGGAATAAGCAACCAACTTTCGCACCTTTTGGATGTTTGGCTGTCTAAAAATTCTACAACAAAGCCCTTACTATAATTTGTGTAATGGTGATAAACCATGGTTGTCAAATAAAGTATCCAAATTTAATTAATTAAGGAATATCAATTTCTGAACGCACTAGGTAATTCCATAATACTTGTGTTCATAGTTGTTAAAGTCATTAAATTCTCTGTAATTTTAAATTCCACCATGATTGTCGAGAAATTCAACAAGTTTTAAATGAATCCTTCTGTTCAATAACCACTTAAAAAGCAATCAGTATGCAGAGTAAATCTTCAATGAATATTGGCAAAATAAGCTAGAGCACCAAGCAGCCGTACATGCTAATTACTTCTTATCCACATAAAATACTCCAAGATAATGATCCAGCACTTTTGTCTAAACTAAACTGAGAAAACACTCTCATCCTGTGTAAACTATTCAACAAGTGCAATTATTCCAGGGGCATCATTTAAAATTTTCCAATGTTTCCATGGAGTATAGGTGTATTGTGCTCCAGATGTAACCTGTAGATAAGAGGGATAGACTGTTGTTTTCACCAGGTGTACTCACTATGCCCATACTGCTGAATGATGGAAGAGCAAAACACCTGATAACAGATTGTGCCTGACAACATTGTTTTAAATATCATCTCTGCCAGGACTCTTTACAAACCCACATCATTTACAGGTTAATTACATTGGTCAAAATTTAAATTAAACTCTAAAGGGGAACTTAAATGATAAATATTGGTTAGTTCTAAAAGATAGAAGCAAAATTGCAGGTTTCCTCAAGAAACCATATTATGGATTTTTTCCTTTTCTTTATCAAAATTTGACCTTTTTATGTTAATCATCATTAAATCCTTGAATTTATGTGTTTGTTATCATATTACAGGATTTAATATTGCTACATATTGTTAATTTAGCAGTTTAGAATCTGTTCACAGGTGTACTATCATGAATGCCATGCACTGTAACCTTTTCTCACAATTGCAAAAGAGGAAATTGTTAATAATGAGCTATTTCTCCCTTTGCCACATTGAATTCAATTTAATTGAAATAGTTTTTGAATTTGTACTTAATTAAGATGTTTTCTAGTTATCTGCTGTTGATTTGTCGTAGGTGGGAAAGATTGAAGCGTTAATTGAAATATTTTTATGATAAGATAGTTAAAATCATACAACATAATCTGCAGCAGACAACTTTGAACACAACTTGGCACTACAATGAAACCTCTCTTTAAACTAGAATGGAGTGCTCCGCGGAGCACGTGTGTCACCTGCACCTGCTCATTGAAAGTGTGACAAAAAAGTGTGACAGACAGACGCCAAACAAAAAACAAGAGGGCCATGATGGCCCTGGATCATTTTTTTTTCACTTTAAAATAGCTTTATAAGCCCGCCACATGGCGGCCATAGTTTCCAAAAAATCAACTATGATTGAAGGAATCTGATAGAGGCTCACCCCAGGAACATTTCTACAAAATTATTTGAAAATCTGGCAACCAGTTTGGGAGAAGAAGAATTTTGAAGTTTTTTTCATTTTGTTGCCATGGAAACCAGAATTCTGCATGGATCCCAAAAATGTGAAGGAAATCTGGTGAGGTCATTGAGAGGATGCTTTTTGTGAAGTTTCATCCCAATTGACCCGCTGGTTACTGAGGAGAAGAAGTTGACGCACGATGGATGCCGGACGACGCACAACGGACGCCGGACAAAAGGCGATCACAATAACTCGCCTTGAGAAAAGCTCAGGTGAGCTAAAAAAGGGTGACACAATAAAAGTATACTTTTAGCATAGATTGTGGCAAAAAAATTGAAAATCTCTATAAATAAAAGCAAACTAGATCTAGGTGATTACATTGTTTTATAAATGAAAGTTTACTTTAAGAATAAATAACAAAAAGTTGTAGCAGATATGATTGATTGATTGGGGTTGAACACCATTTTCCACAATTGTTCAGTCGTATCATAGCGGCCAGTTCACCTACTCATGTGTTTCCTGGCTTTCTCACACCAGTACTCCAAACGACAGGCTTTCAAAGCAACTGGCTGCTTTTCCACATAGATTGTTTATTCATTGGTTGGTGACAAATTACTCTTGTCAACGTTACTTTTGGCACATGTCCTAAAGGTTATTAACCAAGCTGGGGTTCAAATTCACAACCCCTGGATTGATAGACAGTCGCTACCAACTGAGCTATACCATAATGAGCACTTGTATCGAATTGTTTAAAAATGTTGTCTGCTTGAGGTGTCAAAATGTATCTGCATGTGGGAAAGGGTTAAATATTGTCTATTGGTTCTTCTTTAAAATTATAAACATCTATATGGGCAGAGAAGAACTCGTCAAGAGAAAAGAAACAATAGCGCAGCGGATCGAACGCAAACGCTGATATGTTATATGCCAAGTCCAAAAAAGAGCGTTTCTGAAAATAAGTTAAAGCTAGAGTTATGTGACTTAGTATAGACATTCATATTTTTCGAAGGAACATGTGTACCAAGTTTCATTTGAATATGTTGTATGGTTTTTGAGTTATGAGGTAAGGTTTTTGTGACGATTCAAAGGGTATCACAATAGCCAGACTGTTTCCTCAAAAAACAGACAAGCTGAAAATGTACAAAGATCTCTTTACTGGGTATTACTTAAGTCTTTCCCACTTGAAAACCCATGATGACATGTATGCACTAATTATGCAGCAGAAGACTTTGATTTTTTTTGTATATTTGATAATTATATGTTCATTTATAGAAATTTTCCTTTTTTTTTGCCTTCATGATTTTAAAGTCATCTGCATAAAATTTGTAGAATGCTGGGTAGAGTTAATGAGTCTTCTACAGAGACGACAATCATAATGACTGAATGTCACAAATAATACTTATGATCTTCATCTTCTTATGTTCTTACTATAAAATTACATCATTTTCACATGGAATCTAAGACAATGAACATAGCAAGATATTGTGAAATACAATTGACAGAGAAATCCAGATATATCATTCAGTCCACTGCACTTGAAAATTAGGTAGACACTGTATTTCTGTGAATTTTCGTCAGTTGGTTTACATAGATACTGGGTGACAACAAACATTCATGAATCTACCTATTTTTCATGGGTACCTAGTGGGACAAATAATGCAGTCTGCAGTCAATTTATCTTCACAATATTTCTAATGATTCAACAAAATCTTAAAAGTCATCACACTTCCCCTTTAATTGAGTGTCTGCAATTAAGACTAAGACCAATTACACAGCAATCATTTAAGGTGTTCAATGGAACCGACTTAGAGGTATATTTCTGTTTAAACAAAAGAGTTCAATAAAATGCCTCCATTTGATAAGTATCAGGTAAACCAATCTAATCATGCACCAATGACTTAATGCAATTGGTAGAATTAAGTAGCTATTGTTTCTGCATTTAAAGGGTTGTGACCTGATCAAGATCTGCTGTTTTTTAACATACCCTTTCGAGACATTTACACATAAATTTGCAGTTTAATCCATTTACCTAACTTATGTATGATCATATTAACTTATTATGAATGACAAAATACAAATGCTAAAACCATTCATTGATAGTATATTTTGTGAATTATGTTGAAAACATTACTGGCCAGTAGGAGAAATTACTCATTATGAGCTTTATCTCCTTTATCTGCAAAGTTTTACAGACGTCATTTAATTGCTGGATATAGGGTCAAAATCTTGACTTTACAAAGGGTTAATTTGCATGAGTATTTATAATAAGGCTGTCTTGGAAAAATGTGCCTTTACAATTTTAAAATAAATTATCTTTATGTGAAACATCTCCATATCTCGCAATGTTCTTACATGGATAGTTTCTTCCAAATATTTCCCTTAACCCTTTCCCTCATACAACAATTCTGCAGCAGACGACTTTGGACATATTTTGTCAAAACATAGAAAATCTCCATAATTGAATGGATAACCTATGACAAAAAGTGGAAAACATTGTGGCAAAAGGAGAAATTGCACGTTTTGTGCAATTTCTTCTTTTGTCACTATGTTTTCAAAAAGCTGTCTGCTGCAGAGGCGTCAGAAAGCGTCTATATGATGGAAAGGGTTAATAGCTTTTTGCTTGCACAATTTTACACAATGTCTGCTGCTGCAGATGCGTCCAAATGTGTCTGCAGCTTGGAAATGGTTAACCCTATACCTGGTATAGACAACTTCTGATGCTTTATGCTGTATTAAAAATATACTTCAACAATTCTTCAACAATTCTTGATGCTTTAACCCTTTCCCTCATATAGACGCTTCCTGACGCCTCTGCAGCAGATAGCTTTTTCAAAACATAGTGACAAAAGAAGAAATTGCTCAAAACGATTTTGACACAATGTTTTCCACTTTTAGTCATAAGGTCATCCATTTAATTATAGAGATTTTCTATTTTTGACAAAATATGTTCAAAGTCTTCTGCTGCCGAATTGTCGTATGAGGGAAAGGGTTAATACTTTTCTCTATTTTTTTCAAAGCAGACATAACACAAAATTAGACATCTTGTAAATGTTTAACAAGATATGGTTTTGTATCAACTAATCTCAGTTGAAAATTTTGAATTGGCAATCAGAATCATAATCAAACTGACTTGAAAACCTAATTATTTCTAATACATTGAACAGCATGTTATTTCTTTACCTATGAATGTTGTAACATCAATCTTAAAACAAGAAACAGTCAAAAGAGTTGCATATATAAATGTATGCTTATCTCTTAAATTTCCCACAAACAACTAGCCTGCAGTAGATGACTGTAAATGAAAGTATTCTAATTAAATTTAGTTGAAAACATGGCAAAAGAAGAAATTGTTCATTATGAGCTCATTATGAGCAATTTCTCTTTTTGTCACAATGTTTCCAAAAGTTGTTTGCTGCAGAGGTATCAAAATGCATCTTTATGAGGGAAAGGATTAAAATCCTTTCTTTCAGACATAACTATCAAGGGAATCACAGTAATCATGTGCTTTAGAAATTAATTAACTGCATACATGTGCATGTATTATTCGGTCTGCTACACTAGAAAAGGGTAGACACTTTAACTTTTTAAATGTTTGTATGACCAAGTCTAGCTATGTACATCAGACCAGGGGTTTCAAAATGACCAGGGAGGCGGGTAAATTAATGGACTATTAACCCTTTCCCTCATACAACAAATCTGCAGCAGACGACTTTAATTGAATGGATAACCTTTGACTAAAAGTGGAAAAACATTGTGTCAAAAGGAGAAATTGCACGTTTTGTGCAATTTCTTATTTTGTAACTATGTTTTCAAAAAGCTGTCTGCTTCAGAGGCGTCAGAAAAGTGTCTATGAGGGAAAGGGTTAAAGCACCTTTACCCAGCCACTTTAAACAAAATCTATTTTCTTTACCCCTACTAGGGGAGGACCCCCAGACACACCCTACCGCCTTTCTTTCAATTATTATCCTGCTACACTAAAACTAGAATGGAGTGCTCCCCGGAGCACGTGTGTCACCTGCCAGGGCCTTGTCAGAAAATTTTAATTTTTGACAGAAAAGAGGCAATTACTGATATAAAAATATTTGGATTATCCCCCTTTTGTGAACCCATCACAAAGATTGATATAAACATTTGTCAGAAGTTTCAATCCAATCCTTTGAGTAGAAAAAAAGTTATTTGAAAACGTGACGAAAAAATGTGACGACAGACAGACGCCGGACAAAAAAAAAGTAGTCCCTAATTAACACTGCACCATTTTACTCCAGGAAAACCCAGAAAAAACAAAAAGCAGGTAACTGTACTAATAGTTAGCACCTCAGCAGGATCCCTAATTAAACCCTGGCAGTGACCCCATATTCTTCACTGTGTATTATCTTTGCACATCTGTTTGGGTCAAGCTTATCAAATACAGGACAGGGCATGATTACATTATCACCTTTATTCTATGAATCACAAGAAAGTCTAAGTGAAGTTAAAACCGAGTATTTATTTCATTAGAATTCAAGCTTTTTTTTCTTTACTGTGATGATTACTAAGTAATACAAGAATGAAGGAAAACATGCAAACATTAATTTGTACTAAACTATTTCAACTATTTCTCTTTTTTGCAGACAGAAAAAGGTGCTATTTAATATCAGTTTCTGCTAGAGTAGTCAAAAATACAATGACAATCTAAGTCTGCACATTTTACACAGAAACAGAAAGTATAATCAAACTGCCTGTAAAGTAACAATGATGCTGTCTTGGTTCAAAATTCCTTTTTTATTTTTTGGTGCTGTTTACAGATAGTACAATACATTGAAAAGGAGCAATTTCTCTAATTTGACTTCAATGATTTCAACTCTTATTCAATAAATAAATTTTCACTTATATATATTTATAGGTTTATGCATAATTTTGTCTCAACAGTTGTTTGCTGCAGAACATATGTTGGGAAAGGGTTAAGAGTTGTTTATTTGTTTGTTTGAATGTTTTTTAGGCTGCTTTCAACAATATTTCCGTTATATCATTATACATTACAATAATGTGTAACCTGTCATATCTTTCTGCACACTGATGCAGCCGTGTTAATGCTATCCCAATATTACTTTGCACCAAAGATAAAATTTAAAAAGTTTGATTTGAAAATATCTGCAGAAAATATGAAAACATTTTGAAATTGGAAGCATTTTTTTGTGAATGAAATACTGGTGTGAGAAAGTTAGGCAGCGCATGGTTAAATGAACTGGCTGCTGTGATATATCTGAAATAATGTTGAAACCTTTATCTGAAAGTGAGGGAGGTATCAAAATTCAATGCAATTATTGAAAACAAAATGCTTAATGGTATTTATTTGTTTTATTGGTGTTTTAAACCATTTTCAACATTATTTCAGTTATATCATGTTGACAGTTCACCTTTTCATGCTCCCTGGGTAAACAAACCAGTACTTGGCAAGGAAATGTGCCTTGCCAAAGGGCACTCTGCCATGACCACCATGATCGGAGGATTGAACCCTGGATGCCCGGTTCCAAATCCCTGACAGCGGATTCCTACTTGATTATAATACTGATATATTGTTTTTATTGTTTTTAAAGTAGGAATTCCTTTAACTTATGCAAAGAAAGAAAACTTGATTAAATCCACTATACGATTATCAGGGGCCCTGCTTGGGCACGATTTGAACCAACACATCACGTATAACATCGCTACATAATAAAACATTGTCCGCTATATACATGTATGTATTATTTTCTTTTTATGATTTCCTAGGGGTTGAAGTCATTGGTCTCTTTCTCCTTGCACCTTGTTGTGGTGTATCTATATGATGCCGTTTTGGTCTTTTTGTGTTAGGTGATGGCAAATCAGCAAAGCACAGAAACTGTGCCTCCGTACCAAAATTGTATTCAATTTCTCCATTAATAGTTTTATGTAAGCACTTACAGTCAAGGAAATTTAAAGGTTTGCTTTCATGCTTCCCTGCTGTTTGTAAGTAATCACTCTGAAATTGAATTAAGTCAGAGATTCTCTCAATTGCTGATTTGGGTGGTAGCCATTTTCTCGGATCTGCCGTCTTAAACCTGACTTTGTGTTAGTAGCTTCTTTTTTGGCTATACTTAAGTCACGGACATCCTCATAAGAAATATTAGAACCCCTAAGTCTTTTGGGTGTGTATACATGTTTGATAAGGTCCACATACATTTGTTTGTTTAGGTAGTACCGTTCATCTTTAAAGACAAACTACATATTTCTAAAGTCACTGTTCTGTAACACAAACTTGCAAATAGTATCATGTGACACTGCAAAATATTTTGGTATGAAGTCATTCCCACCAATAGATAATATGATTTATTACATTTTTTACAATCGTTTCACACGACTTCAAACTTGCGTTCACAAACAGATACTTAAGCACAGAAAAAACGGTAGCACTGTCCTTTCCACATGTTTTCTTTGAGCCACCTTGAAACTTTTGTAAAGATCTTTTTAAGGTATATTTATGTGGTTTGTCATTATATTTCTTCAAAATATCAAAAACAAATTATATACAATATATCCGCCTTGTCAGAATTTTTTTAATTTTTGACAGAAAAGGGGCAATAACTCTGATATAAAAATATTTGGATTATCCCCCTTTTGTGAACCCATCACAAAGATTGATATAAACATTTGTCAGAAGTTTCAATCCAATCCTTTGAGTAGAACAAAAGTTATTTGAGAACGTGACGAAAAAGTGTGACGAAAAAAGTGTGGCGGACAGACAGACGGACGGACAGACAGACGCCGGACAAAAAAAACCAGTAAACCCTAAGTGCCAACCATGCTAGCAGGTGACACAAAAATTAACTTGAATAAGATTAACAAACAATTCCTTGTAACATTCCAGAGTAAGAAATACATTTACAGTAAAAAAAAAAGGTTAATATATAGGGAGCAGTGTATGCAATATTGATATAGAAATATTAAATTGATATTTTGAAAAGTCACCACTTCATGGTACCGAATAACATTTAATAAAAACAATAATGGTCATTATAGATTACATTCAACTTTTATATTGTCAAAGATTAAATATAGTGTCCCTGATTAAATTCATCCAAGAAAAGAAACAAATTATGAACAAAAATAAAAGTCATCTTTCCTTTCTTCAACGTTTGTACATGTAACTTTTTAAAATTAAAAAATATTATTGCAATCACAAAAACTGTATTCACTACTGGTATGTACATGTATTTATTTTTGCACTGTGCATCTTCAGCATTCAGAAATTGATATAACAGCAATCAAACAATAACCAGAGTCTGCAAAGTCTGGTGGTCAGTGTTTATGTAATTTATGGCTCCCTTGCTGTGCCTTAGTGGTCCTAATTGACCTGTGGAATCTAGTAATTACTTGATAATTTAACAGACATCATTCGTATAACTGTAACAGTATTCTCAATATTGAGAGGTTTTCTTGGAGTAAAACGGTGCAGTGTTAAGTGCTTTCCATGCTACGGAGGTGACACAACAAAATGAAACCCGGCTGCATGACACAACTAACATTTCAAAGGTCACTGTCTTTCCTTATTTCAAGCCAATTGGACTAAATGATACATGTATGCACTTAAGCCTGGCTACATTCTGTACATTTATGGCAGAGTTTGTTAACTGTTATCCAACCCTTTCCCACATGCATCAAATCTGTAAAATACAACCTTAAAACCATCATGGCAAAATAATGGGAATTCTCTTTAAAGGAAAGTACAATCATTGAAAGCATTGTCAATAGGAGAAATTGATAATCATGAGCATTTTGTACATTAGCCACAATGTTCTCAAAAGCTTCTGCTGCAGTTGCTTCATTATTTCAAAGTATAAATCATTACTTTCTGTGGATGATTTTCTATATAGCCCCTGTCCCTGAGGAGGATCATCTTGGAATTCTTAAAGCTCTGAGTTAGGATCTTAATTGTATTAACCATTTCCCACATACAATAAAGTCTACAGCAGATGTTATTGAAATCTTCTACTCAAACTTACAAAGATTTGGAAAATTTCTATAAACGGCAGTTTGTATGAGGTAAAGGAACCCTTTCCAACATGCAGATATATTTTGGTGAGTCTGCAGCTGCAGATTACTTCAGAAAACATTCTGTGAAAAGGGTAAAAACAATGCTCTGAAGGAACAATTTCTCCATTTTGCCACAAAGTTTTCATCTCTATTCAACGGTTATGATTCCATTCATATAGATTTCCCCTTATTTTCATGCCAATTAATATGTTTGAATATTTTGTATCATGCAGATTTGAATTATATTTGGGAAAAGCTTAAATATACCATAAATCTATGTATAGACATGATTAGACCTCTTCAATGCTTACATTGTCTTTCGAAATGACTGATGCATTGGCGCTAGTTTAAATTAATAATACTGTTGAAACTGACGTTTAACATCATTGGAACATACGCAACTGAAATCTAGAAGCGAATCTGTGTAACCCAAATGTCTGTAAATTCAATTAAAGTTCAACAGATAATCTGTCTATGAATGTATCTTAAATCTGGGTCTAACAATGAATCTGTTGGCATCGGCCATGAATTCACTTCAAAAATCTAGATATATTGAATCACTTTCAACCCTCTCCTACATACAAAAAATCTGCAGACAACTATGAAAACAGGAAGCAAATAATTATTAAAAATTTTATTAAATGAAAGGATAATATTTGTATAAGTTGTAACCATTTTCGCAAAAGGAAATTTTTCTCATCATGTGCAATTTATCCATTTTGTCACAATGATTTCAAAAATTGTCTGCTGCAGATGAGTCAGAAAGGGTATGTATGTGGGAGAAGGTTAAGTAAATATATTGGCTTCATGAGAATACTAAATCTGTATGGAAGCCATTTCGGAAACTTTTAACTTTCAAAGAAATCTGAAAATCTCCTGTAATTATTTTTCCTGATCTCCTCCCGCAAATAGCTGAGACTATTCCATTGGGTATATGTTATAGTGAAGAGCTAAGTGAGGTCTTTACATAACTTACAAAAAATCATTAACATGCTATATATCTGATCCTAGGCTTGTCTACTGAGGAAATGGTGTGTCAATATTTATGTAAGAATCTTCGAGTAAACAAGACAATAACTGACAACCAAGGGCACCGAGCAGTAATTGAGAAAACTTATTACCATTTTCATTGCATAGAAATTCTTCTTTCAATGCTTACAAGTAGAAGTTCAACAACCATATAAGCATGTCACAGTGCATTGAGCGGAAGTTGTAAGCAAACAACAACTGTTTTCAAATACACAATAGAAATATGCAAACATAGGAAGTCTGATTCAAGCAGTTTTTCAAGAATGGATTTTGATCACTTATAACTGAAGAGATCATAGCAGTCACCATTTGTTTTGGAAAGGGTGCGTACATAAATATGACGAGGTTATCACAAAAATCTCTGTCTGTATTCCAACATAAAAATTGACCCAACAACCATGGTCTGTACATCACTTTACTAATTTAACCCTTTCCCACTCACAGACACATTTTGATGCATCTGCAGCAGATGACTTTTGAAAACATTGCGACAAAAGGAGAAATTGCTCATAATGAGCAATTTCACCTTTAGTCACAACGTTTTCAACTCTATTTAAAAATCCAACTCTTAACCCTTTCCCTCATACGACAATTCTGCAGCAGATGACTTTGAACATATTTTGTCAAAAAATAGAAAATCTCTATAATTGAATGGATAACCTATGACTAAAAGTGGAACATGGTGGCAAAAGGAGAAATTGCTTGTTTTGAGCAACTTCTTCTTTTGCCAAGTGCTATGTTTTCAAAAAGCCATCTGCTGCAGAGGCGTCAGAAAGCGTCTATATGAGGGAAAGGATTAGTTAATTATGGAGATTTTTCACCTTTATGTCCAGATGTGTTTCATGTGGAAAAGGGTTAACCTAGAAGCAAACAGTTTTGAGCTGCGTCATGCTAAAACAACTTTCAATGGATACCATTACTTTGCTACTGATGAACTAACCTATTAGATTGATCCTTTCCAACATACAACAAATCTGCAGCAAATGACTTTGAAAATATCTAGACAAAAAAAAGGAAACATCTCTTTAAATGAAAGGATATTTTTTGATAGAATTGAAAACATTGTGGTAAAAGGGGATCAGATTTTAACACCCCAATCTGCAGATGAGTTTTGAAAATATTGTAAGAAAAAGAGAAATTGCTCAGAGAGCAAATTCTCCTTTTGTCACAATGCTTTCATGTGTATTCAAGAATTCTATATAAACTCTTATTTAAAGAGCTTTTCCATGTGTCGATAATTTAAAAGTTGTCTACTGCAGATTTGTTGCATGCAGGAAAGGGGTAAGGACTGTCAAATTCAACAAGGAGCATGGATGTAAACCCATAACCTGATCTGGATGAAATGTAACCGTTATTTTGACAGACGATTTTGAAAACTCTTTATGAATCGGAAAACCAGAGAGATATTGGAAAACAAGAAAGATAAATGTTGCCAACTAAAAGTGAAAGTCTAGAGATCAGTTATCTGCCCCATATAATAATCTGCAATCTAACTGTTCTCACTTTGATTTTGTCAGATATTATATTGTCAGCAGGGGAGTCCATGCTTCTCAATTAAATTGACAACTTTGTTCCCATTTAAAAAGTGGGGGATTTGTTACATTAATTACAAGAGAAAGTTGATGCAAGGCATCAATGTCGCCGGAAAAGACTGCATTGATTTATTTATGTATTCTTGACTTTTCTTAGTCTATTCAAACATTAGGAACGTTGAAATGAAAACATTTGCTTATAAATGTTATATTCATACCTATACATTAGGGTATCTATAAAAAATTAACGAAATGTGTACACATTTATCTTGGCTTAAATTTAATTTTGCTGTTGTTACTTATTTAAATAATAGTATTCATTCATATAATTTCAATGTTTGTCAATCTTATTCGAATCACAAGGTAAATATCCTGGTATTGCTTTAAAGGGAGGTAATTTGAAGTAAACAAAAGTCTTCAAAAGGAGAAATATATATCAGCATTACCGTCTACAGTTTAAATTGTTCTATTGTTTGTGGATTTACAAATGTTCTTTTTTTCTTATTTCTACATGTACAACGAAATATTGCGGCTTCTCTTTGACGCTTTGCGTCAAACATTCGTCTTGTACTTGTCTAAAATAAAATAATATCACTCGCTTTTTCATATCGAAATGCGCATGCGTGAAAATTGATGTTAAAGGTCACGAAACTACACAACAGAATAGGGTCTATATTTAGCTTAGAAACAGTTCCTACTTTAGATATTCATGGATTAACATTATTAAATGAATTCTACACAAATCAAGACATCTCTTTGAACATGAAAACAACATTTAGTAAGTTAAAATTGCTATTAAAAGGAGAATCCGAAATTGACCTCAATGATGACACATAAGAGTCTGCATTAGGGGGTGTTGGTTCACGTCTTGAAGGGACCACTTTTGTCTTCGTAAATAAGACAAAAAACTTAAATGCGAGTGAAATAAAAAAAACTGCAAACATTAAAAAATCGGAATATTTATTTCATTGTAGATGTGTCATTTATTAGTGTTCGTAAACAACCACAATTGTAATATGTTCAAATCATCTAGATTTGTTTCTTTCTAATAATAAGCCGCCCTCCCATGTGATTTCAGAAAAGCTATTAAAAATAGAAGTCGCGGGCTTCTGCCCGGCGACTAATAATTATGTTTTTTACAATAAGAGTATAATGTCATGTGCTGCCATACAAATAATTTGTTGTGACATTAACACTTGAATGACACCCGAAAGTTTGAATTTGAATTTCAAGAAGGAATAGATTGTCAGTCTCACGTACCAAAGGTCCCGGGTTTAAATCCCATCATGAGAATTAAGGTTCAGTTCTGTGAGTACTGCTATGGTTAACCCTTTCCCTGATACGACAATTCTGCAGCAGAAGACTTTGAACATATTTTGTCAAAAAATAGAAAATCTCCATAATTTAATGGATAACCTATGAGAAAAAGTGGAAAACATTGTGGCAAAAGGAGAAATTGCACGTTTTGTGCAATTTCTTCTTTTGTCACTATGTTTTCAAAAAGCCGTCTGCTGCAGAGAGCGTCTATATGAGGGAAAGGGTTAGGTCTCTAGGAAGCCGAGACATTGAGTGTGATTAATATATAAGCTGAAAGCTTGTATTGCAATAAATAAGTTTAAACTAAACTAAGAAGGAATTTTTAATAGAAATCACATGTTCAATGAATCAATCATCTCTCTTTTAACACTTTCATACATGCTGATGCAATTGTGATCATCTGCAGACAACTTTATAAAACATTGTGGCACAAAATATATAAATTGATCATAATGAGATCTTGAATTAAACTTTCCTTAGTTCCCCCGATAGAAACACATTTTCACGTATCTGAAAACATATATTGATGTATCTGAAGAAGGCAATAATGAAAAGCACTTTCTTCCTTTTCCACAATGCTTTCCCCTGCATTCCAAAATGTTTATAATATAGATGTTTTCAAAGTTATCTGCTGCAGGTTTGTTGTCTATGGGAAAAGGGGGTTGTAAACTGTTTTCAGTGTAGATCTAAGACACAAGTCCATTAGGCAATTTATAATTTACATTCTATCTATACCATCAACAGGTTTTTTGTTCCCCCAGCTCAATGAATGTAAAATTGTACTTGAAAGCTTTTCAAGATCAAGACAAAATTTGATGCATCTGCAGCAAATAACATTTACAACACTTTCAGAAAAAGAAGAACATGTCAATTTCAATTTATTCTACAATGTCTTCTACTCTGTCTAAGGAATTCCCCTATTTTACAAAGAACATCTTTAACCCCTCCCACGTACAAAAAATTGGCAAAAAATATTTATACAAAAACAAGGAAAATGCAAGTCTTATTATTAAACAGAGTTGAAAACTTATTATTAAATAGAGTTGAAAACCTTGTCTGCTGCAGAGGCATCAGAAAGCGTCTATTAGTTGGATAGGGTTAAAACTTTAATGCAGACATCTAAATTGAACAATATGCAGAAATTTATTTTCCCCAGTTTACATAATTTATCCTTCAAATTGTCACATCATAAACCCATTTCAACCAGCAGACTCATTTTGACGTGTCTGCAGCAGATGACTTTTGAACTTTTGAAAACATTGTGGCAAAATCAACTCTATCCAATATTTAAGCTTTCACTTTTACAGATTTATTCATATTTTATGACAAGACACCTTTAAAAAGTCTTCTGATGCAGATTTGTTGTTTATAGGAAAAGGTTTAAACTTTAATTTTCAGAATATTGATCCTGATTCAGTTTAACATGATAGAATAAAACATTTCAAATTAATGAAGAGCAGGAGTAGTCTGCAACTAAATGCACAGACAATTCCAATTTGTTCTTGTTTTTCCAATACTCGATCATGCAATCGGATCTAGAAACAAATAATCACAAATGTATGTAAATGAACTGAGCATTCTGATGCCAAGATAGGGAGGGATAAGAAGGTCATTGCCTGATATGAGACAATATAAATATCTCTATCTTAGCAACTATTCCCCATACTGTGGGTACTCAAAAGTACCATCTTGCGCAGCAGATGCAATTCTTATTATTACCCACAAGGGTTCAATACAACTTTCCAACTTGCAGACCCATTCTGAGGCATCTACCGCAGATGGCAAAAGGAGAAATTGCTTGTAATGAACAAATTGTTGTTTTTTCACATTGTTTCCAACTCGTATTAAAAAAGTCTTCTTGCATTAAATTCTTTTTTATTTTATTTTTATTTTTTTCCCACTACAGAATGTTTTCAAAGTCGTCTGCAGGTGGGAAACAGTTAATAATAGACAGGCCTGTTTCAAACTGTGGAAGATAAAATGAAGAAATGTTCTTATCAAGCATAAAAAAGCCATTTATTACTTCATACACAACTGGTTTCATTGATCTTTAGTCTTTCTCACGAAGAGCACAATAATATCTGCTATGGCAACTAAAACCAAGACAGACTGATCAATGATATAATCAGTGGTCTATATTGACATAAAAAGGCTCTATTAAAGATATTGTCTTCTTCTATGAATATTCCCTCACAGAAAAGTTAATTAACTTTCATAGCTTGTGTCCATATAATGACTAAGACTCTAAAAAAGACAACTTAAGAAACTGGACAGCAATATCAGTGGTTTGATTACCTTTGTACTAATTTATATTGTGGCAAAATCGTATAGCGCCAGCCACTCATACCCAAGGTCTAGAGTTTGAATCCCATGGTGAGTGCATTCTGCTTTTGGGATTTCCACAAAAAATGGCAGGTTTGTTTGGCAAAATTGTGGTATAGTGGTATTCAGTCCGCCACATACCACTCATACCAAAGGTCCAGAATTTGAATGCCATGTTGAGTGGGTTCTGCTTTTGGAATTTCCACAAAAAATGGCACAATTACTGTTTAAATCTTCAAGAAACAGACATGAGGTTTGTTTGGCAAAATTGTGGTATAGTGGTATTCAGTCCGCCACATACCACTCATACCAAAGGTCCAGAGTTTGAATGCCATGTTGAGTGGGTTCTGCCTTTGGGATTTCTACACAAAATGGCACAAGTACTGTTTAAGTCTTAAAGAAACAGACATCTGATTTGTTTGGCAATTGATGTTGAATAAATAAGTTTAAACTAAACTAATGGCAACTAGAACTATCACTGAAGATGATAAATAACCCCTAAACAGCACCTTGACCTACACCATAACTTGATAAGTAAAAGGGCCATAACTCTGTAAATAAGATGCAATTGTAACCCCTTTAGAATATGCACATCTCCTCTTGGTATAGAAGCTTCACGTAAAATTTTATTGAATTCCACCCAGTGGTTTGTAAGAAATAGGCCGGACAAAATAGGGCTTCCGACCGACAGACAGACAGCCCTACACAGTGACTCTTATATACCCCCTCTTCTTCGAAGGGGGTATAATTAAACTGGTGATGCAACAAGACCTCTTTTTACCTGATGCCGCTCATATTTAATTCAGATATATAATCAATCACTACACATAGAACAATTGTAAAAGTAACCATAAATACTGATATGAAATATCTGTTTGCATGAAATTAGCCATAGAGCTCAGATTTCAAATCAAATGCTTATTATATAATTATGCAACACAGCGAGGCATTTATAAGTTATGTTTTGAAAATAACGCTTCTCTTTAAGAAATCTTATTTGGAGATGAGACCCAAAGATGACCATAATCAAAGGTTCCTTGGCTTTTCTAGTATTTTAATTAACCAGGAAAAATTAACTCTGAAGAATGTTTGATCTGGAAAGAAAAAAACAATCACTACATATAATAAATCTACAGCAGACGACATTGCAAAAATCTAGGCAATAAAAAAGAAAATCTGTATATGAAAGTAAGATTATTGAATATATTTGAAAACATTGTGGTAAAAGGAGAATTGCTCATAACATGTATGAGCAATTTTCTTTTAATAATAAGCAATTTCTCCTTTTGAGTTGTTGTATGTTGGGAAGAGTTAAACACAATTGAGCTTAAAATGACTAGTACTTTGTGTTTTGAGGAGATTGCATAATACATCTTTAAAAAAAAATGTGCTTTTTCTTTCTATCATAACTCATACCCTAAATTAGTCTTAAAAATGGAATGCACAAATAGGATAACCTAACTTATAATAGATGCATTCAGGATAACTTAAAGCAGAAAAGTTGAAGAAATAGGAAAATTTGACGTATGTGTTTTTTTCCTTTCCATTTCTCCATAAATATTTGCTTAACATTGATTGTGAAACAAATTCTAACATTAATCAATCTTGATGTCTGCTTCCTAGCTACTCAACCAGTACTTATGTCAAGAAACTTTAAGAAGGTAAGTAATGGCTTTCCGTTCTTGGCTCTCAGGATTGTGGTGTTAGCGTTACAACTGACTCACTGGTGTCAGGATAAATGGACCACTTGTACTCACCGGGTAACTTACCCAGGAAACACCATGATATAATTTAAAAATTGTTGAAAGCAGCGTTAAACAAACAAGCAAACTTATGTCAAGAGTATAGGATAATTAACTCTTTCCTTCATACAGACGCTTACTGACGCATCTGCAGCAGACAGGTTTTTGAAAACATGGTGACAAAAGAAGAAATTGCTCAAAACAAGCAATTTCTCCTTTTGTCACCATGTTTTCCACTCTAATCAATTAATAGTGCTTTCATTTAAGGGAGTTTCCAATCTTTTCCGGATATGTTGTTAAAGTCATCTGCTGCAGATTTGTTGTATGTGGGAAAGAGATAATTTGTATACCCTGCTCTCATGGACATTAAACTCTGGACCTTGCTATGATAAGGCCTGGGTGCACTACCTCTTAGCAACTGTAAGTCACTAGTTCAAGAAATAAGCAAACCGGATATATATTCTACTTTGACCACATCTGAAGAAGACTCAAAGAATAGTGGAAAAAGATGACCAAGCTCATGAGGAGCAATTTACTCCATTTTTGACACTGTTTTCTACTCTGTCTAAAGATAATTCTTTCATTAGCGTAGATTTAATTTTCTTTGCCTGAATGTTAAGAATATCAATCCCATATTATGTCTAATACAAGAGTTGTCGGAGGACAATATAGCTCGCCTATCAGGGATATCGTCTATCAGGGCCTACTTCAGAACAGTTATAGCATGGGTATAAAGTCCAAAATCCAAAAGTGGAATAATTCAGTTGAAATTGAATTTACAAAAGAAAGACAAGAATTACGCGTAATTAAATGTCTCACTGTGTCCCCTGCTTTGACTATCAAGGCAAGTGTAAAACACAAAAAGTAAACAAAACTCTAACATTGAGCTAAACACAATTATTTTTAAACAAGAAATAATAATAAAAAAAAGTTCAAAAATACAAGAAATTTAAAAAAAAAAATTGAGCTGAACACAAAGTTCCAAAATTCAAGAAAAAAAATAAAAAAAAAAAAAATAATGCTCAAAGTTCAAAAATACAAAAAAATGAAATTAATCCAACAAAATATGAAGAAGCTATGCCCAATTTTCAAAATCCAGCAAAAAACAAATGTTTTACCCCAAAAAATATGAAAGCCCTACAACCAGTACTTATTGAGAAAAAAAAAAATCGAAACTTTAACGTTGAGCTAAACGCAAAATTGAAAAATACAAGAAAAGAAAAAGAAAAAAATCCAAATGTTTGAAAAAAATCCATTCCAGAGTTATGGGACTTGACATACAAGGTCCCCTAATGACCCTGAATAAGTGTGTGAAGTTTGAAAGCAACAGCATACACAGTGTCTGAGAAAAGGCCTTGCACGCAAAGGTTTGACCAAAATTCTAAGTCCAAAAAGGGGCACAATTCAGTCAAAATCCATTCCAGAGTTATGGGACTTGACATACAAGGTCCCCTAATGATCCTGAATAAGTGTGTGAAGTTTGAAAGCAACAGCATACACAGTGTCTGAGAAAAGGCCTTGCACGCAAAGGTTTGACCAAAATTCTAAGTCGAAAAAGGGGCACAATTCAGTCAAAATCCATTCCAGAGTTATGGGACTTGACATACAAGGTCCCCTAATGACCCTGAATAAGTGTGTGAAGTTTGAAAGCAACAGCATACACAGTGTCTGAGAAAAGGCCTTGCACGCAAAGGTTTGACCAAATTTCTAAGTCCAAAAAGGGGCACAATTCAGTCAAAATCCATTCCAGAGTTATGGGACTTGACATACAAGGTCCCCTAATGATCCTGAATAAGTGTGTGAAGTTTCAAAGCAACAGCATACACAGTGTCTGAGAAAAGGCCTTGCACGCAAAGGTTTGACCAAAATTCTAAGTCGAAAAAGGGGCACAATTCAGTCAAAATCCATTCCAGAGTTATGGGACTTGACATACAAGGTCCCCTAATGACCCTGAATAAGTGTGTGAAGTTTGAAAGCAACAGCATACACAGTGTCTGAGAAAAGGCCTTGCACGCAAAGGTTTGACCAAAATTCTAAGTCCAAAAAGGGGCACAATTCAGTCAAAATCCATTCCAGAGTTATGGGACTTGACATACAAGGTCCCCTAATGATCCTGAATAAGTGTGTGAAGTTTCAAAGCAACAGCATACACAGTGTCTGAGAAAAGGCCTTGCACGCAAAGGTTTGACCAAGCTGGCAACGCGGACGCCAACGCCAACGCCGGGGTGATAACATAAGCTCCCCTATTTCTTCGAATAGGCGAGCTAATAAAAGGTTTTTAATAACCCTTTCCCTCATACGACAATTCTGCAGCAGACGACTTTGAACATATTTTGTCAAAAAATAGAAAATCTCTATAATTGAATGGATAACCTATGACTATAAGTGGAAAACATTGTGTCAAAAGGAGAAATTGCACGTTTTGTGCAATTTCTTCTTTTGTCACTATGTTTTCAAAAAGCCGTCTGCTGCAGAGGCGTCGGAAAGCGTCTATATGAGGGAAAGGGTTAAATGACAAATGCACAAAATCAGAGATACTTGTGACCCATGGTTCAAATAAAACTTTTAAATGTTCAAAATAATTACATAGCTCTAGGAAGCCACTGATCTAAATAAATACAACATGGATAAGAATTATAACTGCTTTTCAACTTAAAATTGATTTTTTTTTATATTCATATATTTCTTAACCCTTTCCGTCATACATACACATTGAATTTTCTGCAGCGGATGTCTTTTGAAACCATTATGATGAAAGGAGCATTTGCTCTCAATATTTATTTGATGATAATACTATCGTTTACAAAGAGATTCCTTATTTATGCTTTGATGTTTTTAAAGTTGTCTGCTGCAGTTTTGTTGTATGTGGGAAAGGGTGAAGCAGCAACTCTTCTACTGTATCTCCTGGATAAGTTTGCCTCATTGAATTCAGACAGTGTTTTGAATCAAGGTAAAACTGTGGAATAGATTAGGAGGTGTTTCTCATTACTTAAGCTCAATTATGCATACATTTAATCCTCATCCCGCTGTACCTTTTCCACATACAACAAAACTGCAGCAGCTGACTTAGGGATATCTAGGCAAAAATGTAGAAAATCTTTAGAAATGGAAATACAAGAGAAAGTTGATGCAACACATCAATGTCGCCGGATATCCATAGTGCAGTTATGCATAACACTAACATTATAGTAGTTGAATAAACAGTTATCAACTGAGGGGCATATTGGAACATCAGGGGTGGGGTCAAGTGAAAATGTATCATAACTTGCATTGTTTTGTCAACGAAGTGAATGATAATTGAAGCCTTTCATTGTTTATGATCAATCTCCATTCCAAAGTAGGTTGACCATACACACAACCAACTAATTATTGATCATAAACAGTAATGGAAATGAGTAATCTTGCCAATCATTAGTCTTAGTATGTATACAGTGCTTTCATTAAGGAATAATTATAAGATTTGTGAATTCCACAAGTCATACACTTTTCAAGATGTTTGTCAGAATATTTGAATTTTATTATTTTTCAATAAAACCACAAAACAGACAATTTAGGATTTGCATGCAATAGAACGTCATTTTACCTTTCCTCTTTTAAAGTCAACAGTGGACACCTTTGAAGCAATCTACTTTTAAAACAATGAGATAAGGGTTAAATCGCTGAAGACATGAGTTTTCTCTTTTTCTCAAAATGATATTAGCTTAGCATCCTAATTATATCATACTTTAACAAATGTTGAAATGTAGTCCAATATTTATAAATTAGACCACCTTCGAAATATAATATCAACTAAACAGTTAAATCTCATTGAAATTGTTGTATAATTTAAACTTAATTTCGAACATAAACTTAGCCCTACAACATGTTAATTTATTTTAATTCTTTCCTTCCTTTTTTATAATGAAAACAACAAACTACTCATGTTTTAAAATTATATTATGATGAGTGCCCTTGTGTCAATGATGCATAACAATATGCAGATCGGAAGCAATATATGCCTTTAGGGAATTAAATGACACATTTAAAATTGTCAAGGACGAAATAATTTTGTACGAAAGACCCGATTCTTTCTTATTCGCAGAGGTGTCGTTCTTGAAACTCTCTTTATAGGCAGAGAGTGTTCGTTCAAAGTAATTTTTCCATTAAAACCAGTTTTATCTCGGTTTGTTCTTTTCTTCATTTGTTTCAAACCAAATAAACATTTTAAATCACCTATAATTTACTATTTGTAAGTGAGTGTAAAGAGTGGCTCTCTGCAAAGGAGATTGATCTACGCAGTTGGTATTCGCGAGTCACGCAGGTGCGCGTAAGTAAACAAATTAGACTGCGACGTAAAGGTTTGTAGTTATCGACTTTTGAGTACATGTAGTATATAGTGTAAAATAAAGTATACAAGTCTAGCTAATAGGGACTATTTTGTCTTCGTAAATAAAACAAAAAAACATAAATGCGAGTCAAAATAAAGAAACTGAAAATACCTAAAACATCGGAATATTTATTTCATTTTAGATGTGTCATTACTTAGTGTTTTTAAACAAACACAATTGTAATATGTTCAAGACATCTAAATGTGTTTCTTTCTAATAATAATCCCCCCTCCCATGTGATTTCAGAAAACCTATTAAAAATAGAAGTCGCGGGCTTCTGCCCGGCGACTAATAATCATCAAATAAAAGTGGAAAACATGATGGCAATAGGAGAAATTGTTCATAATGAGCAATTCTCCTTTTGAGGCAATGTTTTCAAAAGTCAGCTGCTGCAGATGCAACAAACGAATCTGTATGTGGGAAAGCGCTAAACATCATTTTATGTTACCAGTCATGCTTGATATTGACCTACAATTATGAACACTAGATCAAGCAAGATCAGCCTGCACTGTGGTACAGTCTAATCTTCGTCCACATTTAATGCAACTAATAAGTCAATATTTAGCCAGTCCATTGTCCAATTTCCGTTAAAAACAGCTGGGCAAAAGTATGAAAAATTGTATAAATGAAACTATGATTATTGAATCGGGTTGAAAACATTGTGACAATGTCTTCAAAATTTGTCTGCTGCAAAGACGTCCGAAAGCGTCTGTATGTGGGGAAAAGTTAACCCTTTCCCACATACAACAAATCTGCAGCAGACGACTTTGAAAACAGTGACAAAAACCTGAAAAATCTCCATAAAAGATGGCTTAATTGTTAAATAAAGTTGAAAACACCATGAGCAATTTCACCTTTGGCTACAATGTTTTCAAAACTGCTGCTATTGCGTCAAAATGCGTCTGCATGTGGGAAAGGGTTTACACTTACATCATCCTGGTCCTGGTCCACCTTTGATTTCTTGCACCACCATCCATTATCTGTGCAGTAGGCAAAGAGGACGAACAACGGCATAGATAGAAGAGTTACCCAAGCTTCCCATGGTTTGATCACATCAGGTGAGCTGTACTTCACCGCAATTAACATCCACACATACGCCCAAAGGGAGGCAGCTGAAGTAAATGCAAATACTCCAAATTCACGAACGTATTTTGTTTGTCCATCTGTGACGGATACAATACAGATGGATGTAATAATGAGCAAATTAAATGCAGCACTTCCAATGATGGTAAAAGTACCCAAGGAGTCTTCAACGACGTCACTTCCAAGATTCATCATAGTTTCTATCGTTGCGAGTAAAATTTCCGGAGCACTACTTCCGAGTGCCATCAATGTTAAGTTGGCGACGGTTTCATTCCACACCAAAACCTCTCTTTCAACCTTTTCATTTTTGTCTTTGTCCCATTTCACTATGGTCCGTTTCCTACTAGTAATCACTTCTATTGCACCCATAAACATATCCGAAGCAATTGCAATTCCTACGAAGAAATACGCAATAGCAAGAATGTACAGAATTCCCCTTAGAATGGGGCTCCATATATTTTCTGCTGGAATAAGGAGCCAGCTTTCACAGCGATCTGTTGTATTGCTGTCTAACTCTTCCACTACATAACCTTTGTAGTAATCGGTTCTCACGGTGACACTCATCTCTACTGGCTTTGTGCTCCACTACTAATCATAATTCCTGAAAGTAGAACGAAATATGCATGTGAAAAATACATTCTTCTTTTTAATTTTTTTTTGCTGTTGTTTGTGTTGATAATGTCTGCCTAAGTGACAGTTTGATCTTCATCAACAAGTATACATTTATGAAAAGTAGGACATGCAGTCTTTTCTCTTTAAACCTTTCCCATATAAAATTCTAAAAGTTGATAACTTGGAAAGAATATAATTTTACCCTGTATTATCTAGGCAAAAATATGGAAATCTGTATAAATGAAAGAATAAATTAATTGAATAGAATTGAAACATTCAGGCAAAAGGAGAAATTGCAAATTAAGAGCTATTTCTTCTTTTGCCACATTTTCTAAAAGTTCATGGTCTGCTGCTGATGCATCTTATTGTGTCTTGATGTAGGAACTTAAGTTTTAATATGTTAAATACTTCCAACTTTTCAGATGTTACATTTTTTATTCAAAACTTTTCAAAGCAGGCAACTCTTGAAATAAAAAAAACTAGAAATAATTCATTTAAAAATAATTCCAGTGCAACACACCGACAATATGCACAACTGGGCTTGGTATCAATCATTTTTGTGAAGTTATATTGAATTCTGACCAAGGGTTGCTGAGAAATAGTGTTCACAGCAAATGTCTACAGACCAACTATGTATGAGAAATACAAGGGACCATAACTCATTGAAAAATAATTCCAGTGCAACACGCCGACAATATGCACAACTAGGCTTGGTATCAATCATTCTTGTGAAGTTATATTGGATTCTGACCAAGGGTTGCTGAGAAATAGTGTTCACAAGAAATGTCTACAGACCAACTATATATGTATGAGAAATTCAAGGGGCCATAACTCATTTCACAGACCAACGGACTGACAAACTGACAGACTGACCGTCAAGCAAGACTCCTATATAGCCCCCATACACTATGTATCTGGGGGTATAATTATGTAGACTGTTAAGGTAACATTATATTGATGGAAACCAGGCATTAATCTCAACAAGCATCTGGTGTTGAGATTTCTACAATTACAGAAATCTTGTTCTGTTCACAATTTTATGAAGTTTTTTCACAAGCTTGATATTTGAAATGATAAGGCACCTAGAGGGAAGATGAATATGAGCGGTGCTCCAGGAAAACCAACCTTTAAATAATTAATACACTTCATGCAAAAAGAGCTGCCTACGAATCCATCCTAATGATCCAAAAGGGATGCTGCTTTACAGAAGTTTCTTGAAACGTTCTTTGACTAATTTGGGAACAGTGCACAGCTAGATCAAACTACACAGCGCTTTCTATTCTGTATCAACACTGGTGGTAAATGCATTATGATTGTTTTTTGCAGAGCCCTGCTCATATAGTTTCATGAGTAAATCCCATTATAATACAACCAAAATGCTGTACCATTGTTATGAATTCAGATAGTCATGTTGTATACTAACGTAGTATGTTTAATATAGTAGCTACATGATTCTATGGGAAATATCTTGTTCTGTACAATAAAATCTGACTTAAAGCATGTTGGCTGTTGTCTAATACCTTTGCTGATTGATATGTCCTGACATTGATAGAGAACAAGTTATAAATTGCCTTGTTTCTAAACAAATTATACAAGGTCCTGCAGGTTCAAGTCAATATTCTAGCTGAATCTTTGTACTCTTGGAATTTTACTTATGGTCCAAACTCCATAAAACTTGTATTTACCTGTGTTTTTATCTTAAACTGAAAACAAAGTTCTTTCTTGTGGATTTTTTTAAAAGTCCAATAAATAAATCACATTTGTACACAGTAAACACTTTTTACCCTAGTACAATCCAACACATATTAATACAAATAATCCTTTTTGTTGCACAATTGTGTTCTAATTTACTTTTTTTCCTCCATTTTTTGCATTGAATGCCTCGTAGTTTACAAATCAAAACCCTTTAAAGATCTTTGCAATTAATTCGTTGGTAAAGTTATAATCTTTTAATCTCAATAACTAACGCAAAACCAATCTTGCCCTAGTCTTTCACTGTCACATTTCTATTGTATCTATTATTAACATCATAATCTGTGTTAAAACCTTTACGTCAGAGATAATCTTATTTGACTTCAATGTTAAAAAATTATATATATATATTTTTACAGCTTTCAATTCATGTAAACCATAAAGAGTTCTAATTAAAATGTCCTTACGGGAAAAAAGAGCCATAAGTTTAAAAGAAGATGTAGTCTCAGCTGAATCACTATCAGTTACAGGCTGAAATCAGTTCATAAAGGCAACCCTTCCCAATAATTATGCAGATCTGCTACTGAAATCATTATGGCAATAGAAGGAACTGCTCAAGATGAAAAATTTTCTACTTTAGTCACAATGTTTTAAACTCTATTTAACGACTCTATTTAACAACTGTTTTATAAACATTGTCTGATTCAGAATTGTTTTTTGTGGGAAAAGAGGATTAAACCTCTCAATTTAAATGTGCTTACATACGTACTTTGGCACCTGTCTCTTGTAACCTTATTTCTAGAACAAAGAAGCCTTCATGTTTTAATTAGAGCCATTTGCTTTGAAAACATTCATGGAGGAAATCATTAAACGAGAAAAACACTATAAGTATAATATTGAAATAGTTAAAAGCATGTGGGAAATGGAGAAATTGATCTGGTTTTTTAAAGATGTTTTCTGAAAACATGTCAATATCAAAAGAGTTAATTTGTCATTTCATGTGTAATTTTTAGACCCATCAAAAATGAAAATACTTGCAAATGACATATTGGTTTAACCCTTTCCAACATCATGTACCCTTTCTGGAGCCGTCTGCATCTGACAACTGTTGAACACTTTGTGGCAAAAGGAGAAATTGCTCATCTTGAACGTTTTTTTCCTTTTGCCACAATGTTTCATCAAATCTATTCAGTAATTATATATTCTTTTGAAGAGATTTTCCATATTTACAGCTAGATTATTTTCAAGGTTGTCTGCTATAGATTTATTGTATCTGAGTAATGGTAAATAATAACAAGAGTTGTTGCAAGACAGCATGCTCAACTATTTTGCCATCTAGTCTATGTTAAACAAGTGACCCCCGGGGAGGGGTCATTTTTGACCCCAGGGCCATAATTTGAACAATCTTGGTAGAGGTTCACAAGATGATGCTACATACCAAATATCAAAGGCATGGGCCTTCTACTTTCGGACAAGAAGAAACATGTAAAACAATAGACCCCAGGGGAGGGGTCATTTTGACCCCAGGGCTATAGTTTGAACAATCTTGGTAAAAGTCCACTAGATGATGCTACACACCATATATCAAAGGCCTGGGCCCTCTACTTTTAGACAAGAAGATTTTTAAAGTTTTTCCCCTATATGAGTCTATGTAAAACAAGTGACCCCCGGGGAGGGGTCTTTTTGACACCAGAGCTATAATTTGAACAATCTTGGTAGAGGTTCACTAGATGATGCTACATACCAAAAATCAAAGGCATGGGCCTTCTACTATTAGACAAGATGATTTTTACAGTTTTTCCCCTATATGAGTCTATGTTAAACAAGTGACCCCCCAGGGAGGGGTCATTTTTGACCCCAGGGCTATAATTTGAACAATCTTGGTAGAGGTTCACTAGATGATGCTACATACCAAATATCAAAGGCATGGGCCTTCTACTTTTAGACAAGAAGATTTTTAAAGTTTTTCCCCTATATGAGTCTATGTTAAACAAGTGACCCCAAGGAGGGGTCATTTTTGACCTCAGGGCCATAATTTGAACAATCTTGGTAGAGGTTCACTAGATGATGCTACATACCAAATATCAAAGGCATGGGCCTTCTACTTTCGGACAAGAAGATTTTTTAAGTTTTGGTTAATTTCCCCTTTTTTGTTGCCGTGGCAGCCAAAGTTCTGCATGGAATAGAATTTTTTGAACAAGTTTGAAAGAGATATACCCAAGGAACATTCCTGTAAAATTATTTTGAATTTGGTTAATTGGTGTAGGAGGAGAAGTCGTTTGTAGGAAAATGTGAACGGACGGACGACGACGACGGACGACGGACGGTGAGCGATCACAAAAGCTCACCTTGCACTTTGTGCATAGGTGAGCTAAAAAGGGCCATAATTTGCATTATATGCTGAAAAGAGTCATCAAATTGTTTAAATAGGTGCGATGGTTGGGAAGGGTTGTTTAGAGTTTCAATGCAATATATCAAGTAGTTACCAGGATATGGACTCTTAATGTATTTGCACGCAAAACTTTAACCAGAATTTCTAAGTCAAAAAAGGGCTATAACTTGCATTAAATGATGGATAGAGTTATCTAACATGATACTCTACAGGTGTGATAGTCGAGAAGGGTTGTATAAAGTTTCAATGCAATGCATCAAGTAAATACTGCGCTCTGGACTCTTAATGTAGTTGCATGCAAAACTTTAACCAAAGTAAACAAGAGGGCCATGATGGCCCTGGATCGCTCACCTTATTTTTTATTTATTTTTCATTTTAGCCATATAAGCCTCGCCCCCTGGCGGTGATGGTTTCCGACCAATCAACTTGGCTTGAAGAAATCTGATAGAGGGTCACCCAATGAACATTTCTACAAAATTATTTGAAAATCGGCCGGATGCTTTCGGAGGAGAAGTTTTCAATATAGCCATATAAGGCAAAATAGCCCAGCCCCCTGGTGGCCATGTTTTTTCACCAATCAACATGATAGAGGGTCATCAAAGGAACATTTCTACAAAATTATTTGAAATTCTGCCAACTAGTTTGGGAGAAGAAGAATTTTGAAGTTTTTTTCATTTCGTTGCCATGGAAACCAGAATTCTGCATGGATCCCAAAAATTTGAAGGAATTCTGGTGAGGTCATTGAGAGGATGCTTTCTGTGAAGTTTCATCCCAATCGACCCACTGGTTACTGAGGAGAAAAAGTTGACGGACGACTGACGCTGGACAAAAGGCGATCACAATAACTCACCTTGAGCAAAGCTCAGGTGAGCTAAAAAGGGCCATAATTTGCATTATATGCTGGATAGAGTTATCATACTTGATTGTTAACATATGTGTGATGGTTTGGAAGGGCTGTATAAAGTTTCAATGCAATGTTTCAAGCAGTTACTAAGATATGGACTCTTAATGTAGTTGCACGCAAAACTTTAACCCAAATTCCTAAGTCAAAAAAGGGGCATAATTGTGTCAAAATCAAATATAGAGTTTTGGGACTTGTTCTGCAAAGTCATTTGATGATGTCCAATAAGTGTGTCAAGTTTCAAAGCAAAAGCATCTGTGGTTTGTGAGGAAAAGCCTTGCATGCAAAACCAAAAAGTCCAAGTCCAAAACGGGGCATAATTGTGTCAAAATCAGATGTAGTTTTGGGACTTGTCCTGCAAGGTCATTTGATGATGTCCAATAAGTGTGTGAAGTTTCAAAGCAATAGCAGCTCTGGTTTGTGAGAAAAAGCCTTGCATGCAAAACTTTAACCAAAGTTGCAAAACTGACGCCGACGCACAAATGACTGTAATAGCTCTCATATTCTTTGAATAGTCGAGCTAAAAAATAAATTGGAAATTTGATTTTTTTCATCATTCTGAGTATCTTTTCGTTTAACAGTTACCTATGGAAGTTGTCAGACCTGTATGTTATATGAGGAAAAGATAAACAAACACATAAAAAACTAATTCAAAGCTAAATAGATGACACACACTTCTTTATTGTTTGTTGCAAGACCTGAAGAGATCCCTGTAAAGACTTATCAAACAAAATGCTGAATCTTCTTTTTGATAATTCATTACAGGTGGAAAACCCTCTTCTCACCCGCAAACAGGATTTAAGGCAAATGTAGCAGATGACTTTTGAAAACATTGAGACAAAAGAAGAAATTGTTTCATAATTATTGACTTTACAGTCATAAAGACTTAAAAGAATGGTAGTATTATGAATGCCGTCTTTGGTGCTATAAGCATTACAACTCGGACTGGCTGGTGTCAGGATAAATGGACCGCAGTTAGTCCTGATAACTTATCCAGGAAACATGTGATATAACTCAAAGGTTATTAAAAAGTGTGCAAAACACCAAACAATCAATCAATGTTTCATAATGAACAATTTCTCATTATGAAAGGATGTTTTGAGCTATATATATATACATACATACAATAATCAAACTTTTAATATAAATTATATAAAGATATACCATAGTTTTGCCAAAATGTTTTCAAAGTCGTCTGCTGCAGAATTGCCGTATGAGGGAAAGGGTTAAGTGGGAAAATGTGAACACATTAGTACTGTGTCAGCTGGGTATTATGTACATTTTGATCAAAATCTGATGATTTCAACATTTTCAGTCATTCTTTTTTTCAAGATGAAAGCTATTGTTTTATTTTCCATATTACAAAAAGTGAATATTCTGATCGGATTCATTCAATGAAATTAACTGGTCAGAAACCTTAAATGTTTGGTAATGTTATAGTTACCAAAAGTTACTGGCTTATTTAGGGACCATAGGACCACTACTAATAATACAGCCAAAAAGCATTGCATTTGATTAACCCTTTCCCTCATACGACAATTCTTCAGCATACCTTGAACATATTTTGTCAAAAAATAGAAAATCTCTATAGTTAAAGTTAAATGGATAACCTATGACTAAAAGTGGAAAACATTGTGGCAAAAGGAGAAATTGCTCGTTTTGAGCAATTTCTACTTTTGTCACTATATTTTCAAAATGCCGTCTGCTGCAGAGGCGTCAGAAAGCGTCTATATGAGGGCAAGAAGCGTCTATATGAGGGAAAGGGTTAAAAACCCATTTTCTCAATAATACATCTTAATATATTTTAAAAGACATATTGGCTGAAAAATCAAATGGAATTGGAGTTGCTAGGTAGTTACCACCTGGACAGATGTAAACAAAGATGTGCCAATCTATTACCTCCTTAGTTGTATTTTAACCCTTTCCCACAAACACTCTTTCAAACACCTTTGCAACAAATAACTCTTGAAAACTTTGTGACAAAAGGAGAAATTGCTCATTATAAGCAATTTCTCCTTTGGCAGCAAATTTGTTTTCAATGTTATTCAATAACTTTTCTTCAACTTAAAGCAAGTTTTGAACAAATGATTTTCAAGGCATCTGCTGCAAATTTGCTGTACATCTACCTCAAAAAGGGCAGAAAATCTAGCCCAAAAACATAAATAAAAAGAAAATATTATATAACATATAATAAGAAACTTCCCCCTTTCCCTCATATAGGCGCTTTCTGACGCCTCTGGAGCAGACAGCTTTTTGAAAACATAGTGACAAAAGAAGAAATTGCTCAGAACGAGCAATTTCTCCTTTTGCCACAATGTTTTCCTCTTTTAGTCATAGTTATCCATTCAATTATAGAGATTTTCCATTTTTTGACGAAATATGTTCAAAGTCGTCTGCTGCAGAATTGTCGTATGAGGGAAAGGGTTAAATTTTCAAAATGTTCAAAGGTGATCTGTTGAAGACATGGCATCAATTTCATACTTCACCATTTTACCTCATACACTAGAATGATCTAAAATGGTGTTAAGAAAAACAAAACTGCTTTATATATAAACAATTTTACTTTTTCGCTCTCTTAATTCAATAGATTTAATATTGCTTTTATCAGATGTTCTAACCCTTTCCCACATACAGCAATCCCACAGTAAATGCATTTGAAAAAATCTAGGCAAACATATTGAAAGTCTCAATAAATGTTAGTATACTAATTAATAGGATAGAGTAGAAAACTTTGTGGTGAAAGAGAAATTGTTCATGATGAGCAAGCAATATCAGCTTTTGCTTTAATGTTTCCTAGTGTTGTCTGCTGCAAAATGTTTCAAACTAAGTCTTCATTTTTTTTGTTAAAAGATCAAACTTAAAAAAACTAAAACTTATGTATCTGGTAAAGGGTAAACTGCGATAGCAACTGTACACTGTTAATTAATTACCTATTTGAAGAGCTGTAATGAAATAGTTTAAAACAGACTCCACACAATCCTTTATATCTATCCCTAGATAAAATTCTCACCTCGGCATGTCAAAGTTTAACTTTTCTGCATTAGCTTAATAGTTATTATTAAATTGATCTTTTTAATTAAACCCTTTTCCACATTTAGACACTTTCTGATGCCTCTGCAGCAGACAACTTTTAAAAACATTGTGAGAAAAGAAGACATTTCTCAAAACGAGCAATTTCTCCTTTTGCCACAATATTTTCAACTTTATTTTAGTAATTATATATATATTCATTTCTTGAGATTTTCTGTATCTTGGGAAGATGTTTTCAAGGTTGTCTGCTGCAGATTTACTGTATGTGGGAAAGGGTTAAATGACTGTGAGGATCAAGAATTATATAAATTGATTAATGCTTGACCTGACATATATATATAACAAGATAACCTTTACTACCACTTTACAACATACTTTCCCACATACAGTCGCATTCTGCTGACTCTGTCGCAGATAACATTTTTGAAAAAAGAGAGAAAATTGATAATTATAAATGAGCAATTTCTCCTTTTGCCATATTTTTTCAACTCTAGTCTATAATTGAACATCATGTTAAGAGATTTTTAATATTTGTCTCCATATATGTTTACAAAGGTGTCTGCTGAAGATTTGTTTCATGTGGACAAGGGTTGAAGAACAGTTATAAAAGTCGCCTGATCAATTGTACAAATATATAAGCCGTTCCACAAGAAAACCAATATTATTGACTCTGCATAAAGTATTGACAAAGATCAGCCTAAGCATGCCATGCAGGATTATCGCGGCAGAAACTTTTAACCTCCTATGCATTTTCTGTATTAGGAATCATTACTCTATCCCTCGGAGACGGAATGTGTCGGCCCGGATTAGCTTGCACGGATTGCACAGGCTGATCTGGGTCAATCCATTACGCATAGTCATTAATGTTGGTATTCTCGTGGTAGGCTCATATGAAATCTCCATACTAAAACAGATGACTTTTGACACATCTGCAGCAGATAACTCAAAACAAGAGGCCCATGAGGGCCTATGCTCTACTGGGATGGTTCTTTGGTCATTTTCAATCCAGAGCATGTATGTATGGTGAAGATCAGATAGTAAATGGAGGCTCTATCGTGTTCACAAGCTGTATTATAGCAATTTTGACAATTTCAAGGGCTTTTATCCAGTCATGCAAGGGCACATCTGGCTATTTTTTGAAAGGTACCGTGCTCTTATCAATATTTCACTATCTAAGTTTGTTGAAGATCTAATAGTAAATGGAGGCTCTATTGTGTTCACACGCTCTATTATAGTGAAAGGAACCGAGCTCTCATGGATATCTAACTACTGTATAAGTTTGATGGAGATACAATCAAAACTGAAGACTTTATCGCGATCTCAAGCTGTGTTATAGCAATTTTGACAACTTCAAGGACCACTACTGTATAAGTTTAATTGAGATACTGAAGACTTTATCGCGTTCTCAAGCTATTGTTTATTGACGCACGGACGATGGACACCACGCCACAGCATAAGCTCTTCTGGCCTATGGCCAGTAGAGCTAAAAACACTTGGGAAAAGAACAAAATGCTGATATGATAATTTTTCTGTTTAAAGTGTTTTTATTTGTTTGGAACAAACAAATTTAGTAGCTGCAATTCTGAAGCCGTTCGTCTTATTTAAAATTCCATGAATTTCATACGCGTGAAAGTAGTACTCAATACTTGCTCTTACTTTTCAAATGTATCACGATTTTTGAAATAATGATATATTTATATCGTCTTTGTTTTCTTATGTGGTTCTTATATTCAAAGAGAATTACGAAATAAAATGAAACATTGTATTTTAAAACATGAATGCGGAGAGATTTATAAATCTCAATGAGTGAACTGCTACAGGGAGAACTATTTCCGATTTAAGCTCCAGATACGGTATTTGAATTTTCAATCACGCATTGAAAATGTAGATAAAAACAGAATTGAAAATATTTTCTTTGTGCCTTGTCGGCCATATAAATATAGTATAAAGAATTAAAAAAACAAATATGTGCGTCATAAAATGCATTTAAAATGAGAGTAACACATTTGCAGAGAAATCGTGATCGTCGAATTCTATTTATAAATACAACGGTATGGGGGGAGGGTCTAAAGTGCGGACGCGATCTGCGGACAAATACATTATAGAGGGAAAATGCGGACAAATGCAATATAGAGGGAAAATGCCGACGCAATAGAATATAGAGCAAATCTGCGGACGCTATGATTTGTTGTAAAAAATGTTTAATTAAAGATGGGCAACTGTGTATAATTTGTTACATATGATCATATCCGGGGTTTTCTTTGTAAATATATAATGTGTTTGATTGCTTTTATCAGTGATATAGAATAAACCAAAAATCGAGATCATGCTGAAATGGAATCTCTTTGTAAAGTGTTTTAACGACTTTCCTCTTTATATCATATCTATAGATATCAATAAAGAGAATTGATGGATTGATTTTCCGACAAGTAAATGTCTTTCCTTTATGACGCATCTGCAGCGGACGAAATTTGAAAACATTGCAAGAATAGAATAGGTTGCTAGTAACTAGCCATAGGTTTTGCTTCAATTATATCCTCTCCTTTACACTCGATTGAAGGGTCATGAGTTCTAGTTATTGTTGGGCCTCTTCATTTTCTACTTTGTAACTTTCAACAGTTTTCCATGTGCCATACTACGAGGCAAATGATCCATGCAACATTCTATTCTGTAGGGTACTTGGAAGGGGCAGAACAATTTAAATAACAAATAAACAATAAGTATATATATATATACAACACTTTAAATCTTAATTTATTTCTAGTAATTATATATATATGCAACTATAATACTAATCTATAACAAATAAGTTAAATGTTTTTTTCTTGCTGTGTAAACAGTAAAAAGCAACATATATTGAAAACATTGTGGGAAAAGGAAAATTTGCTTATTTAAACAATTTCTTAATTCCAATAACCTTTCTTTACCGTCGTATAAACCAAATTTGTATTTGAAGGCTGTTATAAGTAAAAAACTTAAATGTTGCCAATTTAATCACATATCTTATCATTATAATAGCCAAATAATTAACAAAAGTTACAATTAAAGTCCGCATCTGTTGTCGAAATATCCACAGGTGCATTAACACAAGATTTGTGAAACAAATTTGTGCATATATCACATTGTACCATGACGGTATCGACACATCCCGGCAAGTTACAAATACATACATGTATATGATAGGTTTATTGGGAAAAGGGGTTACATTTATAATTTGTTTGGAATGACACTCGTAAACAATGGTAATTAACAGTGTATGGTCACGCATCCTTAATTGATTTGGCAAGCTTAAACACCCTTTAAAGGAAACAGCGGCCAGCTTAGGTGTATACTGTAGAGTAAAATTCGGACGGCACAGGTATTGGTTTTCTCTGGAGCATTTAATCCTTTTATAATGCATGATTTCAATTACTCTTTCATTTGGATAGATGTTTCTTTTTTAGCTCACCTGAGCACGAAGTAAATAACCAACGCTAAATGTCGCAAAATCTTCTAACGTTATATGTCGCATCTGTAACGCCAAATGTCGCAAAAAATTGTACTGCCGCTATATGTCGCAACATCAACGCTAAATGTCGCACTCTTTTATAAGCACTCTTTTGTAGTATTACTGTTTCACAATGTACATATTACAATGTTTCATCTGACTCTGTCCCTTCTTTTTTTAGTTATGGCTCCTGAGGTAGTCATTTTTTGCGACAATTAGCGTCAGCCTTGCGACATATAACGTCAAGTGCGACATATAGTCAAAATATATATGCACTCTCGTACTATCGATATGGATTCGCACTCTTACGATAAGGACTCTCACACAAGCGATATGCACTCTTGTACTACTGATATGGATTCGCTCACTTACGATATTGCTTTATACACTAACGATATGGACTCTCACAAAAACTATATGCACTCTCGTTCTAACGATAATGACTCGCACACTAACGATATGGACTCTAGTAATAGTGGTTCATTAGAATAACAGATTGTGAGAAATGATACATTTAAAACGGAAACCGAAACACGTTCATCAAAAGCACCATGTAGAACTACCACAGTTGATTTGGTATATTATTGTTAACCTTGGTTCGAAACAAAATCCTTCGTCGCGATACTCCCTTCAACGGGTGAATAGATTGTTCAAAGACATTGTGAGCAAGACACAACCGCCTCGGTTGTATCTCAACCCTTGCCGGTTCTGTGATATATCTGTGTCGCCTTTTAGTGTTAGAAGAATTATATGAATAGCAGGACCTGGCTGTTGGTTAGTGCAGGCAATCCGTGATGTGTTAACACATTCCTCGCGGGCCAATGCCTGGCTCTACTCTATCTGCGGATAGCCACATTTGGTGGCTAGTATACAATAGATGGAATATGGTATAAACGTTCAAGGTATCAGTTACGGGATGTTAAAGTGCTACATTTATAAACTTTTTTATAAGTAGGTTAAGGAATGGCAACAAAAAGCATGTTACTTATTCCGTGTCAGTTTTTATTCCAGTATTAGCTTATACAGTTTGTGACAAGAGAGACAATTGTATACCAGTTACAATATGTGGCTATCCATAGAACGCATTAACATTTTGAAAACACATGTACACGGACATACACTGTTACATTACGTTATAACATGTACAATTTTCTTTAATTTTACAGTTTTAAAAAACTTAAGAAAATTGTACATGTTATAACGTTATGTCACAGTGTATGTCCGTGTACATGTGTTTACAAAAAAAAATGTCTTGGACGTTTATACCATATTCCATCTATTGTATACCAGCCACAAAATGTGGCTATCCGCAGAAAGAGCCAGTCATTGGCCCGCAAGGAATGTATAAACACAAAGCGCAATCTGTTATTCTGATGAACCACTATTACTAGAGTCCATATCGTTAATGTGCGAGTCATTATCGTTAGTACGAGAGTGCATACAGCTTTTGTGAGAGTCTATATCGTAAGTGTATGAATCAATATCGTTAGTGAGCGAATCCATATCGTTAGTACAAGAGTGCATATCGCTTGTGTGAGAGTCCTTATCGTAAGTGTGCGAATCCATATCGATAGTACGAGAGTGCATATATATCTTGTATATATGTCGTACTTGACGTTATATGTCGCAAGGCTGACGCTAAATGTCGCAAAAAAATGACTACTTCAGGAGCTATAACTAAAAAAAGAAGGGACAGAGTGAGATGAAACATTGTAATTTGTACATTGTGAAACAGTAATACTACAAAAGAGTGCTTATAAAGGAGTGAGACATTTAGCGTTGATGTTGCGACATATAGCGGCAGTACCTTGTTTTGCGACATTTGGCGTTACAGATGCAACATATAACGTCAGAAGGTTTTGCGACATTTAGCGTTGGTTGCGACGTTTAGCGTCAGCCTTGTGACATTTAGCGTTGGTGCGACATTTAACGTTGCTACAGTGTTCCTTGGCCGCCAGGGAGCGGGGCTTTTTTGCCTTATATGGCTATAGTGTAAACTCAAAAAAATCTTCTCCTCCAAAAGTGTCAGGCCGATTTTCAAATAATTTTGTAGAAATGTTCCTAGGGTGACCCTCTATCAGATTCCTTCCAGCCAAGTTGATTGGTCGAAAAACATGGCCGCCAGCGGTCGGGGCTTTTTTGCCTAATATGGCTATAGTAAAAACTTGAAAAATCTTCTCATCCGAAAGTTTTTGGCCAATTTTCAATTCTTTTTGTAGAAATGTTCATTGGGAGACCATCTATCAGATTCCTCCAAGCCATGTTGATTGGTCAAAAAACATGGCCGCCAGGGGGGCAGGGCTATTTGGCCTTATATGGCTATAGTGAAAACTTGAAAAATCTCTTGTTAAGCAGGAAGCTTTTGAGTAAGATTTTAGAAAACCCCTGGTCAATGGTGATTTTTTTTGTAACAAAAATTATTAAATACTTAGATGAGTGAGTCGGGGCCATAATGGTTATCCATTTGTTTTACATGTCTTTTGAAACTTGGACATTAAATATAATATTCACATGTATGTCTCATGATTTATTTTTATAGACAACTAAAATGGCATTTAATTTTAACGGATGCGTCATTTATTCTTTAACCCGAAGTTGTAATATTTATAAACAATGCATAGTTTATAAATCACACATCTATGCAAAGGCAAATGTTTGAACAGTTTTATGTACCCAAACAAATTCAGTGCCTTCAGCGCTTTGATTCTACAGTGTCTCAAATGTTCAATTTCATAATATATTTATTTTAAAAAAGGTCAGAAAGTAGAATATATAAGGCTCATATCGGTTTATTGGTTAAGCCCGTTTCATTGAAAAATAACAGGTGTGATTAATTAACCCTTTCTCACATGCAGACTAATATTACTCTGACAACTTTAGAAACAATGTCACAACAAGAGTGCCAGTGCCGCCACAAAATATAAAGATCAAGATTGGTCCTTTTAAATATTGCTTTTAACATGTCTGTATACATAAGCTCAAAATGAAGTCTGTGAGACCAGTTAGCTTAGCTGGAAGAGACAGGGACCTGAGATCATGGTTGCCTGGGTAGTAGGTTCGATCCCTGCAGGGGCAGCCGAGTGTTTCCTTGAGCAAAACAGTTTATCCGCACTTGTTCAAAGTTGAAAGTCTTACTCTGCTTACCAGCCTAGCTGACTTTGGTATTAACTAAAGAAAATAGGATACATATAAACAGAGATAGAACCCTATAGAGGCTTCCGATATAAAAGTAGGTCAAATGGCAGTGTCGATATGTATCCTTTTTTTGCTTCTGAGCATAACTCTTGCAAAAATCACTCTACCGGATAATCCCTGCTTTATGCACTTCTACCTGTTTGGAAACTTGAGTTGCGTTCTCAAGTGAATATGCTATAGAGACCAAGTTTCGAAAGGCATAACTATTGCAACAAGACATGGAAATTCCATGAAACCAGGTTTTCTATAATAAAAGGTGTTTAATTAAGAATTAACAGATCTGTAAAATCTTTCTGTTAATAGTTTATCAAAGCTAGTAATTCAAGTAACAGGGAATATTTCTATTGATGAATAATCATAATTACTTTGTCAATTAAATATATCACAATTTTATCTAACAAATATCAGTTCAATACAGTCAATCGTGTGTTGATGGCCTCATTTATTAAGAACATATAATAGATAACAGATATTAAGCAACCTTTTGTTGTAAGCAGCCACATTTTAGGATCCCTAATGCCAGGTTGATAATCAGTGATCTGCCTTAACCCTTTACTTGATAGTAACGCGTTTATGCCTTTGCAAACAGACTAGATCCAGGGCCCTAGGTTATGAAACTTACTCATATCTAAGCTATATTCTTTTAAATTGCCAAGTTATTTAATATGGAGCATAGAAAATATCTATATACATGGTAAAGTTATGGTCTGAACAAAAAAAGTTCAAGTAAAGTATATTTTCTGTCACTGTGACCTTGACCTGGAAGCTAAAGACCTTGACCAGGAAGCTAAACACATAAATTGTGCATATGACACAGCATCTTGATATGGTGTATATCTGTTCCAAGCTATTTGAAAATATCTCTATGGATGAAAAAGTTATTGTCCAGACAAGAAAAGTTCACCTGATGTCTATTTGTTGTCACTGTGACCTTGACCTTAAAGCTACAGACAAAAGTTTTGCATGTGACACATCATATTGATATAGATTTTTTTTTTGCATTTGGCACATCGTCTTGATATGGTGTGCATGTTTGTGCCAAGTTATTTGAAAATATCTCTATGCATGACAAAGTTATGGTCCGGACAAGAAAAGTTCAATTAAAGTCTATTTCTTATCACTGTGACCTTGACCTTGAATCTACAGATTTTTTTTTTGCATTTGGCACATCGTCTTGATATGGTGCATGTTTGTGCCAAGTTATATGAAAATATCTCTATGCATGGCAAAGTTATGGTCCGGACAAGGAAAGTTGACGCCCGCCCGCCGACTTCGCCAAACTAATAACCAGATTTTTCCTTCGGAAAACCTGGTTAAAAATTGCTGAACCGGAAAATACCTGCTTCATGCACATCTACCCATTATAGTAATGATATTGACCAAGTTTTGAAAAGATTCGGTCAGAAACGTAGGAAGAGTTGCATTCACAAGCAGCAATATCAATCAGCTACAGAGACTAAGTTTCAAGGGACAAAAATCTTTCAAAAATCAATGAACTGAATAATCGCCGCTTCATGCACATCTACCCATTATAGTTATGACATTGACCAAGTTTTGAAAAGATTCGGTCAGAAACATAGGAGGAGTTGCGTTCACAAGCCTGCAATATCAATCAGCTACAGAGACTAAGTTACAAGGGACATAAATCTTGCAAATATCAATGAACCGGAAAATCGCCGCTTCATGCACATCTACACATTATAGTTATGACATTGACCAAGTTTTGAAAAGATACGGTCAGAAACGTAGGAGGAGTTGCGTTCACAAGAAATGGACGGACGGACGGACGGACAGACGGAGAAGATGACGCCAATATACGACCGCCTCTGGCGGCGTATAAAAAGAGATTCGCTCATCATGTACAATGTGTTCAACCCTGTTTAACCCTTTCATCATACTACAATCCTGCAGCAGACGACTTTGAACATATTTTGTCAAAACAAATCTCTATAATTGAATAGATAACCTATAACTAAAAGTGGAAAACATTGTGGCAAAAGGAGAAATTGCTTGTTTTGAGCAATTTCTTTTTTTGTCACTATGTTTTTAGAGGCGTCAAAAAGTATATATATGAGGGAAAGGGTTAATAATTATGTACTTTCAGAGAAAGCATTTTCATAGCTTTTTAAATGTGGGGAAAGGGATAAGTAATGCCATGGAAATACAAGCTTTCCAGAGTTCTTTTACAAACAGAGACCCAGATCAGCCTGCACTGCATGTTCAGAATCTTCCTTGTAGGCATTTTCAGTCAATCATTATTAACCCTTTCCCTCATTTATATAGGCACTTTCTGAAGCCTCTGAAGCAGACGACTTCTGAAATCATTGTGGCAAAAGGAGTAATTGCTCAAAATGAGCAATTTCTCCATTTGCCACAATGTTTTCAACTTTTTGCAGTAATAATACCTTCATCTGTAGACTTTTCGAGTTTTGTGTAAACATGCTTTCAAAGTCATCTGCTGCAGGTTTGCTGTATGAGGGAAAGGGTTAACCCTTTCCCTCATACGACAATTCTGCAACAGACAAATTTGAACGTATTTTGTCAAAAAATAGAAAATCCCTATAATTGAATGGATAACCTATGACAAAAAGTGGAAAACATTTTGGCAAAAGGAAAAATTGCACGTTTTGTGCAATTTCTTCTTTTGTCACTATGTTTTCAAAAAGCCGACTGCTGCAGAGGCATCAGAAAGCGTCTATATGAGGGAAAGGGTTAATGCAGTTGTATCATAATAAAAACAATATTTTTTGAAGCAGGTAGGCAAACATGGTCAGAATAATCATGAAATGGTCAGTATTCACATGACCTGGCAAATGATTTAGTAGCTGTATGAAACACTGTGTTGTTTACATTCCTTTCAACAAAATGTTTGTTTTCAAGCAACCCAGAATGTTATTTATATAATAAACATCACCCTGCCTGTGCACTGATGTAACCATATCTATCATAATAAACAATATACCTGGCAGCTGGTTTAGGATAACCTTGAGTTGAACAACTACCTGTCACTCAGCCTCCTAATTTCTAGACTCTTTCCAGTTGACAGCCTCTATTGCTTCACGCAAAATGAATGTAACTACATATTGTAACATAATGTAGTTACATCCATTTTGCATGAAGCCCATGAAATGTATCATTTTCAAAACTTTGAGGTACTTTAATGTCATGCAAAGAAAGCAGTGTGGAATGTAAAAGAGGTAATGTATATTTCAAATCACCTCTTGTAGTAGAGTGTGCATGCAAACAAATATAAGATATGCTCAGACAAAACCAAACTTATGGGTGTTTTTGACAAGTGTAAATTCAGATCTGCATATGCACACATGTACAAGTTTATGATGATTGGAAGAAGCTTTTTCATGGTATCATTGATTAATTGGCAAACAGCGCAGATTTCAGATCAGACTACAGAGGTTAAGGGTGATCTTGGTCTACAAAGGTTGCGAATGCCTCATATGAAACACAAATGTCTCTAAATGCAGAAGACTATCTCGATGGTATAGTGGTTAGAGCATCCACCTTGGGCAGCAGGAAACGATAGTTTGAACCACGGTCGGGCTAAACAATTTTAAAAAGAAAGAAAGAAAGAAGTAATTATTTCTCTTCTTTGAACTGAGGGTTACAACTGATACATACTAAATTATCAGGATAAATAACACCATTTACTGTAGTACCAGTAAATAACTGAGGAAACATTGCGATATAACTGAAATGCTGTTGAAAAGGGTGTAAAATATCATTCTAAAAAAAATGAAGGCAAATGATGTTGAAAATGGTGTAACATATAATCCTAACAAAATGCATACAAAATGCCAAATAGTCATAATTATTTGGCATTTATCTATACAGTATAGAATATTATACATTATATTCCTAGAAAAACTTTCCCTTTTCAAATCTGGAATATATTGCCCTTTTCTACAATCAGGCGAATTTGGGCGCATCGGCAGCAGACATCATTTTAAGCCTTTCCCACTTGCAGACGCATTTTGACACAATGGCAGCAGATGATGAACAATTTCTCCACGTTTTCAACTTTATCTAACAATTGAAATATTATACTTTCAATTAGAGATATTCTATACTTTTTGCTCTGATGTTTTCAAAAACATCTAGTGCAGATTTGTTGTATGTGGGAAAGGGCTGAAGTCTTGTATTGCATAAATGAGGTTGGGTTGATGAAGCATTCCATTTATGATCCCATCTTTAATTAGTTCCTTAAATGTCTTACTGATTACTTTACCTGTGAAATAGGAGCATGTCATTTACAAGAACAGACTTTGAAAATGGTGTTTGTCATCAAAAGGGTTAACTCTTTTTCTGATATACTATTTTGATGCCTCTTTAACATTTGAAACAAGGGCAGGGTAGAGCGAATGCCTAAGCTTGTCCCTTTCTTTCTTAAGTAAAAAAAGGGGTAATACTGAATAATTATTAAAGCCAGAGTCATGTGACTTGGTATAGACATGCGTATTGTTCCTAGTAGGAACATGACTTGTGTACCATTTTCATTTGAAAATGTTGAACGTGTTTTAGTTTTGAGTTAACCCTTTCCCTCATATAGACGCTTTCTGGCGCCTCTGCAGCAGACGGCTATTTGAAAACATAGTGACAAAAGAAGAAATTGCACAGAACGTGCAATTTCTCCTTTTGACACAATGTTTTCCACTTTTAGTCATAGGTTATCCATTCAATTATGGAGATTTTCTATGTTTTGACAAAATACGTTCAAAGTCGTCTGCTGCAGAATTGCCGTATGAGGGAAAGGGTTAAGGTTAAAATTTGTGACTAAGACACCAAGGGTATCACAATAGCCCAACTTGTTTTCCTTTCGAAAAACAGACAAGGTAAAAATGGTTTGAAAAGGAGACAAATTTCATAATATTTTCTTCAATGTCATAGAAGTCGACATACTTTTATCAATATAATATTTATTTCAGATATCTTCTTATTTGGAAAAGTTAAAAAAAAATTACATCTTTTAGTTATATAATACATGTATGTTAAGGAAAGTCGCATATGCCTGCAAACTATGTAGAAAAGTATTGTGTAACATTTATACAAATGAAGTTGAGAGCAACATCTCAGGAGAAACAGAAGATGGATGCAAAGATGGATGTAATACTCCACTCTGGTAAAGAAACATTTTGACATATCTGAACTAGGAAATGTTGGAAAACATTGTAGGAAACGGAAGATATTCTCTCCTTTCCTCCAATGGTTTCCAGACTAACCTCATCTCTTAAGTCTATAGATTTTCTGTTTGTATTCTTCAGATATGAGAGTAAAAGTTGATTTGTCTTCTAAAGAGAATTTGACTCTACATAGGTGACGTTTTTGAACGGGTTATACTGCATATCAAAAATCTAAAAAATTGCAACAAAAGAACAATTCAAAAATGCACATTTACCACCACAAGTCGCAAGATAATCCAATGGATCCAAATCTATTTCCATGCAATATGACTCCTGTCTAGCCAAGAACTATTGCAGAAATTGTCTTCAATGTCTCTTTTTCTTTACACAATTCCAGATTATCTGATAGGCTGCCAAACTCCTGGCTTCTCGACTTTAATCTAAGGCGATGCAAATTCATTCCAACCAACAATTAGTTACATTTTGACACTTCCAACTAGCAAAGATTTTGACAATTGGTGCAGCAAGTATATTGGGGAACATTTCAGAGCTGTAATCTCCACTGCACGTGTAAGAAATCCATACATAATCTGATTTTTAAGACTTTAAATTTACATACCACTTAATTCTGCAGATTTATGAATGGTTTGAATTCCCGGGAGTTTAGTGATTACATCAATACAGTTGAACTTCCCTGCTCTGCTGACGTTAATATTAATATATCACTATGAACACTAAACTTATATGAAAGTGACTTTCAACGACGTTAAAAGAATCTGCTAAATTGAAAACATCTGAAGATTAAAAAAAAAAAACATTAACTAATTTATTAATTAATATTAATAAATTAATGAAATTTTATGGGAATAAGAAAAATCATTCATGATGAGCAATTTCTCTTTTTTCCCACATTTTTTTAAAATCACTCCACTGCTTAGAATTGTCAAATGACGAAATGGAAGTGTGCAAAATCTATATCACGTACTCTATTAGTTAGAAAAAAAGTGAAAAAAATGCAAATGTAATATATTATTCGCTTTCAGAAGTCTTCTTCTGTAGATTCATAAAATGTTTGTTTAATAAGGGGGGAAAGGAATGTATCTCTTATAGAAATCTTCCTTGCTTGAATGGTAAAGACACTGATTTGAAACCAGGCGCCCAGTGTACCCTGTTACCAGCATCATGATGAGATTGCCCATGTGCGAGCATATTTCTTAGTGTATAGTACTTAAAGTAACCTAGTGATCATGCATGAGGTTAATATAACTAAAAAAATAATATTTATGTCTTATGTTATCATATAAATGTTTTCCTAATATTCTTTCTGATTGTCATCTCATGTATATTTAAAATGTTTATTTCAAAGTTGAAAACATTGTTGGAAAAGGAGAAATTGCCTATGTTTAGCACTTTCTCCTTCCCCACACTTTTCATCCAAAAGTCTTCTGTAATGCAGAGACAGATGAAGTTATCTGTATCAGATGTAAGACTAACCATGTACATCTATAACTAAGTAGACAAACATGGGTAGCTTTCTGCCAAATACCAAAGCTGCTATTTGGCTTATACTACTACATTCATAAAGACAGGGTAAACAAACAGAATATTTATACAGAGTCATCTTGGCCTGCTCTATACTCTCTTTGAACAACTTGTGAAGGAAACTCGATGCTTGACATTATTTTTTTGCAAATTAGACCCTCCAGTTATTAAGATTTATACAATTGACTCACTCATCTTTCAATTATGTTAAATCTAAATAAAACAAGAGACAATCATAATGTTAGTCAAACATTATGTCCAGCTAAGTGTCACACTGTTAGAAACATCATGTTCAAGTTCAAAGTGTTCTCGACTATTGAATCATGATAACTCAAACTCGAAAGAGACCCATGAATTATATCAAGAAAATAGCACAGCAGCAGTTCTGATTGTTTGTCTGAGCAATCAGCTAGTGCTGATGCTTTGCTGTTGTCAAAGGACAGATCCGTTAAAGTAATTAGTTCTAGTCAAATATTATATTTAAATTATAACATGTTCAAGTTATCGCAGGTTTTCTCTCACAATCTGTGTGGTCAAAAACAATTGTCTATGTCTGTAACTTCTAACCGACAGATAGGATATTGAATTTCATACATGATATTAATGCTCTGCCACAAATCAAATTCCCAGTCTGATTTTGGGAGTGTTCAGTCAGAATATTGACATATAAATACAATATCCCAACAAGTTGATGAACTATTTCGAGAAAATCCATATAATTTGATCTTATATCAGTACAATTCTCCCAACAGAGGAGAATAGAAGGGGCTTGGTCAGAGAAACAGTACACAAGTAAAAACACAAAGTGCTGTTATAGAAGACATCCCAATGGGGTATTAACCCTTTCCCACATGTACACTAATAGATACCACTGCAGCAGACAAATTTTCTAATTTTGCCTACATATTTTCAATTATCTGCTGCAGATTTGCTTTATTTGCATAAATGTCCATGTTTATTGCTTCTCTCTGAAATTCAGGTTAATATATTAACTTAATTAACCCTTTCTCTTATACAACATTTCTGCAGCAGACGACTTTCAACATATTTTGTAAACAAGAGGGCCATGAGGCCCTGGAATCCCTCACCTGAGAATGGGCTATTTAAGACATAACTCTCATGCTCAAGCCAAACATGTGGCTTCCAGAGTGTTAACAAAATTTCCCTTAAATTTGGTCTAGTGACCTAGTTTTTGACATGACATGACCCATATTCGAACTTGGCCTAAATATCATCAGGACAAACTTTCTGATAAAGTTTCAACATGCTCAAGTTTAAAATGCGGCTTCAAGAGTTTTAACGAGATTTTCCTTAAATTTGGCCTAGTGACCTAGTTCTTGACCTGACATGACTCATATTTGAACTTGGTTTAGCTATTACTTAGACAAATATCCTGACAAAGTTTCAACATGCTCAAGCCAAAAATGTGGCGTCCAGAGTGTTAGTTAACAAGATTTTCCTTAAATTTGGCATTGTGACCTAGTTTTTGACCAGACATGACCCATATTCGAACTTGGCCTAGATATCATTAAGACAAACATTCTGACAAAGTTTCAACATGCTCAAGCCAAAAATGCGGCTTCATGAGTGTTAACAAGATTTTCCTTCAATTTGGCCTAGTGACCTAGTTTTTGACCCGACATGACCCAGTTTCGAACTTGGCCTAGAGTTGATAGAGATATATGTTTTGATAAACTTTCATAAAGATTAAATGCAAAATGTTGCCTCCAGAGTAGTAACAAGCAAATGTTGACGACGAACGACGGACAAAAGGAGATCACAATAACTCACCTGGTGAGCTAAAAAAAATAGAAAATCTCTATAATTGAATGGATAACCTATGACTAAAAGTGGAAACCATTGTGGCAAAAGGAGAAATTGCTTGTTTTGAGCATTTTCTTCTTTTGTCACTATGTTTTCAAAAAGCTGTCTGCTGCAGAGGCGTCAGAAAGCGTCTACATGAGGGAAAGGGTTAATATTTACCTAAAACAAAGCGGAGTCATACCAAAGACTCCTTAAATTGATGCTTTAGTGTCAGGATAAATAATAAGAAAAGTATTGGTAATGTATGAAAACTCATGACTTTTGAAAACATTGTGGCAAAAGGTGAAATTGCTCAAAACGAGCAATTTCTCCATTTGCCACAATGTTTTCAACTTTTTGCATTAATTTTTAGCTTCATTTATTGAGATTTTTTAAGTTTTCGCCCAGATGATTTTGAAGTCGTCTGCTGCAGATTTATGTGGGAAAGGGTTAAACTGTTTTGCAGACATGTTGAAAAAAATCATACTCCTCTAAGAAATGTTCCACTTATTCTCAAATATTCGAGGGGGAACTTGATGAGTAATTGGTTTTATGTATCATCCAGTTTCAAAATTAAAAAGAACATAAATCTAATTACTCCAATGCATCTCTACATTTTGCAATAACTGAAAACACATTAAACCCTTTATGTTATGTTATTTTTGGTCTCTTTTTAACCCTTTCCCTCATATAAACGCTTTCTGACGCCTCTGCAGCAGACGGCTTTTTGAAAACATAGTGACAAAAGAAGAAATTGCACAAAACGTGCAATTTCTCCTTTTGCCACAATGTTTTCCACTTTTTGTCATAGGTTATCCATTCAATTATGGAGATATTCTATGTTTTGACAAAATACGTTCAAAGTCGTCTGCTGCAAAATTGTCGTATGGGGGGAAAGGGTTAATAAACATAAAATCTAGCTAAAAATAACGAAGAACAACATGTGAACTTTGTATCAAATAAAACACAATTGTTGTGCACTAAGACACTCTTTTTATTTCTGAAAGGTTTATAACCTTTTGCCCACATACAACAAATCTGAAGCAATCGCCTTCGAAAACATGGATTAACAAGAAACCGCTGAAGACGGGAAGGCCGGATTGTCCGCAATTTGGCCTTGAAAATCGACAAACCAATGTCAAGGTCAAAGTAACCATAGAAATCAATAGAACTTGTTACTGGTTCCCTTCAGGCAAAGTTTCAAGTTTGTAACCCTTTCCAGTGCTGAGATTTTGCCTCAACCTTAACCAAAATGTTGACGGACAGACAGACGGACATCGCCAATCTATAGACCGAAATTGCTAGAGCAATCCGGCCAAAAATGTGGAAAGCCTCTAATTGAATGAAAGTTTAATTTTTGAATAGATCAAGTTGAAAACATTGCTGCAGTGTTATCAAAAGCTTTTGCTGCAGATCAGTCAATTTGACAATGTGTCTGCAAGTGGGAACGGCTTAAAAGAGAACAACTTCAGACATGCCTGCCTAAGTAAGCTGTTTTACCACAAGTAACTGTCTCTTTCCTTAGTAATTTGAAAATGTTGAGCTGTTGTTATTATATAGAATAGCAGAACAACTTATATTCTTTCAATTAAAAGCATGCAGCACTACAAAAAAAACTAGAACTATCACTAAATGTGATTAATACCCCCGCCCCAACCCCTGACACATATTATATCTCACAGTATTATCTTTGACTCAGACAATTTGAATATCAGTATCAAAAAAGAAATACTAAGATGATATCAAACACAAAACGGCTCCTTTTATCTGGACCGACCGACAGGCTGATGCCACACAAAACGACTCCATTTTGCCATGTTTCAAGTGAATCCGGTTGAAATTGAAGGAGGAGTATGCCGCACCAGATTAGATTTTTAAGAAAAAATTCCTATTTCAAGGTCAGAGGTGAAGGTCAGAGGTGAAGGTCACAGGGACATGAAATTTGTGTCTTGCACATCTACTACTCCTGATTTTAAAACATTTATGCCAAGTATGAAGTAAATCAGGTTGAAACTGAAGGAGGAGTACAACAGATTAGATTTTAACAAAAAAAATCCTATTTCAAGGTCAGAGGTCAAGGTCACAGGGACATATAATTTGCATCTTGCACATCTACTACTCCTGATTAACATTTATGGCAAGTATCAAGTAAATCAGGTAGAAACTGAAGGAGGAGTACAACGGAACAGATTTTGCGGACAGACCGACCGACGGACGGACGGACCGACCAACAGGCTGATTCCAGTATACCCCCTTCAAACTACGTTTGTGGGGGTATAATAATCTTAGATATATATGCCAATTATATACCTGTCACAAAATATGGCTGTCAAAAAGTAATTTGGTAAAATTATCAAGGGGGCATAATTACAGCATGAATAATAAATTCTAGCCATCAGCCATGAATATTACCATTGGCAAAGTTTGGATAAGAATTATAAGTTAAAGGGCCGAGAATGTTTGTGGTCTTCACCTACCTGCCACAACACCTGCATTCATGTAAACTCATTTTGTCTCAAGACCAGGCTTACAGGGCATATATTTAGTGACGGCACACACATTTAAAATTTGATGCCTCAATCGTTTGACATCATTTTCCTTTTATCACATTACATGCCGTTTAAAAGGATGAAATAAATGGAAACAATATGAACTTCTTTTTGCAAGACAAGATTCAATTACCAAGTAATGACTGATATTCTCTGTAAAACAACGACAGGATCATAAGTAGTAAGTCATTTACCTCTATGTCAGAGACTCAATATAATGGGTGGGTGGCAATATTTGGGAGGAGAAACCTTATAAAGTTGAGGACTGTAATAGACATTTCAAATTCACTTTCGGTTGTATTTATTTTCCAAATTGAAAATGGAGACATACATTTTAAAACTAGACACATTAAACTGCCCATATGCAAGATTGAGTACATGATAAAGCAGATAAGAGAAAATTGTTAATCATGAAACATTTCTTCCTTTTCCCTCAATATTGACAGAGGTTGTAAGCTGTGGACATATATGTCAAAGTTGGTTCTATTTGGGAAAGTATCAAAAGGATATGCATAGTGTGATAAATTAACTTTGGAATGTTCATTACTAATAAGTAGATCCTAAAACTTCTGCAGTACAATCAGGCAAGTAATAATGGATAAAATAAATAAGATTCAGTGCATACTTCATGAGCTTATAATGTCTGTTTTTGAGATCAGTTTCACCCTTTTCCTAATTAGATCCAAATTTTATCAAAATGCAGCAGATAATTGTTGGAAATATTGTGAGAAAAGGAAGCTCCTACACAATTAATAGTACCGCCAGATATAAAAGTTAAGAAATATGAATATTATCGGCTAAATAATCTTCCAATTAATGTTTCCATCATTTTGATGTTTCAAACTGTTTACATGATAGGGGCCATACATATCACACAAAAACAGACCTTTGAAACCTGGTTGCCAGCAATGATTCAGATCCACCTCCGAGCTTCCCCACAGTAAAAGCAGGGTCTTTCCTGTTACTAGTTATTCAAGTATATGCTCCTTAAGCGATAATGGTTTTATAAAGGAAACTTTCCCTAACATAGCTTTTCTGTATTATTGCCTAATTTTTTTTAATGTTTTCAAAGTCATCTGTTGATTATAGCTGTATGAGGAAAAAAACGTAAAAAAAAAACAAATTGCAAAAGTCTGTATTTTGTATGATGCTACTCCTGTGTACATGGAGACAGAGACTTTATAGGGTTGTTTTGCTATTTAAGAGTCTATCTGTTCTGGTTTAGACTGTTTAATCATGTAATTTACACGATTTAGTAATTCACATTGAACCTACCTAACATTGATTAGTAGTTTTTCCCACCAGTAATGAGGGTAGAATTAGTCTAACAACACTCATTTATAACTCTTATCCTTTTCAGAATTACTGGTGCTTTATATTTGTTCACAATCCTGGACAAAGCAGAATTTCAACAAGAGTGCCAGTGCCGCCACAAAATATAAAGATCAAGATTGATCCTTTTAATTATTGCTTTTAACATGTATCACAAGACTACCATTGGAATCTCTATCAAAATGGCCGAACCGAAAAATGGTAATTTCATGAAAAACAAGATGTGTTTGTGAAACACTGATGCCCCCGAATGGCAACATCTAGGTCAAAGGTCAAGGTCGCCAGGTCAAAAATGTTGGTACTGACAGAAAGGTCATGTCACAAGGAATACACATGTGAAATATGGTAGCCGTACCTGTTATGGTTCAAAAGTAGTGGTCAAAGTTAAAAAAAAATCTAGAATGGCAACATCTAGGTCAAAGGTCAAGGTCGAAAGGTGAACAATTTTGGTATTGACAGAAAGGTCATGTCACAAGGTATACACATGTGAAATATGGTAGCCGTACCTGTTATGGTTCAAAAGTAATGGCCAAGGTTAAAGTTTTTTTTCGAGAATGGCAACATCTAGGTCAAAGGTCAAGGTCGCAAGGTCAAAAATGTTGGTACTGACAGAAAGGTCATGTCACAAGGAATACACATGTGAAATATGGTAGCCGTACCTGTTATGGTTCAAAAGTAATGGCAAAGGTTAAAAAAAAAAATCAAGAATGGCAACATCTAGGTCAAAGGTCAAGGTCGCAAGGTCAAAAATGTTGGTACTGACAGAAAGGTCATGTCACAAGGAATACACATGTGAAATATGGTAGCCCTACCTGTCATGGTTCAACAGAAATGGCCAAGGTTAAAGTTTTTTCCGAGAATGGCAACATCTAGGTCAAAGGTCAAGGTCGCAAGGTCAAAAATGTTGGTACTGACAGAAATGTCATGTCACAAGGAATACACATGTGAAATATGGTAGCCGTACCTGTTATGGTTCAAAAGTAATGGCCAAGGTTAAAGTTTTTTTTCGAGAATGGCAACATCTAGGTCAAAGGTCAAGGTCGCAAGGTCAAAAATGTTGGTACTGACAGAAAGGTCATGTCACAAGGAATACACATGTGAAATATGGTAGCCGTACCTGTTATGGTTCAAAAGTAATGGCCAAGGTTAAAGTTTTTTTTGAGAATGGCAACATCTAGGTCAAAGGTCAAGGTCGCAAGGTCAAAAATGTTGGTACTGACAGAAAGGTCATGTCACAAGGAATACACATGTGAAATATGGTAGCCGTACCTGTTATGGTTCAAAAGTAGTGGTCAAGGTTAAAGTTTTTTTTGTGCAGACAGACAGACGTGCAGACAGACAGACAGACAGACGTGCAGACAGGCCAAAAACTATATGCCCACCGAATCTATGATTCCGGGGGCATAAAAATCACAAAACTACCATTATGGTAAAACAATCATTTAATGGAAAAGAAACAGCAAACAAAGTATTGGATTGGATTGTTGGAGCTTAATGTAATTCAACAAATTATTTCAGTCAGGAAGAAAATAGGATACATATAAACAGAGATAGAACCCTATAGAGACTTCCGATATGAAAGTAGGTCAAATGGCAGTGTCGATATGTATCCTTTTTTTCCTTCTGAGCATAACTCTTGCAAAAATCACTCTACCGGATAATCCCTACTTTATGCACTTCTACCTGTTTGGAAACTTGAGTTGCGTTCTCAAGTGAATATGCTATAGAGACCAAGTTTCGAAAGGCATAACTATTGCAAAAATCGCTGAACCGGAAAATCGCCGCTTCATGCACATCTACCCATTATAGTCATAATATTGACCAAGTTTTGAAAAGATTAAGTCAGAAAAACGTAGGAGGAGTTGCGTTCACAAGCCGCAATATCAATCAGCTACAGAGACTAAGTTACAAGCGACATAAATCTTGCAAAAATCAATGAACCGGAAAATCGCCGTTTCATGCACATCTACCCATTATAGTTATGACATTGACTAAGTTTGGAAAAAGTTTGGAGAAGATGACGCCAATATACCACGGCCTCCGGCGGCGTATAAAAAAGTAAAATAATAGACAATATGACATAACAAATAAGCAATCAATACAGAACTGCCAGTCTAAGTTGTCTGTTTCCATCATCTCCGTATAAAAATAAAATGTAACACTGCTGTTTTAGCCCTTCTCACAATTACTACAAATCTGCAGCAGATAATTTTGAAACCTCTACACAAGATAGAAACTCTGTATGAGTGAGAGTTAATATTAATTGAATGAAATTGAAAACATTATAATGAACATATTCTCTTTTTGCCACAATGTTTTCTAAAGCCATCTGCTGCAGATCGATGCATCAAAATTTGTCTGCAGGAAGGAAAGGGTTCCAGTCTAAGACAAACATCTATCCATTGCAGGAAAGGATTAAACCTTCTCTAACTATCATGGAACTAGATTTAAGTACATTAGTTCCCCCCTAAATACATAAATAAACATTTTTGAAAATGGAGACAATTATTGGATCATAACGGAGAAAAATGCTTTGATTCTCCATTGTGATCTGATTCTGTACATTTATTTTTTGTATCTTTTTATTTTCTTATTTTAAAAAAACATGATCACATTACAGTAGTCTTTGTATAGGACTGAATCAACATTTCTGGTAAAATAGTCAGTTTGAAAGGGAAATTATGCAAAAGAGATTAGCATAATTCTGCTTAAAATAAATGTGTTTGAACCCTTTTTCACATGCAACAAATCTGCAGCAGACAACTGTAAAAATATCTACTCAAAAATATTGAAAATCTCTATAGATCTTTTTGATATTATTACTGAAAACAAGAGCACCGCGTACGGCACAGACGCTTGACTGATAGGGAGGAAAAAAATGAAAAAAAAAATGAGCTAAACAAAAAACCTTAACCGGACGACCACGCCGCCGCCAACGACGCCAGGGTCATGACAATAGCTCTCGTTTTTTTCAAAAGTCGAGCTAAAAATCGAAAACTTTGTGGCAAAAAGGAGAAATTGCTTATTTTGTCACAATGTTTTCAAAAGTCGTCTGCTGCAGATGCGTCAAAATGTGGCTACAGGTTTGACTTTTTATATATTCTTGCACTAGAAAACTTGTACTTCAGCAAAGTTAGTTTATAA